>OW285242.1:116440688-117008795 GCA_935421215.2 Melolontha melolontha | reverse complement strand
AACCTCAGGCGATGAAATTTAAAAATTTCAAGAATGTCGATTGTCTATTTTCCCTGGTTTGACGCGAACACTATATGTAATCGGACCCGCTGATTACGATAATCCAAACTAGAGTTCGCTATCTGCTTTGGTTCTCGAGATATTTACGAAAAAGTGTCGACAGGTCAAAAGTACGAAAAACGAAATCGCGAATTTTCAGCGGAAAATCGTTCAGACCGTCTTCTTAAGCGCCCCCGAAAACCTTAGGGTAGATTTTGTGTAGATATTCGAGATTGAAAATTTTTGAAAATCGCGAAAATTTCGCCAAAATATGATGCTCGATTTCGACGCCTCTCTGTATCTTGGAAACCAGCTGGCTCTAGATGACCTATCCTATACTGTCCGAAGCGTTTTGACGCTCTGAATCGACTGGTCTAAACCAGAAGGCTCTAGGACGCCTACTTCTCGAGTTATGACAGGAAAATCGTAAATTTCGTAATCGAAAATGTCGATTTTGCAAAAATTCGCGTAGCCGTAGCGGCCAAACGGTAGGTTCTAGACTGGCACCTTGTATACGCGTTTTAATCCTAATGACGATATCTTTAATTTGGCACAAGATTCGCGGAGATCGGATGAGAAATGAGGGAGTTATGGCGTTTTGAAATTTTCGTGATTTTTTTGAACCTCGGGCGATGAAATTTAAAAATTTCAAGAATGTCGATTGTCGATTTTCCCTGTTTTGACGCCAACACTATATGTAATCGGACCCGCTGATTACGATAATCTAAACTAGAGTTCGCTATCTGCTTTGGTTCTCGAGATATTTACGAAAAAGTGTCGACAGGTCAAAAGTACAAAAAACGAAATCGCGAATTTTCAGCGGAAAATCGTTCAGACCGTCTTCTTTAGCGCCCCCGAAAACCTTAGGGTAGATTTTGTGTAGAAATTCGAGATTGAAAATTTTTGAAAATCGCGAAAATTTCGCCAAAATATGATGCTCGATTTCGACGCCTCTCTGTATCTTGGAAACCAGCTGGCTCTAGATGACCTATCCTATACTGTCTGAAGCGTTTTGGCGCTCTGAATCGACTGGTCTAAACCAGAAGGCTCTAGGACGCCTACTTCTCGAGTTATGACAGGAAAATCGTAAATTTCGTAATCGAAAATGTCGATTTTGCAAAAATTCGCGTAGCCGTAGCGGCCAAACGGTTGGTCCTAGACTGGCACATTGTATACGCGTTTTAATCCTAATGACGATATCTTTAATTTGGCATATGACTCGCGGAGATGGGATTAGAAATGAGGGAGTTATGGCGTTTTGAAATTTTCGCGATTTTTTTTAACCTCAGGCGATGAAATTTAAAAATTTCAAGAATGTCGATTGTCGATTTTCCCTGTTTTGACGCCAACACTATATGTAATCGGACCCGCTGATTACGATAATCCAAACTAGAGTTCGCTATCTGCTTTGGTTCTCGAGATATTTACGAAAAAGTGTCGACAGGTCAAAAGTACAAAAAACGAAATCGCGAATTTTCAGCGGAAAATCGTTCAGACCGTCTTTTTTAGCGCCCCCGAAAACCTTAGGGTAGATTTTGTGTAGATATTCGAGATTGAAAATTTTTGAAAATCGCGAAAATTTCGCCAAAATATGATGCTCGATTTCGACGCCTCTCTGTATCTTGGAAACCAGCTGGCTCTAGATGACCTATCCTATACTGTCCGAAGCGTTTTGAAGCTCTGAATCGACTGGTCTAAACCAGAAGGCTCTAGGACGCCTACTTCTCGAGTTATGACAGGAAAATCGTAAATTTCGTAATCGAAAATGTCGATTTTGCAAAAATTCGCGTAGCCGTAGCGGCCAAACGGTTGGTTCTAGACTGGCACCTTGTATACGCGTTTTAATCCTAATGATGATATCTTTAATTTGGCACAAGATTCGCGGAGATCGGATGAGAAATGAGGGAGTTATGGCGTTTTGAAATTTTCGCGATTTTTTTGAACCTCAGGCGATGAAATTTAAAAATTTCAAGAATGTCGATTGTCGATTTTCCCTGTTTTGACGCCAACACTATATGTAATCGGACCCGCTGATTACGATAATCCAAACTAGAGTTCGCTATCTGCTTTGGTTCTCGAGATATTTACGAAAAAGTGTCGACAGGTCAAAAGTACAAAAAACGAAATCGCGAATTTTCAGCGGAAAATCGTTCAGACCGTCTTCTTTAGCGCCCCCGAAAACCTTAGGTTAGATTTTGTGTAGATATTCGAGATTGAAAATTTTTGAAAATCGCGAAAATTTCGCCAAAATATGATGCGCGGAGATCGGATGAGAAATGAGGGAGTTATGGCTTTTTGAAATTTTCGCGATTTTTTTGAGCCTCAGGCGATGAAATTTAAAAATTTCAAGAATGTCGATTGTCGATTTTCCCTGTTTTGACGCCAACACTATATGTAATCGGACCCGCTGATTACGATAATCCAAACTAGAGTTCGCTATCTGCTTTGGTTCTCGAGATATTTACGAAAAAGTGTCGACAAGTCAAAAGTACAAAAAACGAAATCGCGAATTTTCAGCGGAAAATCGTTCAGACCGTCTTCTTTAGCGCCCCCGAAAACCTTAGGGTAGATTTTGTGTAGATATTCGAGATTGAAAATTTTTGAAAATCGCGAAAATTTCGCCAAAATATGATGCTCGATTTCGACGCCTCTCTGTATCTTGGAAACCAGCTGGCTCTAGATGACCTATCCTATACTGTCCGAAGCGTTTTGACGCTCTGAATCGACTGGTCTAAACCAGAAGGCTCTAGGACGCCTACTTCTCGAGTTATGACAGGAAAATCGTAAATTTCGTAATCGAAAATGTCGATTTTGCAAAAATTCGCGTAGCCGTAGCGGCCAAACGGTTGGTTCTAGACTGGCACCTTGTATACGCGTTTTAATCCTAATGACGATATCTTTAATTTGGCACAAGATTCGCGGAGATCGGATGAGAAATGAGGGAGTTATGGCGTTTTGAAATTTTCGCGATTTTTTTGAACCTCAGGCGATGAAATTTAAAAATTTCAAGAATGTCGATTGTCGATTTTCCCTGTTTTGACGCCAACACTATATGTAATCGGACCCGCTGATTACGATAATCCAAACTAGAGTTCGCTATCTGCTTTGGTTCTCGAGATATTTACGAAAAAGTGTCGACAGGTCAAAAGTACAAAAAACGAAATCGCGAATTTTCAGCGGAAAATCGTTGAGACCGTCTTCTTTAGCGCCCCCGAAAACCTTAGGGTAGATTTTGTGTAGAAATTCGAGATTGAAAATTTTTGAAAATCGCGAAAATTTCGCCAAAATATGATGCTCGATTTCGACGCCTCTCTGTATCTTGGAAACCAGCTGGCTCTAGATGACCTATCCTCTACTATCCGAAGCGCTTTGACGCTCTGAATCGACTGGTCTAAACCAGAAGGCTCTAGGACGCCTACTTCTCGAGTTATGACAGGAAAATCGTAAATTTCGTAATCGAAAATGTCGATTTTGCAAAAATTCGCGTAGCCGTAGCGGCCAAACGGTTGGTTCTACACTCAGGCGATGAAATTTAAAAATTTCAAGAATGTCGAATGTCGATTGTCGATTTTCCCTGTTTTGACGCCAACACTATATGTAATCGGACCCTCTGATTACGATAATCCAAACTAGAGTTCGCTATCTGCTTTGGTTCTCGAGATATTTACGAAAAAGTGTCGACAGGTCAAAAGTACAAAAAACGAAATCGCGAATTTTCAGCGGAAAATCGTTCAGACCGTCTTCTTTAGCGCCCCCGAAAACCTTAGGGTAGATTTTGTGTAGATATTCGAGATTGAAAATTTTTTAAAAACCGCGAAAATTTCGCCAAAATATGATGCTCGATTTCGACGCCTCTCTGTATCTTGGAAACCAGCTGGCTCTAGATGACCTATCCTATACTGTCCGAAGCGTTTTGAAGCTCTGAATCGACTGGTCTAAACCAGAAGGCTCTAGGACGCCTACTTCTCGAGTTATGACAGGAAAATCGTAAATTTCGTAATCGAAAATGTCGATTTTGCAAAAATTCGCGTAGCCGTAGCGGCCAAACGGTTGGTTCTAGACTGGCAGCTTGTATACGCGTTTTAATCCTAATGATGATATCTTTAATTTGGCACAAGATTCGCGGAGATCGGATGAGAAATGAGGGAGTTATGGCGTTTTGAAATTTTCGCGATTTTTTTGAACCTCAGGCGATGAAATTTAAAAATTTCAAGAATGTCGATTGTCGATTTTCCCTGTTTTGACGCCAACACTATATGTAATCGGACCCGCTGATTACGATAATCCAAACTAGAGTTCGCTATCTGCTTTGGTTCTCGAGATATTTACGAAAAAGTGTCGACAGGTCAAAAGTACAAAAAACGAAATCGCGAATTTTCAGCGGAAAATCGTTCAGACCGTCTTCTTTAGCGCCCCCGAAAACCTTAGGTTAGATTTTGTGTAGATATTCGAGATTGAAAATTTTTGAAAATCGCGAAAATTTCGCCAAAATATGATGCGCGGAGATCGGATGAGAAATGAGGGAGTTATGGCTTTTTGAAATTTTCGCGATTTTTTTGAGCCTCAGGCGATGAAATTTAAAAATTTCAAGAATGTCGATTGTCGATTTTCCCTGTTTTGACGCCAACACTATATGTAATCGGACCCGCTGATTACGATAATCCAAACTAGAGTTCGCTATCTGCTTTGGTTCTCGAGATATTTACGAAAAAGTGTCGACAAGTCAAAAGTACAAAAAACGAAATCGCGAATTTTCAGCGGAAAATCGTTCAGACCGTCTTCTTTAGCGCCCCCGAAAACCTTAGGGTAGATTTTGTGTAGATATTCGAGATTGAAAATTTTTTAAAAACCGCGAAAATTTCGCCAAAATATGATGCTCGATTTCGACGCCTCTCTGTATCTTGGAAACCAGCTGGCTCTAGATGACCTATCCTCTACTATCCGAAGCGCTTTGACGCTCTGAATCGACTGGTCTAAACCAGAAGGCTCTAGGACGCCTACTTCTCGAGTTATGACAGGAAAATCGTAAATTTCGTAATCGAAAATGTCGATTTTGCAAAAATTCGCGTAGCCGTAGCGGCCAAACGGTTGGTTCTAGACTGGCACCTTGTATACGCGTTTTAATCCTAATGACGATATCTTTAATTTGGCACAAGATTCGCGGAGATCGGATGAGAAATGAGGGAGTTATGGCGTTTTGAAATTTTCGCGATTTTTTTGAACCTCAGGCGATGAAATTTAAAAATTTCAAGAATGTCGATTGTCGATTTTCCCTGTTTTGACGCCAACACTATATGTAATCGGACCCGCTGATTACGATAATCCAAACTAGAGTTCGCTATCTGCTTTGGTTCTCGAGATATTTACGAAAAAGTGTCGACAGGTCAAAAGTACAAAAAACGAAATCGCGAATTTTCAGCGGAAAATCGTTGAGACCGTCTTCTTTAGCGCCCCCGAAAACCTTAGGGTAGATTTTGTGTAGAAATTCGAGATTGAAAATTTTTGAAAATCGCGAAAATTTCGCCAAAATATGATGCTCGATTTCGACGCCTCTCTGTATCTTGGAAACCAGCTGGCTCTAGATGACCTATCCTCTACTATCCGAAGCGCTTTGACGCTCTGAATCGACTGGTCTAAACCAGAAGGCTCTAGGACGCCTACTTCTCGAGTTATGACAGGAAAATCGTAAATTTCGTAATCGAAAATGTCGATTTTGCAAAAATTCGCGTAGCCGTAGCGGCCAAACGGTTGGTTCTACACTCAGGCGATGAAATTTAAAAATTTCAAGAATGTCGATTGTCGATTTTCCCTGTTTTGACGCCAACACTATATGTAATCGGACCCGCTGATTACGATAATCCAAACTAGAGTTCGCTATCTGCTTTGGTTCTCGAGATATTTACGAAAAAGTGTCGACAGGTCAAAAGTACAAAAAACGAAATCGCGAATTTTCAGCGGAAAATCGTTCAGACCGTCTTCTTTAGCGCCCCCGAAAACCTTAGGGTAGATTTTGTGTAGATATTCGAGATTGAAAATTTTTTAAAAACCGCGAAAATTTCGCCAAAATATGATGCTCGATTTCGACGCCTCTCTGTATCTTGGAAACCAGCTGGCTCTAGATGACCTATCCTATACTGTCCGAAGCGTTTTGAAGCTCTGAATCGACTGGTCTAAACCAGAAGGCTCTAGGACGCCTACTTCTCGAGTTATGACAGGAAAATCGTAAATTTCGTAATCGAAAATGTCGATTTTGCAAAAATTCGCGTAGCCGTAGCGGCCAAACGGTTGGTTCTAGACTGGCACCTTGTATACGCGTTTTAATCCTAATGATGATATCTTTAATTTGGCACAAGATTCGCGGAGATCGGATGAGAAATGAGGGAGTTATGGCGTTTTGAAATTTTCGCGATTTTTTTGAACCTCAGGCGATGAAATTTAAAAATTTCAAGAATGTCGATTGTCGATTTTCCCTGTTTTGACGCCAACACTATATGTAATCGGACCCGCTGATTACGATAATCCAAACTAGAGTTCGCTATCTGCTTTGGTTCTCGAGATATTTACGAAAAAGTGTCGACAGGTCAAAAGTACAAAAAACGAAATCGCGAATTTTCAGCGGAAAATCGTTCAGACCGTCTTCTTTAGCGCCCCCGAAAACCTTAGGTTAGATTTTGTGTAGATATTCGAGATTGAAAATTTTTGAAAATCGCGAAAATTTCGCCAAAATATGATGCGCGGAGATCGGATGAGAAATGAGGGAGTTATGGCTTTTTGAAATTTTCGCGATTTTTTTGAGCCTCAGGCGATGAAATTTAAAAATTTCAAGAATGTCGATTGTCGATTTTCCCTGTTTTGACGCCAACACTATATGTAATCGGACCCGCTGATTACGATAATCCAAACTAGAGTTCGCTATCTGCTTTGGTTCTCGAGATATTTACGAAAAAGTGTCGACAAGTCAAAAGTACAAAAAACGAAATCGCGAATTTTCAGCGGAAAATCGTTCAGACCGTCTTCTTTAGCGCCCCCGAAAACCTTAGGGTAGATTTTGTGTAGATATTCGAGATTGAAAATTTTTGAAAATCGCGAAAATTTCGCCAAAATATGATGCTCGATTTCGACGCCTCTCTGTATCTTGGAAACCAGCTGGCTCTAGATGACCTATCCTATACTGTCCGAAGCGTTTTGACGCTCTGAATCGACTGGTCTAAACCAGAAGGCTCTAGGACGCCTACTTCTCGAGTTATGACAGGAAAATCGTAAATTTCGTAATCGAAAATGTCGATTTTGCAAAAATTCGCGTAGCCGTAGCGGCCAAACGGTTGGTTCTAGACTGGCACCTTGTATACGCGTTTTAATCCTAATGACGATATCTTTAATTTGGCACAAGATTCGCGGAGATCGGATGAGAAATGAGGGAGTTATGGCGTTTTGAAATTTTCGCGATTTTTTTGAACCTCAGGCGATGAAATTTAAAAATTTCAAGAATGTCGATTGTCGATTTTCCCTGTTTTGACGCCAACACTATATGTAATCGGACCCGCTGATTACGATAATCCAAACTAGAGTTCGCTATCTGCTTTGGTTCTCGAGATATTTACGAAAAAGTGTCGACAGGTCAAAAGTACAAAAAACGAAATCGCGAATTTTCAGCGGAAAATCGTTGAGACCGTCTTCTTTAGCGCCCCCGAAAACCTTAGGGTAGATTTTGTGTAGAAATTCGAGATTGAAAATTTTTGAAAATCGCGAAAATTTCGCCAAAATATGATGCTCGATTTCGACGCCTCTCTGTATCTTGGAAACCAGCTGGCTCTAGATGACCTATCCTCTACTATCCGAAGCGCTTTGACGCTCTGAATCGACTGGTCTAAACCAGAAGGCTCTAGGACGCCTACTTCTCGAGTTATGACAGGAAAATCGTAAATTTCGTAATCGAAAATGTCGATTTTGCAAAAATTCGCGTAGCCGTAGCGGCCAAACGGTTGGTTCTACACTCAGGCGATGAAATTTAAAAATTTCAAGAATGTCGATTGTCGATTTTCCCTGTTTTGACGCCAACACTATATGTAATCGGACCCGCTGATTACGATAATCCAAACTAGAGTTCGCTATCTGCTTTGGTTCTCGAGATATTTACGAAAAAGTGTCGACAGGTCAAAAGTACAAAAAACGAAATCGCGAATTTTCAGCGGAAAATCGTTCAGACCGTCTTCTTTAGCGCCCCCGAAAACCTTAGGGTAGATTTTGTGTAGATATTCGAGATTGAAAATTTTTTAAAAACCGCGAAAATTTCGCCAAAATATGATGCTCGATTTCGACGCCTCTCTGTATCTTGGAAACCAGCTGGCTCTAGATGACCTATCCTATACTGTCCGAAGCGTTTTGACGCTCTGAATCGACTGGTCTAAACCAGAAGGCTCTAGGACGCCTACTTCTCGAGTTATGACAGGAAAATCGTAAATTTCGTAATCGAAAATGTCGATTTTGCAAAAATTCGCGTAGCCGTAGCGGCCAAATGGTTGGTTCTAGACTGGCACCTTGTATACGCGTTTTAATCCTAATGATGATATCTTTAATTTGGCACAAGATTCGCGGAGATCGGATGAGAAATGAGGGAGTTATGGCGTTTTGAAATTTTCGCGATTTTTTTGAATCTCAGGCGATGAAATTTAAAAATTTCAAGAATGTCGATTGTCGATTTTCCCTGTTTTGACGCCAACACTATATGTAATCGGACCCGCTGATTACGATAATCCAAACTAGAGTTCGCTATCCGCTTTGGTTCTCGAGATATTTACGAAAAAGTGTCGACAGGTCAAAAGTACAAAAAGCGAAATCGCGAATTTTCAGCGGAAAATCGTTCAGACCGTCTTCTTTAGCGCCCCCGAAAACCTTAGGGTAGATTTTGTGTAGATATTCGAGATTGAAAATTTTTGAAAATCGCGAAAATTTCGCCAAAATATGATGCTCGATTTCGACGCCTCTCTGTATCTTGGAAACCAGCTGGCTCTAGATGACCTATCCTATACTGTCCGAAGTTTTGACGCTCTGAATCAACTGGTCTAAACCAGAAGGCTCTAGGACGCCTACTTCTCGAGTTATGACAGGAAAATCGTAAATTTCGTAATCGAAAATGTCGATTTTGCAAAAATTCGCGTAGCCGTAGCGGCCAAACGGTTGGTTCTAGACTGGCACCTTGTATACGCGTTTTAATCCTAATGATGATATCTTTAATTTGGCACAAGAGTCGCGGAGATCGGATGGGAAATGAGGGAGTTATGGCGTTTTGAAATTTTCGCGTTTTTTTGAACCTCAGGCGATGAAATTTAAAAATTTCAAGAATGTCGATTGTCTATTTTCCCTGGTTTGACGCGAACACTATATGTAATCGGACCCGCTGATTACGATAATCCAAACTAGAGTTCGCTATCTGCTTTGGTTCTCGAGATATTTACGAAAAAGTGTCGACAGGTCAAAAGTACGAAAAACGAAATCGCGAATTTTCAGCGGAAAATCGTTCAGACCGTCTTCTTAAGCGCCCCCGAAAACCTTAGGGTAGATTTTGTGTAGATATTCGAGATTGAAAATTTTTGAAAATCGCGAAAATTTCGCCAAAATATGATGCTCGATTTCGACGCCTCTCTGTATCTTGGAAACCAGCTGGCTCTAGATGACCTATCCTATACTGTCCGAAGCGTTTTGACGCTCTGAATCGACTGGGCTAAACCAGAAGGCTCTAGGACGCCTACTTCTCGAGTTATGACAGGAAAATCGTAAATTTCGTAATCGAAAATGTCGATTTTGCAAAAATTCGCGTAGCCGTAGCGGCCAAACGGTAGGTTCTAGACTGGCACCTTGTATACGCGTTTTAATCCTAATGACGATATCTTTAATTTGGCACAAGATTCGCGGAGATCGGATGAGAAATGAGGGAGTTATGGCGTTTTGAAATTTTCGCGATTTTTTTGAACCTCGGGCGATGAAATTTAAAAATTTCAAGAATGTCGATTGTCGATTTTCCCTGTTTTGACGCCAACACTATATGTAATCGGACCCGCTGATTACGATAATCTAAACTAGAGTTCGCTATCTGCTTTGGTTCTCGAGATATTTACGAAAAAGTGTCGACAGGTCAAAAGTACAAAAAACGAAATCGCGAATTTTCAGCGGAAAATCGTTCAGACCGTCTTCTTTAGCGCCCCCGAAAACCTTAGGGTAGATTTTGTGTAGAAATTCGAGATTGAAAATTTTTGAAAATCGCGAAAATTTCGCCAAAATATGATGCTCGATTTCGACGCCTCTCTGTATCTTGGAAACCAGCTGGCTCTAGATGACCTATCCTATACTGTCTGAAGCGTTTTGGCGCTCTGAATCGACTGGTCTAAACCAGAAGGCTCTAGGACGCCTACTTCTCGAGTTATGACAGGAAAATCGTAAATTTCGTAATCGAAAATGTCGATTTTGCAAAAATTCGCGTAGCCGTAGCGGCCAAACGGTTGGTCCTAGACTGGCACATTGTATACGCGTTTTAATCCTAATGACGATATCTTTAATTTGGCATATGACTCGCGGAGATCGGATGAGAAATGAGGGAGTTATGGCGTTTTGAAATTTTCGCGATTTTTTTGAACCTCAGGCGATGAAATTTAAAAATTTCAAGAATGTCGATTGTCGATTTTCCCTGTTTTGACGCCAACACTATATGTAATCGGACCCGCTGATTACGATAATCCAAACTAGAGTTCGCTATCTGCTTTGGTTCTCGAGATATTTACGAAAAAGTGTCGACAGGTCAAAAGTACAAAAAACGAAATCGCGAATTTTCAGCGGAAAATCGTTCAGACCGTCTTCTTTAGCGCCCCCGAAAACCTTAGGTTAGATTTTGTGTAGATATTCGAGATTGAAAATTTTTGAAAATCGCGAAAATTTCGCCAAAATATGATGCTCGATTTCGACGCCTCTCTGTATCTTGGAAACCAGCTGGCTCTAGATGACCTATCCTATACTGTCCGAAGCGTTTTGACGCTCTGAATCGACTGGTCTAAACCAGAAGGCTCTAGGACGCCTACTTCTCGAGTTATGACAGGAAAATCGTAAATTTCGTAATCGAAAATGTCGATTTTGCAAAAATTCGCGTAGCCGTAGCGGCCAAACGGTTGGTTCTAGACTGGCACCTTGTATACGCGTTTTAATCCTAATGATGATATCTTTAATTTGGCACAAGATTCGCGGAGATCGGATGAGAAATGAGGGAGTTATGGCGTTTTGAAATTTTCGCGATTTTTTTGAACCTCAGGCGATGAAATTTAAAAATTTCAAGAATGTCGATTGTCGATTTTCTCTGTTTTGACGACAACGCTATATGTAATCGTACCCGCTGATTACGATAATCCAAACTAGAGTTCGCTATCTGCTTTGGTTCTCGAGATATTTACGAAAAAGTGTCGACAGGTCAAAAGTACAAAAAACGAAATCGCGAATTTTCAGCGGAAAATCGTTCAGACCGTCTTTTTTAGCGCCCCCGAAAACCTTAGGGTAGATTTTGTGTAGATATTCGAGATTGAAAATTTTTTAAAAACCGCGAAAATTTCGCCAAAATATGATGCTCGATTTCGACGCCTCTCTGTATCTTGGAAACCAGCTGGCTCTAGATGACCTATCCTATACTGTCCGAAGCGTTTTGACGCTCTGAATCGACTGGTCTAAACCAGAAGGCTCTAGGACGCCTACTTCTCGAGTTATGACAGGAAAATCGTAAATTTCGTAATCGAAAATGTCGATTTTGCAAAAATTCGCGTAGCCGTAGCGGCCAAATGGTTGGTTCTAGACTGGCACCTTGTATACGCGTTTTAATCCTAATAATGATATCTTTAATTTGGCACAAGATTCGCGGAGATCGGATGAGAAATGAGGGAGTTATGGCGTTTTGAAATTTTCGCGATTTTTTTGAATCTCAGGCGATGAAATTTAAAAATTTCAAGAATGTCGATTGTTGATTTTCCCTGTTTTGACGCCAACACTATATGTAATCGGACCCGCTGATTACGATAATCCAAAACTAGAGTTCGCTATTCGCTTTGGTTCTCGAGATATTTACGAAAAAGTGTCGACAGGTCAAAAGTACAAAAAACGAAATCGCGAATTTTCAGCGGAAAATCGTTCAGACCGTCTTCTTTAGCGCCCCCGAAAACCTTAGGGTAGATTTTGTGTAGATATTCGAGATTGAAAATTTTTGAAAATCGCGAAAATTTTGCCAAAATATGATGCTCGATTTCGACGCCTCTCTGTATCTTGGAAACCAGCTGGCTCTAGATGACCTATCCTATACTGTCCGAAGTTTTGACGCTCTGAATCAACTGGTCTAAACCAGAAGGCTCTAGGACGCCTACTTCTCGAGTTATGACAGGAAAATCGTAAATTTCGTAATCGAAAATGTCGATTTTGCAAAAATTCGCGTAGCCGTAGCGGCCAAACGGTTGGTTCTAGACTGGCACCTTGTATACGCGTTTTAATCCTAATGACGATATCTTTAATTTGGCATATGACTCGCGGAGATGGGATTAGAAATGAGGGAGTTGTGGCGTTTTGAAATTTTCGCGATTTTTTTTAACCTCAGGCGATGAAATTTAAAAATTTCAAGAATGTCGATTGTCGATTTTCCCTGTTTTGACGCCAACACTATATGTAATCGGACCCGCTGATTACGATAATCCAAACTAGAGTTCGCTAACTGCTTTGGTTCTCGAGATATTTACGAAAAAGTGTCGACAGGTCAAAAGTACAAAAAACGAAATCGCGAATTTTCAGCGGAAAATCGTTCAGACCGTCTTTTTTAGCGCCCCCGAAAACCTTAGGGTAGATTTTGTGTAGATATTCGAGATTGAAAATTTTTGAAAATCGCGAAAATTTCGCCAAAATATGATGCTCGATTTCGACGCCTCTCTGTATCTTGGAAACCAGCTGGCTCTAGATGACCTATCCTATACTGTCCGAAGCGTTTTGAAGCTCTGAATCGACTGGTCTAAACCAGAAGGCTCTAGGACGCCTACTTCTCGAGTTATGACAGGAAAATCGTAAATTTCGTAATCGAAAATGTCGATTTTGCAAAAATTCGCGTAGCCGTAGCGGCCAAACGGTTGGTTCTAGACTGGCACCTTGTATACGCGTTTTAATCCTAATGATGATATCTTTAATTTGGCACAAGATTCGCGGAGATCGGATGAGAAATGAGGGAGTTATGGCGTTTTGAAATTTTCGCGATTTTTTTGAACCTCAGGCGATGAAATTTAAAAATTTCAAGAATGTCGATTGTCGATTTTCCCTGTTTTGACGCCAACACTATATGTAATCGGACCCGCTGATTACGATAATCCAAACTAGAGTTCGCTATCTGCTTTGGTTCTCGAGATATTTACGAAAAAGTGTCGACAGGTCAAAAGTACAAAAAACGAAATCGCGAATTTTCAGCGGAAAATCGTTCAGACCGTCTTCTTTAGCGCCCCCGAAAACCTTAGGTTAGATTTTGTGTAGATATTCGAGATTGAAAATTTTTGAAAATCGCGAAAATTTCGCCAAAATATGATGCTCGATTTCGACGCCTCTCTGTATCTTGGAAACCAGCTGGCTCTAGATGACCTATCCTATACTGTCCGAAGCGTTTTGACGCTCTGAATCGACTGGTCTAAACCAGAAGGCTCTAGGACGCCTACTTCTCGAGTTATGACAGGAAAATCGTAAATTTCGTAATCGAAAATGTCGATTTTGCAAAAATTCGCGTAGCCGTAGCGGCCAAACGGTTGGTTCTAGACTGGCACCTTGTATACGCGTTTTAATCCTAATGATGATATCTTTAATTTGGCACAAGATTCGCGGAGATCGGATGAGAAATGAGGGAGTTATGGCGTTTTGAAATTTTCGCGATTTTTTTTAACCTCAGGCGATGAAATTTAAAAATTTCAAGAATGTCGATTGTCGATTTTCCCTGTTTTGACGCCAACACTATATGTAATCGGACCCGCTGATTACGATAATCCAAACTAGAGTTCGCTATCTGCTTTGGTTCTCGAGATATTTACGAAAAAGTGTCGACAGGTCAAAAGTACAAAAAACGAAATCGCGAATTTTCAGCGGAAAATCGTTCAGACCGTCTTCTTTAGCGCCCCCGAAAACCTTAGGTTAGATTTTGTGTAGATATTCGAGATTGAAAATTTTTGAAAATCGCGAAAATTTCGCCAAAATATGATGCGCGGAGATCGGATGAGAAATGAGGGAGTTATGGCTTTTTGAAATTTTCGCGATTTTTTTGAGCCTCAGGCGATGAAATTTAAAAATTTCAAGAATGTCGATTGTCGATTTTCCCTGTTTTGACGCCAACACTATATGTAATCGGACCCGCTGATTACGATAATCCAAACTAGAGTTCGCTATCTGCTTTGGTTCTCGAGATATTTACGAAAAAGTGTCGACAAGTCAAAAGTACAAAAAACGAAATCGCGAATTTTCAGCGGAAAATCGTTCAGACCGTCTTCTTTAGCGCCCCCGAAAACCTTAGGGTAGATTTTGTGTAGATATTCGAGATTGAAAATTTTTTAAAAACCGCGAAAATTTCGCCAAAATATGATGCTCGATTTCGACGCCTCTCTGTATCTTGGAAACCAGCTGGCTCTAGATGACCTATCCTCTACTATCCGAAGCGCTTTGACGCTCTGAATCGACTGGTCTAAACCAGAAGGCTCTAGGACGCCTACTTCTCGAGTTATGACAGGAAAATCGTAAATTTCGTAATCGAAAATGTCGATTTTGCAAAAATTCGCGTAGCCGTAGCGGCCAAACGGTTGGTTCTAGACTGGCACCTTGTATACGCGTTTTAATCCTAATGACGATATCTTTAATTTGGCACAAGATTCGCGGAGATCGGATGAGAAATGAGGGAGTTATGGCGTTTTGAAATTTTCGCGATTTTTTTGAACCTCAGGCGATGAAATTTAAAAATTTCAAGAATGTCGATTGTCGATTTTCCCTGTTTTGACGCCAACACTATATGTAATCGGACCCGCTGATTACGATAATCCAAACTAGAGTTCGCTATCTGCTTTGGTTCTCGAGATATTTACGAAAAAGTGTCGACAGGTCAAAAGTACAAAAAACGAAATCGCGAATTTTCAGCGGAAAATCGTTGAGACCGTCTTCTTTAGCGCCCCCGAAAACCTTAGGGTAGATTTTGTGTAGAAATTCGAGATTGAAAATTTTTGAAAATCGCGAAAATTTCGCCAAAATATGATGCTCGATTTCGACGCCTCTCTGTATCTTGGAAACCAGCTGGCTCTAGATGACCTATCCTCTACTATCCGAAGCGCTTTGACGCTCTGAATCGACTGGTCTAAACCAGAAGGCTCTAGGACGCCTACTTCTCGAGTTATGGAAAATCGTAAATTTCGTAATCGAAAATGTCGATTTTGCAAAAATTCGCGTAGCCGTAGCGGCCAAACGGTTGGTTCTACACTCAGGCGATGAAATTTAAAAATTTCAAGAATGTCGATTGTCGATTTTCCCTGTTTTGACGCCAACACTATATGTAATCGGACCCGCTGATTACGATAATCCAAACTAGAGTTCGCTATCTGCTTTGGTTCTCGAGATATTTACGAAAAAGTGTCGACAGGTCAAAAGTACAAAAAACGAAATCGCGAATTTTCAGCGGAAAATCGTTCAGACCGTCTTCTTTAGCGCCCCCGAAAACCTTAGGGTAGATTTTGTGTAGATATTCGAGATTGAAAATTTTTTAAAAACCGCGAAAATTTCGCCAAAATATGATGCTCGATTTCGACGCCTCTCTGTATCTTGGAAACCAGCTGGCTCTAGATGACCTATCCTATACTGTCCGAAGCGTTTTGAAGCTCTGAATCGACTGGTCTAAACCAGAAGGCTCTAGGACGCCTACTTCTCGAGTTATGACAGGAAAATCGTAAATTTCGTAATCGAAAATGTCGATTTTGCAAAAATTCGCGTAGCCGTAGCGGCCAAACGGTTGGTTCTAGACTGGCACCTTGTATACGCGTTTTAATCCTAATGATGATATCTTTAATTTGGCACAAGATTCGCGGAGATCGGATGAGAAATGAGGGAGTTATGGCGTTTTGAAATTTTCGCGATTTTTTTGAACCTCAGGCGATGAAATTTAAAAATTTCAAGAATGTCGATTGTCGATTTTCCCTGTTTTGACGCCAACACTATATGTAATCGGACCCGCTGATTACGATAATCCAAACTAGAGTTCGCTATCTGCTTTGGTTCTCGAGATATTTACGAAAAAGTGTCGACAGGTCAAAAGTACAAAAAACGAAATCGCGAATTTTCAGCGGAAAATCGTTCAGACCGTCTTTTTTAGCGCCCCCGAAAACCTTAGGGTAGATTTTGTGTAGATATTCGAGATTGAAAATTTTTGAAAATCGCGAAAATTTCGCCAAAATATGATGCTCGATTTCGACGCCTCTCTGTATCTTGGAAACCAGCTGGCTCTAGATGACCTATCCTATACTGTCCGAAGCGTTTTGAAGCTCTGAATCGACTGGTCTAAACCAGAAGGCTCTAGGACGCCTACTTCTCGAGTTATGACAGGAAAATCGTAAATTTCGTAATCGAAAATGTCGATTTTGCAAAAATTCGCGTAGCCGTAGCGGCCAAACGGTTGGTTCTAGACTGGCACCTTGTATACGCGTTTTAATACTAATGATGATATCTTTAATTTGGCACAAGATTCGCGGAGATCGGATGAGAAATGAGGGAGTTATGGCGTTTTGAAATTTTCGCGATTTTTTTGAACCTCAGGCGATGAAATTTAAAAATTTCAAGAATGTCGATTGTCGATTTTCCCTGTTTTGACGCCAACACTATATGTAATCGGACCCGCTGATTACGATAATCCAAACTAGAGTTCGCTATCTGCTTTGGTTCTCGAGATATTTACGAAAAAGTGTCGACAGGTCAAAAGTACAAAAAACGAAATCGCGAATTTTCAGCGGAAAATCGTTCAGACCGTCTTCTTTAGCGCCCCCGAAAACCTTAGGTTAGATTTTGTGTAGATATTCGAGATTGAAAATTTTTGAAAATCGCGAAAATTTCGCCAAAATATGATGCTCGATTTCGACGCCTCTCTGTATCTTGGAAACCAGCTGGCTCTAGATGACCTATCCTATACTGTCCGAAGCGTTTTGACGCTCTGAATCGACTGGTCTAAACCAGAAGGCTCTAGGACGCCTACTTCTCGAGTTATGACAGGAAAATCGTAAATTTCGTAATCGAAAATGTCGATTTTGCAAAAATTCGCGTAGCCGTAGCGGCCAAACGGTTGGTTCTAGACTGGCACCTTGTATACGCGTTTTAATCCTAATGATGATATCTTTAATTTGGCACAAGATTCGCGGAGATCGGATGAGAAATGAGGGAGTTATGGCGTTTTGAAATTTTCGCGATTTTTTTTAACCTCAGGCGATGAAATTTAAAAATTTCAAGAATGTCGATTGTCGATTTTCCCTGTTTTGACGCCAACACTATATGTAATCGGACCCGCTGATTACGATAATCCAAACTAGAGTTCGCTATCTGCTTTGGTTCTCGAGATATTTACGAAAAAGTGTCGACAGGTCAAAAGTACAAAAAACGAAATCGCGAATTTTCAGCGGAAAATCGTTCAGACCGTCTTCTTTAGCGCCCCCGAAAACCTTAGGGTAGATTTTGTGTAGATATTCGAGATTGAAAATTTTTGAAAATCGCGAAAATTTCGCCAAAATATGATGCTCGATTTCGACGCCTCTCTGTATCTTGGAAACCAGCTGGCTCTAGATGACCTATCCTATACTGTCCGAAGCGTTTTGACGCTCTGAATCGACTGGTCTAAACCAGAAGGCTCTAGGACGCCTACTTCTCGAGTTATGACAGGAAAATCGTAAATTTCGTAATCGAAAATGTCGATTTTGCAAAAATTCGCGTAGCCGTAGCGGCCAAACGGTTGGTTCTAGACTGGCACCTTGTATACGCGTTTTAATCCTAATGATGATATCTTTAATTTGGCACAAAAGTCGCGGAGATCGGATGAGAAATGAGGGAGTTATGGCGTTTTGAAATTTTCGCGATTTTTTTGAACCTCAGGCGATGAAATTTAAAAATTTCAAGAATGTCGATTGTCTATTTTCCCTGGTTTGACGCGAACACTATATGTAATCGGACCCGCTGATTACGATAATCCAAACTAGAGTTCGCTATCTGCTTTGGTTCTCGAGATATTTACGAAAAAGTGTCGACAGGTCAAAAGTACGAAAAACGAAATCGCGAATTTTCAGCGGAAAATCGTTCAGACCGTCTTCTTAAGCGCCCCCGAAAACCTTAGGGTAGATTTTGTGTAGATATTCGAGATTGAAAATTTTTGAAAATCGCGAAAATTTCGCCAAAATATGATGCTCGATTTCGACGCCTCTCTGTATCTTGGAAACCAGCTGGCTCTAGATGACCTATCCTATACTGTCCGAAGCGTTTTGACGCTCTGAATCGACTGGTCTAAACCAGAAGGCTCTAGGACGCCTACTTCTCGAGTTATGACAGGAAAATCGTAAATTTCGTAATCGAAAATGTCGATTTTGCAAAAATTCGCGTAGCCGTAGCGGCCAAACGGTAGGTTCTAGACTGGCACCTTGTATACGCGTTTTAATCCTAATGACGATATCTTTAATTTGGCACAAGATTCGCGGAGATCGGATGAGAAATGAGGGAGTTATGGCGTTTTGAAATTTTCGCGATTTTTTTGAACCTCGGGCGATGAAATTTAAAAATTTCAAGAATGTCGATTGTCGATTTTCCCTGTTTTGACGCCAACACTATATGTAATCGGACCCGCTGATTACGATAATCTAAACTAGAGTTCGCTATCTGCTTTGGTTCTCGAGATATTTACGAAAAAGTGTCGACAGGTCAAAAGTACAAAAAACGAAATCGCGAATTTTCAGCGGAAAATCGTTCAGACCGTCTTCTTTAGCGCCCCCGAAAACCTTAGGGTAGATTTTGTGTAGAAATTCGAGATTGAAAATTTTTGAAAATCGCGAAAATTTCGCCAAAATATGATGCTCGATTTCGACGCCTCTCTGTATCTTGGAAACCAGCTGGCTCTAGATGACCTATCCTATACTGTCTGAAGCGTTTTGGCGCTCTGAATCGACTGGTCTAAACCAGAAGGCTCTAGGACGCCTACTTCTCGAGTTATGACAGGAAAATCGTAAATTTCGTAATCGAAAATGTCGATTTTGCAAAAATTCGCGTAGCCGTAGCGGCCAAACGGTTGGTTCTAGACTGGCACCTTGTATACGCGTTTTAATCCTAATGATGATATCTTTAATTTGGCACAAGATTCGCGGAGATCGGATGAGAAATGAGGGAGTTATGGCGTTTTGAAATTTTCGCGATTTTTTTGAACCTCAGGCGATGAAATTTAAAAATTTCAAGAATGTCGATTGTCGATTTTCCCTGTTTTGACGCCAACACTATATGTAATCGGACCCGCTGATTACGATAATCCAAACTAGAGTTCGCTATCTGCTTTGGTTCTCGAGATATTTACGAAAAAGTGTCGACAGGTCAAAAGTACAAAAAACGAAATCGCGAATTTTCAGCGGAAAATCGTTCAGACCGTCTTCTTTAGCGCCCCCGAAAACCTTAGGTTAGATTTTGTGTAGATATTCGAGATTGAAAATTTTTGAAAATCGCGAAAATTTCGCCAAAATATGATGCGCGGAGATCGGATGAGAAATGAGGGAGTTATGGCTTTTTGAAATTTTCGCGATTTTTTTGAGCCTCAGGCGATGAAATTTAAAAATTTCAAGAATGTCGATTGTCGATTTTCCCTGTTTTGACGCCAACACTATATGTAATCGGACCCGCTGATTACGATAATCCAAACTAGAGTTCGCTATCTGCTTTGGTTCTCGAGATATTTACGAAAAAGTGTCGACAAGTCAAAAGTACAAAAAACGAAATCGCGAATTTTCAGCGGAAAATCGTTCAGACCGTCTTCTTTAGCGCCCCCGAAAACCTTAGGGTAGATTTTGTGTAGATATTCGAGATTGAAAATTTTTGAAAATCGCGAAAATTTCGCCAAAATATGATGCTCGATTTCGACGCCTCTCTGTATCTTGGAAACCAGCTGGCTCTAGATGACCTATCCTATACTGTCCGAAGCGTTTTGACGCTCTGAATCGACTGGTCTAAACCAGAAGGCTCTAGGACGCCTACTTCTCGAGTTATGACAGGAAAATCGTAAATTTCGTAATCGAAAATGTCGATTTTGCAAAAATTCGCGTAGCCGTAGCGGCCAAACGGTAGGTTCTAGACTGGCACCTTGTATACGCGTTTTAATCCTAATGACGATATCTTTAATTTGGCACAAGATTCGCGGAGATCGGATGAGAAATGAGGGAGTTATGGCGTTTTGAAATTTTCGCGATTTTTTTGAACCTCGGGCGATGAAATTTAAAAATTTCAAGAATGTCGATTGTCGATTTTCCCTGTTTTGATGCCAACACTATATGTAATCGGACCCGCTGATTACGATAATCTAAACTAGAGTTCGCTATCTGCTTTGGTTCTCGAGATATTTACGAAAAAGTGTCGACAGGTCAAAAGTACAAAAAACGAAATCGCGAATTTTCAGCGGAAAATCGTTCAGACCGTCTTCTTTAGCGCCCCCGAAAACCTTAGGGTAGATTTTGTGTAGAAATTCGAGATTGAAAATTTTTGAAAATCGCGAAAATTTCGCCAAAATATGATGCTCGATTTCGACGCCTCTCTGTATCTTGGAAACCAGCTGGCTCTAGATGACCTATCCTATACTGTCTGAAGCGTTTTGGCGCTCTGAATCGACTGGTCTAAACCAGAAGGCTCTAGGACGCCTACTTCTCGAGTTATGACAGGAAAATCGTAAATTTCGTAATCGAAAATGTCGATTTTGCAAAAATTCGCGTAGCCGTAGCGGCCAAACGGTTGGTTCTAGACTGGCACCTTGTATACGCGTTTTAATCCTAATGATGATATCTTTAATTTGGCACAAGATTCGCGGAGATCGGATGAGAAATGAGGGAGTTATGGCGTTTTGAAATTTTCGCGATTTTTTTGAACCTCAGGCGATGAAATTTAAAAATTTCAAGAATGTCGATTGTCGATTTTCCCTGTTTTGACGCCAACACTATATGTAATCGGACCCGCTGATTACGATAATCCAAACTAGAGTTCGCTATCTGCTTTGGTTCTCGAGATATTTACGAAAAAGTGTCGACAGGTCAAAAGTACAAAAAACGAAATCGCGAATTTTCAGCGGAAAATCGTTCAGACCGTCTTCTTTAGCGCCCCCGAAAACCTTAGGTTAGATTTTGTGTAGATATTCGAGATTGAAAATTTTTGAAAATCGCGAAAATTTCGCCAAAATATGATGCGCGGAGATCGGATGAGAAATGAGGGAGTTATGGCTTTTTGAAATTTTCGCGATTTTTTTGAGCCTCAGGCGATGAAATTTAAAAATTTCAAGAATGTCGATTGTCGATTTTCCCTGTTTTGACGCCAACACTATATGTAATCGGACCCGCTGATTACGATAATCCAAACTAGAGTTCGCTATCTGCTTTGGTTCTCGAGATATTTACGAAAAAGTGTCGACAAGTCAAAAGTACAAAAAACGAAATCGCGAATTTTCAGCGGAAAATCGTTCAGACCGTCTTCTTTAGCGCCCCCGAAAACCTTAGGGTAGATTTTGTGTAGATATTCGAGATTGAAAATTTTTGAAAATCGCGAAAATTTCGCCAAAATATGATGCTCGATTTCGACGCCTCTCTGTATCTTGGAAACCAGCTGGCTCTAGATGACCTATCCTATACTGTCCGAAGCGTTTTGACGCTCTGAATCGACTGGTCTAAACCAGAAGGCTCTAGGACGCCTACTTCTCGAGTTATGACAGGAAAATCGTAAATTTCGTAATCGAAAATGTCGATTTTGCAAAAATTCGCGTAGCCGTAGCGGCCAAACGGTTGGTTCTAGACTGGCACCTTGTATACGCGTTTTAATCCTAATGACGATATCTTTAATTTGGCACAAGATTCGCGGAGATCGGATGAGAAATGAGGGAGTTATGGCGTTTTGAAATTTTCGCGATTTTTTTTGAACCTCAGGCGATGAAATTTAAAAATTTCAAGAATGTCGATTGTCGATTTTCCCTGTTTTGACGCCAACACTATATGTAATCGGACCCGCTGATTACGATAATCCAAACTAGAGTTCGCTATCTGCTTTGGTTCTCGAGATATTTACGAAAAAGTGTCGACAGGTCAAAAGTACAAAAAACGAAATCGCGAATTTTCAGCGGAAAATCGTTGAGACCGTCTTCTTTAGCGCCCCCGAAAACCTTAGGGTAGATTTTGTGTAGAAATTCGAGATTGAAAATTTTTGAAAATCGCGAAAATTTCGCCAAAATATGATGCTCGATTTCGACGCCTCTCTGTATCTTGGAAACCAGCTGGCTCTAGATGACCTATCCTATACTGTCCGAAGCGTTTTGACGCTCTGAATCGACTGGTCTAAACCAGAAGGCTCTAGGACGCCTACTTCTCGAGTTATGACAGGAAAATCGTAAATTTCGTAATCGAAAATGTCGATTTTGCAAAAATTCGCGTAGCCGTAGCGGCCAAATGGTTGGTTCTAGACTGGCACCTTGTATACGCGTTTTAATCCTAATGATGATATCTTTAATTTGGCACAAGATTCGCGGAGATCGGATGAGAAATGAGGGAGTTATGGCGTTTTGAAATTTTCGCGATTTTTTTGAATCTCAGGCGATGAAATTTAAAAATTTCAAGAATGTCGATTGTCGATTTTCCCTGTTTTGACGCCAACACTATATGTAATCGGACCCGCTGATTACGATAATCCAAACTAGAGTTCGCTATCCGCTTTGGTTCTCGAGATATTTACGAAAAAGTGTCGACAGGTCAAAAGTACAAAAAACGAAATCGCGAATTTTCAGCGGAAAATCGTTCAGACCGTCTTCTTTAGCGCCCCCGAAAACCTTAGGGTAGATTTTGTGTAGATATTCGAGATTGAAAATTTTTGAAAATCGCGAAAATTTCGCCAAAATATGATGCTCGATTTCGACGCCTCTCTGTATCTTGGAAACCAGCTGGCTCTAGATGACCTATCCTATACTGTCCGAAGTTTTGACGCTCTGAATCAACTGGTCTAAACCAGAAGGCTCTAGGACGCCTACTTCTCGAGTTATGACAGGAAAATCGTAAATTTCGTAATCGAAAATGTCGATTTTGCAAAAATTCGCGTAGCCGTAGCGGCCAAACGGTTGGTTCTAGACTGGCACCTTGTATACGCGTTTTAATCCTAATGATGATATCTTTAATTTGGCACAAGAGTCGCGGAGATCGGATGGGAAATGAGGGAGTTATAGCGTTTTGAAATTTTCGCGTTTTTTTGAACCTCAGGCGATGAAATTTAAAAATTTCAAGAATGTCGATTGTCTATTTTCCCTGGTTTGACGCGAACACTATATGTAATCGGACCCGCTGATTACGATAATCCAAACTAGAGTTCGCTATCTGCTTTGGTTCTCGAGATATTTACGAAAAAGTGTCGACAGGTCAAAAGTACGAAAAACGAAATCGCGAATTTTCAGCGGAAAATCGTTCAGACCGTCTTCTTAAGCGCCCCCGAAAACCTTAGGGTAGATTTTGTGTAGATATTCGAGATTGAAAATTTTTGAAAATCGCGAAAATTTCGCCAAAATATGATGCTCGATTTCGACGCCTCTCTGTATCTTGGAAACCAGCTGGCTCTAGATGACCTATCCTATACTGTCCGAAGTTTTGACGCTCTGAATCAACTGGTCTAAACCAGAAGGCTCTAGGACGCCTACTTCTCGAGTTATGACAGGAAAATCGTAAATTTCGTAATCGAAAATGTCGATTTTGCAAAAATTCGCGTAGCCGTAGCGGCCAAACGGTTGGTTCTAGACTGGCACCTTGTATACGCGTTTTAATCCTAATGATGATATCTTTAATTTGGCACAAGATTCGCGGAGATCGGATGAGAAATGAGGGAGTTATGGCGTTTTGAAATTTTCGCGATTTTTTTGAACCTCAGGCGATGAAATTTAAAAATTTCAAGAATGTCGATTGTCGATTTTCTCTGTTTTGACGACAACGCTATATGTAATCGTACCCGCTGATTACGATAATCCAAACTAGAGTTCGCTATCTGCTTTGGTTCTCGAGATATTTACGAAAAAGTGTCGACAGGTCAAAAGTACGAAAAACGAAATCGCGAATTTTCAGCGGAAAATCGTTCAGACCGTCTTCTTAAGCGCCCCCGAAAACCTTAGGGTAGATTTTGTGTAGATATTCGAGATTGAAAATTTTTGAAAATCGCGAAAATTTCGCCAAAATATGATGCTCGATTTCGACGCCTCTCTGTATCTTGGAAACCAGCTGGCTCTAGATGACCTATCCTATACTGTCCGAAGCGTTTTGACGCTCTGAATCGACTGGTCTAAACCAGAAGGCTCTAGGACGCCTACTTCTCGAGTTATGACAGGAAAATCGTAAATTTCGTAATCGAAAATGTCGATTTTGCAAAAATTCGCGTAGCCGTAGCGGCCAAATGGTTGGTTCTAGACTGGCACCTTGTATACGCGTTTTAATCCTAATGATGATATCTTTAATTTGGCACAAGATTCGCGGAGATCGGATGAGAAATGAGGGAGTTATGGCGTTTTGAAATTTTCGCGATTTTTTTGAATCTCAGGCGATGAAATTTAAAAATTTCAAGAATGTCGATTGTCGATTTTCCCTGTTTTGACGCCAACACTATATGTAATCGGACCCGCTGATTACGATAATCCAAACTAGAGTTCGCTATCCGCTTTGGTTCTCGAGATATTTACGAAAAAGTGTCGACAGGTCAAAAGTACAAAAAACGAAATCGCGAATTTTCAGCGGAAAATCGTTCAGACCGTCTTCTTTAGCGCCCCCGAAAACCTTAGGGTAGATTTTGTGTAGATATTCGAGATTGAAAATTTTTGAAAATCGCGAAAATTTCGCCAAAATATGATGCTCGATTTCGACGCCTCTCTGTATCTTGGAAACCAGCTGGCTCTAGATGACCTATCCTATACTGTCCGAAGTTTTGACGCTCTGAATCAACTGGTCTAAACCAGAAGGCTCTAGGACGCCTACTTCTCGAGTTATGACAGGAAAATCGTAAATTTCGTAATCGAAAATGTCGATTTTGCAAAAATTCGCGTAGCCGTAGCGGCCAAACGGTTGGTTCTAGACTGGCACCTTGTATACGCGTTTTAATCCTAATGATGATATCTTTAATTTGGCACAAGAGTCGCGGAGATCGGATGGGAAATGAGGGAGTTATGGCGTTTTGAAATTTTCGCGTTTTTTTGAACCTCAGGCGATGAAATTTAAAAATTTCAAGAATGTCGATTGTCTATTTTCCCTGGTTTGACGCGAACACTATATGTAATCGGACCCGCTGATTACGATAATCCAAACTAGAGTTCGCTATCTGCTTTGGTTCTCGAGATATTTACGAAAAAGTGTCGACAGGTCAAAAGTACGAAAAACGAAATCGCGAATTTTCAGCGGAAAATCGTTCAGACCGTCTTCTTAAGCGCCCCCGAAAACCTTAGGGTAGATTTTGTGTAGATATTCGAGATTGAAAATTTTTGAAAATCGCGAAAATTTCGCCAAAATATGATGCTCGATTTCGACGCCTCTCTGTATCTTGGAAACCAGCTGGCTCTAGATGACCTATCCTATACTGTCCGAAGCGTTTTGACGCTCTGAATCGACTGGGCTAAACCAGAAGGCTCTAGGACGCCTACTTCTCGAGTTATGACAGGAAAATCGTAAATTTCGTAATCGAAAATGTCGATTTTGCAAAAATTCGCGTAGCCGTAGCGGCCAAACGGTAGGTTCTAGACTGGCACCTTGTATACGCGTTTTAATCCTAATGACGATATCTTTAATTTGGCACAAGATTCGCGGAGATCGGATGAGAAATGAGGGAGTTATGGCGTTTTGAAATTTTCGCGATTTTTTTGAACCTCGGGCGATGAAATTTAAAAATTTCAAGAATGTCGATTGTCGATTTTCCCTGTTTTGACGCCAACACTATATGTAATCGGACCCGCTGATTACGATAATCTAAACTAGAGTTCGCTATCTGCTTTGGTTCTCGAGATATTTACGAAAAAGTGTCGACAGGTCAAAAGTACAAAAAACGAAATCGCGAATTTTCAGCGGAAAATCGTTCAGACCGTCTTCTTTAGCGCCCCCGAAAACCTTAGGGTAGATTTTGTGTAGAAATTCGAGATTGAAAATTTTTGAAAATCGCGAAAATTTCGCCAAAATATGATGCTCGATTTCGACGCCTCTCTGTATCTTGGAAACCAGCTGGCTCTAGATGACCTATCCTATACTGTCTGAAGCGTTTTGGCGCTCTGAATCGACTGGTCTAAACCAGAAGGCTCTAGGACGCCTACTTCTCGAGTTATGACAGGAAAATCGTAAATTTCGTAATCGAAAATGTCGATTTTGCAAAAATTCGCGTAGCCGTAGCGGCCAAACGGTTGGTCCTAGACTGGCACATTGTATACGCGTTTTAATCCTAATGACGATATCTTTAATTTGGCATATGACTTGCGGAGATCGGATGAGAAATGAGGGAGTTATGGCGTTTTGAAATTTTCGCGATTTTTTTGAACCTCAGGCGATGAAATTTAAAAATTTCAAGAATGTCGATTGTCGATTTTCCCTGTTTTGACGCCAACACTATATGTAATCGGACCCGCTGATTACGATAATCCAAACTAGAGTTCGCTATCTGCTTTGGTTCTCGAGATATTTACGAAAAAGTGTCGACAGGTCAAAAGTACAAAAAACGAAATCGCGAATTTTCAGCGGAAAATCGTTCAGACCGTCTTCTTTAGCGCCCCCGAAAACCTTAGGTTAGATTTTGTGTAGATATTCGAGATTGAAAATTTTTGAAAATCGCGAAAATTTCGCCAAAATATGATGCTCGATTTCGACGCCTCTCTGTATCTTGGAAACCAGCTGGCTCTAGATGACCTATCCTATACTGTCCGAAGCGTTTTGACGCTCTGAATCGACTGGTCTAAACCAGAAGGCTCTAGGACGCCTACTTCTCGAGTTATGACAGGAAAATCGTAAATTTCGTAATCGAAAATGTCGATTTTGCAAAAATTCGCGTAGCCGTAGCGGCCAAACGGTTGGTTCTAGACTGGCACCTTGTATACGCGTTTTAATCCTAATGATGATATCTTTAATTTGGCACAAGATTCGCGGAGATCGGATGAGAAATGAGGGAGTTATGGCGTTTTGAAATTTTCGCGATTTTTTTGAACCTCAGGCGATGAAATTTAAAAATTTCAAGAATGTCGATTGTCGATTTTCTCTGTTTTGACGACAACGCTATATGTAATCGTACCCGCTGATTACGATAATCCAAACTAGAGTTCGCTATCTGCTTTGGTTCTCGAGATATTTACGAAAAAGTGTCGACAGGTCAAAAGTGTACAAAAAACGAAATCGCGAATTTTCAGCGGAAAATCGTTCAGACCGTCTTTTTTAGCGCCCCCGAAAACCTTAGGGTAGATTTTGTGTAGATATTCGAGATTGAAAATTTTTTAAAAACCGCGAAAATTTCGCCAAAATATGATGCTCGATTTCGACGCCTCTCTGTATCTTGGAAACCAGCTGGCTCTAGATGACCTATCCTATACTGTCCGAAGCGTTTTGACGCTCTGAATCGACTGGTCTAAACCAGAAGGCTCTAGGACGCCTACTTCTCGAGTTATGACAGGAAAATCGTAAATTTCGTAATCGAAAATGTCGATTTTGCAAAAATTCGCGTAGCCGTAGCGGCCAAACGGTTGGTTCTAGACTGGCACCTTGTATACGCGTTTTAATCCTAATGATGATATCTTTAATTTGGCACAAGATTCGCGGAGATCGGATGA
Source organism: Melolontha melolontha (assembly GCA_935421215.2). Lineage (NCBI taxonomy): Eukaryota > Metazoa > Arthropoda > Insecta > Coleoptera > Scarabaeidae > Melolontha > Melolontha melolontha. Next base: position 116,980,672 of record OW285242.1, on the reverse strand, counting down.
GAAATGAGGGAGTTATGGCGTTTTAAAATTTTCGCGATTTTTTTGAACCTCAGGCGATGAAATTTAAAAATTTCAAGAATGTCGATTGTCGATTTTCCCTGTTTTGACGCCAACACTATATGTAATCGGACCCGCTGATTACGATAATCCAAACTAGAGTTCGCTATCCGCTTTGGTTCTCGAGATATTTACGAAAAAGTGTCGACAGGTCAAAAGTACAAAAAACGAAATCGCGAATTTTCAGCGGAAAATCGTTCAGACCGTCTTCTTTAGCGCCCCCGAAAACCTTAGGGTAGATTTTGTGTAGATATTCGAGATTGAAAATTTTTGAAAATCGCGAAAATTTCGCCAAAATATGATGCTCGATTTCGACGCCTCTCTGTATCTTGGAAACCAGCTGGCTCTAGATGACCTATCCTATACTGTCCGAAGCGTTTTGACGCTCTGAATCGACTGGTCTAAACCAGAAGGCTCTAGGACGCCTACTTCTCGAGTTATGACAGGAAAATCGTAAATTTCGTAATCGAAAATGTCGATTTTGCAAAAATTCGCGTAGCCGTAGCGGCCAAACGGTTGGTTCTAGACTGGCACCTTGTATACGCGTTTTAATCCTAATGATGATATCTTTAATTTGGCACAAGAGTCGGGGAGATCGGATGAGAAATGACGGAGTTATGGCGTTTTGAAATTTTCGCGATTTTTTTGAACCTCAGGCGATGAAATTTAAAAATTTCAAGAATGTCGATTGTCTATTTTCCCTGGTTTGACGCGAACACTATATGTAATCGGACCCGCTGATTACGATAATCCAAACTAGAGTTCGCTATCTGCTTTGGTTCTCGAGATATTTACGAAAAAGTGCCGACAGGTCAAAAGTACGAAAAACGAAATCGCGAATTTTCAGCGGAAAATCGTTCAGACCGTCTTCTTAAGCGCCCCCGAAAACCTTAGGGTAGATTTTGTGTAGATATTCGAGATTGAAAATTTTAGAAAATCGCGAAAATTTCGCCAAAATATGATGCTCGATTTCGACGCCTCTCTGTATCTTGGAAACCAGCTGGCTCTAGATGACCTATCCTATACTGTCCGAAGCGTTTTGACGCTCTGAATCGACTGGTCTAAACCAGAAGGCTCTAGGACGCCTACTTCTCGAGTTATGACAGGAAAATCGTAAATTTCGTAATCGAAAATGTCGATTTTGCAAAAATTCGCGTAGCCGTAGCGGCCAAACGGTAGGTTCTAGACTGGCACCTTGTATACGCGTTTTAATCCTAATGACGATATCTTTAATTTGGCACAAGAGTCGGGGAGATCGGATGAGAAATGACGGAGTTATGGCGTTTTGAAATTTTCGCGATTTTTTTGAACCTCAGGCGATGAAATTTAAAAATTTCAAGAATGTCGATTGTCTATTTTCCCTGGTTTGACGCGAACACTATATGTAATCGGACCCGCTGATTACGATAATCCAAACTAGAGTTCGCTATCTGCTTTGGTTCTCGAGATATTTACGAAAAAGTGCCGACAGGTCAAAAGTACGAAAAACGAAATCGCGAATTTTCAGCGGAAAATCGTTCAGACCGTCTTCTTAAGCGCCCCCGAAAACCTTAGGGTAGATTTTGTGTAGATATTCGAGATTGAAAATTTTAGAAAATCGCGAAAATTTCGCCAAAATATGATGCTCGATTTCGACGCCTCTCTGTATCTTGGAAACCAGCTGGCTCTAGATGACCTATCCTATACTGTCCGAAGCGTTTTGACGCTCTGAATCGACTGGTCTAAACCAGAAGGCTCTAGGACGCCTACTTCTCGAGTTATGACAGGAAAATCGTAAATTTCGTAATCGAAAATGTCGATTTTGCAAAAATTCGCGTAGCCGTAGCGGCCAAACGGTAGGTTCTAGACTGGCACCTTGTATACGCGTTTTAATCCTAATGACGATATCTTTAATTTGGCACAAGATTCGCGGAGATCGGATGAGAAATGAGGGAGTTATGGCGTTTTGAAATTTTCGCGATTTTTTTGAACCTCAGGCGATGAAATTTAAAAATTTCAAGAATGTCGATTGTCGATTTTCCCTGTTTTGACGCCTACACCATATGTAATCGGACCCGCTGATTACGATAATCCAAACTAGAGTTCGCTATCTGCTTTGGTTCTCGAGATATTTACGAAAAAGTGTCGACAGGTCAAAAGTACAAAAAACGAAATCGCGAATTTTCAGCGGAAAATCGTTCAGACCGTCTTCTTTAGCGCCCCCGAAAACCTTAGGGTAGATTTTGTGTAGAAATTCGAGATTGAAAATTTTTGAAAATCGCGAAAATTTCGCCAAAATATGATGCTCGATTTCACGCCTCTCTGTATCTTGGAAACCAGCTGGCTCTAGATGACCTATCCTATACTGTTCGAAGCGTTTTGACGCTCTGAATCGACTGGTCTAAACCAGAAGGCTCTAGGACGCCTACTTCTCGAGTTATGACAGGAAAATCGTAAATTTCGTAATCGAAAATGTCGATTTTGCAAAAATTCGCGTAGCCGTAGCGGCCAAACGGTTGGTCCTAGACTGGCACATTGTATACGCGTTTTAATCCTAATGACGATATCTTTAATTTGGCATAAGACTCGCGGAGATGGGATTAGAAATGAGGGAGTTATGGCGTTTTGAAATTTTCGCGATTTTCTTTAACTAACCTCAGGCGATGAAATTTAAAAATTTCAAGAATGTCGATTGTCGATTTTCCCTGTTTTGACGCCAACACTATATGTAATCGGACCCGCTGATTACGATAATCCAAACTAGAGTTCGCTATCTGCTTTGGTTCTCGAGATATTTACGAAAAAGTGTCGACAGGTCAAAAGTACAAAAAACGAAATCGCGAATTTTCAGCGGAAAATCGTTCAGACCGTCTTTTTTAGCGCCCCCGAAAACCTTAGGGTAGATTTTGTGTAGAAATTCGAGATTGAAAATTTTTGAAAATCGCGAAAATTTCGCCAAAATATGATGCTCGATTTCGACGCCTCTCTGTATCTTGGAAACCAGCTGGCTCTAGATGACCTATCCTATACTGTCTGAAGCGTTTTGACGCTCTGAATCGACTGGTCTAAACCAGAAGGCTCTAGGACGCCTACTTCTAGAGTTATGACAGGAAAATCGTAAATTTCGTAATCGAAAATGTCGATTTTGCAAAAATTCGCGTAGCCGTAGCGGCCAAACGGTTGGTCCTAGACTGGCACATTGTATACGCGTTTTAATCCTAATGACGATATCTTTAATTTGGCATATGACTCGCGGAGATGGGATTAGAAATGAGGGAGTTATGGCGTTTTGAAATTTTCGCGATTTTTTTTAACCTCAGGCGATGAAATTTAAAAATTTCAAGAATGTCGATTGTCGATTTTTCCTGTTTTGACGCCAACACTATATGTAATCGGACCCGCTGATTACGATAATCCAAACTAGAGTTCGCTATCTGCTTTGGTTGTCGAGATATTTACGAAAAAGTGTCGACAGGTCAAAAGTACAAAAAACGAAATCGCGAATTTTCAGCGGAAAATCGTTCAGACCGTCTTTTTTAGCGCCCCCGAAAACCTTAGGGTAGATTTTGTGTAGATATTCGAGATTGAAAATCGCGAAAATTTCGCCAAAATATGATGCTCGATTTCGACGCCTCTCTGTATCTTGGAAACCAGCTGGCTCTAGATGACCTATCCTATACTGTCCGAAGCGTTTTGACGCTCTGAATCGACTGGTCTAAACCAGAAGGCTCTAGGACGCCTACTTCTCGAGTTATGACAGGAAAATCGTAAATTTCGTAATCGAAAATGTCGATTTTGCAAAAATTCGCGTAGCCGTAGCGGCCAAACGGTTGGTTCTAGACTGGCACCTTGTATACGCGTTTTAATCCTAATGATGATATCTTTAATTTGGCACAAGATTCGCGGAGATCGGATGAGAAATGACGGAGTTATGGCGTTTTGAAATTTTCGCGATTTTTTTGAACCTCAGGCGATGAAATTTAAAAATTTCAAGAATGTCGATTGTCGATTTTCCCTGTTTTGACGCCAACACTATATGTAATCGGACCCGCTGATTACGATAATCCAAACTAGAGTTCGCTATCTGCTTTGGTTCTCGAGATATTTACGAAAAAGTGTCGACAGGTCAAAAGTACAAAAAACGTAATCGCGAATTTTCAGCGGAAAATCGTTCAGACCGTCTTCTTTAGCGCCCCCGAAAACCTTAGGGTAGATTTTGTGTAGAAATTCGAGATTGAAAATTTTTGAAAATCGCGAAAATTTCGCCAAAATATGATGCTCGATTTCGACGCCTCTCTGTATCTTGGAAACCAGCTGGCTCTAGATGACCTATCCTATACTGTCTGAAGCGTTTTGACGCTCTGAATCGACTGGTCTAAACCAGAAGGCTCTAGGACGCCTACTTCTAGAGTTATGACAGGAAAATCGTAAATTTCGTAATCGAAAATGTCGATTTTGCAAAAATTCGCGTAGCCGTAGCGGCCAAACGGTTGGTCCTAGACTGGCACATTGTATACGCGTTTTAATCCTAATGACGATATCTTTAATTTGGCATATGACTCGCGGAGATGGGATTAGAAATGAGGGAGTTATGGCGTTTTGAAATTTTCGCGATTTTTTTTAACCTCAGGCGATGAAATTTAAAAATTTCAAGAATGTCGATTGTCGATTTTTCCTGTTTTGACGCCAACACTATATGTAATCGGACCCGCTGATTACGATAATCCAAACTAGAGTTCGCTATCTGCTTTGGTTCTCGAGATATTTACGAAAAAGTGTCGACAGGTCAAAAGTACAAAAAACGAAATCGCGAATTTTCAGCGGAAAATCGTTCAGACCGTCTTTTTTAGCGCCCCCGAAAACCTTAGGGTAGATTTTGTGTAGATATTCGAGATTGAAAATTTTTGAAAATCGCGAAAATTTCGCCAAAATATGATGCTCGATTTCGACGCCTCTCTGTATCTTGGAAACCAGCTGGCTCTAGATGACCTATCCTATACTGTCCGAAGCGTTTTGACGCTCTGAATCGACTGGTCTAAACCAGAAGGCTCTAGGACGCCTACTTCTCGAGTTATGACAGGAAAATCGTAAATTTCGTAATCGAAAATGTCGATTTTGCAAAAATTCGCGTAGCCGTAGCGGCCAAACGGTTGGTTCTAGACTGGCACCTTGTATACGCGTTTTAATCCTAATGATGATATCTTTAATTTGGCACAAGATTCGCGGAGATCGGATGAGAAATGAGGGAGTTATGGCGTTTTGAAATTTTCGCGATTTTTTTTAACCTCAGGCGATGAAATTTAAAAATTTCAAGAATGTCGATTGTCGATTTTCCCTGTTTTGACGCCAACACTATATGTAATCGGACCCGCTGATTACGATAATCCAAACTAGAGTTCGCTATCTGCTTTGGTTCTCGAGATATTTACGAAAAAGTGTCGACAGGTCAAAAGTACAAAAAACGTAATCGCGAATTTTCAGCGGAAAATCGTTCAGACCGTCTTCTTTAGCGCCCCCGAAAACCTTAGGGTAGATTTTGTGTAGAAATTCGAGATTGAAAATTTTTGAAAATCGCGAAAATTTCGCCAAAATATGATGCTCGATTTCGACGCCTCTCTGTATCTTGGAAACCAGCTGGCTCTAGATGACCTATCCTATACTGTCTGAAGGGTTTTGACGCTCTGAATCGACTGGTCTAAACCAGAAGGCTCTAGGACGCCTACTTCTCGAGTTATGACAGGAAAATCGTAAATTTCGTAATCGAAAATGTCGATTTTGCAAAAATTCGCGTAGCCGTAGCGGCCAAACGGTTGGTCCTAGACTGGCACATTGTATACGCGTTTTAATCCTAATGACGATATCTTTAATTTGGCATATGACTCGCGGAGATGGGATTAGAAATGAGGGAGTTATGGCGTTTTGAAATTTTCGCGATTTTTTTTAACCTCAGGCGATGAAATTTAAAAATTTCAAGAATGTCGATTGTCGATTTTCCCTGTTTTGACGCCAACACTATATGTAATCGGACCCGCTGATTACGATAATCCAAACTAGAGTTCGCTATCTGCTTTGGTTCTCGAGATATTTACGAAAAAGTGTCGACAGGTCAAAAGTACAAAAAACGAAATCGCGAATTTTCAGCGGAAAATCGTTCAGACCGTCTTTTTTAGCGCCCCCGAAAACCTTAGGGTAGATTTTGTGTAGATATTCGTGATTGAAAATTTTTGAAAATCGCGAAAATTTCGCCAAAATATGATGCTCGATTTCGACGCCTCTCTGTATCTTGGAAACCAGCTGGCTCTAGATGACCTATCCCATACTGTCCGAAGCGTTTTGACGCTCTGAATCGACTGGTCTAAACCAGAAGGCTCTAGGACGCCTACTTCTCGAGTTATGACAGGAAAATCGTAAATTTCGTAATCGAAAATGTCGATTTTGCAAAAATTCGCGTAGCCGTAGCGGCCAAACGGTTGGTTCTAGACTGGCACCTTGTATACGCGTTTTAATCCTAATGATGATATCTTTAATTTGGCACAAGATTCGCGGAGATCGGATGAGAAATGAGGGAGTTATGGCGTTTTGAAATTTTCGCGATTTTTTTGAACCTCAGGCGATGAAATTTAAAAATTTCAAGAATGTCGATTGTCGATTTTCCCTGTTTTGACGCCAACACTATATGTAATCGGACCCGCTGATTACGATAATCCAAACTAGAGTTCGCTATCTGCTTTGGTTCTCGAGATATTTACGAAAAAGTGTCGACAGGTCAAAAGTACAAAAAACGAAATCGCGAATTTTCAGCGGAAAATCGTTCAGACCGTCTTCTTTAGCGCCCCCGAAAACCTTAGGGTAGATTTTGTGTAGAAATTCGAGATTGAAAATTTTTGAAAATCGCGAAAATTTCGCCAAAATATGATGCTCGATTTCACGCCTCTCTGTATCTTGGAAACCAGCTGGCTCTAGATGACCTATCCTATACTGTTCGAAGCGTTTTGACGCTCTGAATCGACTGGTCTAAACCAGAAGGCTCTAGGACGCCTACTTCTCGAGTTATGACAGGAAAATCGTAAATTTCGTAATCGAAAATGTCGATTTTGCAAAAATTCGCGTAGCCGTAGCGGCCAAACGGTTGGTCCTAGACTGGCACATTGTATACGCGTTTTAATCCTAATGACGATATCTTTAATTTGGCATAAGACTCGCGGAGATGGGATTAGAAATGAGGGAGTTATGGCGTTTTGAAATTTTCGCGATTTTCTTTAACTAACCTCAGGCGATGAAATTAAAAAATTTCAAGAATGTCGATTGTCGATTTTCCCTGTTTTGACGCCAACACTATATGTAATCGGACCCGCTGATTACGATAATCCAAACTAGAGTTCGCTATCTGCTTTGGTTCTCGAGATATTTACGAAAAAGTGTCGACAGGTCAAAAGTACAAAAAACGAAATCGCGAATTTTCAGCGGAAAATCGTTCAGACCGTCTTTTTTAGCGCCCCCGAAAACCTTAGGGTAGATTTTGTGTAGATATTCGAGATTGAAGATTTTTTAAAAACCGCGAAAATTTCGCCAAAATATGATGCTCGATTTCGACGCCTCTCTGTATCTTGGAAACCAGCTGGCTCTAGATGACCTATCCTATACTGTCCGAAGCGTTTTGACGCTCTGAATCGACTGGTCTAAACCAGAAGGCTCTAGGACGCCTACTTCTCGAGTTATGACAGGAAAATCGTAAATTTCGTAATCGAAAATGTCGATTTTGCAAAAATTCGCGTAGCCGTAGCGGCCAAACGGTTGGTTCTAGACTGGCACCTTGTATACGCGTTTTAATCCTAATGATGATATCTTTAATTTGGCACAAGAGTCGCGGAGATCGGATGAGAAATGACGGAGTTATGGCGTTTTGAAATTTTCGCGATTTTTTTGAACCTCAGGCGATGAAATTTAAAAATTTCAAGAATGTCGATTGTCTATTTTCCCTGGTTTGACGCGAACACTATATGTAATCGGACCCGCTGATTACGATAATCCAAACTAGAGTTCGCTATCTGCTTTGGTTCTCGAGATATTTACGAAAAAGTGTCGACAGGTCAAAAGTACGAAAAACGAAATCGCGAATTTTCAGCGGAAAATCGTTCAGACCGTCTTCTTAAGCGCCCCCGAAAACCTTAGGGTAGATTTTGTGTAGATATTCGAGATTGAAAATTTTTGAAAATCGCGAAAATTTCGCCAAAATATGATGCTCGATTTCGACGCCTCTCTGTATCTTGGAAACCAGCTGGCTCTAGATGACCTATCCTATACTGTCCGAAGCGTTTTGACGCTCTGAATCGACTGGTCTAAACCAGAAGGCTCTAGGACGCCTACTTCTCGAGTTATGACAGGAAAATCGTAAATTTCGTAATCGAAAATGTCGATTTTGCAAAAATTCGCGTAGCCGTAGCGGCCAAACGGTTGGTTCTCTAGAACCAACCGTTTGGCCGCTACGGCTACGCGAATTTTTGCAAAATCGACATTTTCGATTACGAAATTTACGATTTTCCTGTCATAACTCGAGAAGTAGGCGTCCTAGAGCCTTCTGGTTTAGACCAGTGGATTCAGAGCGTATACAAGGTGCCAGTCTACTGGCACCTTGTATACGCGTTTTAATCCTAATGATGATATCTTTAATTTGGCACAAGATTCGCGGAGATCGGATGAGAAATGAGGGAGTTATGGCGTTTTGAAATTTTCGCGATTTTTTTGAACCTCAGGCGATGAAATTTAAAAATTTCAAGAATGTCGATTGTCGATTTTCCCTGTTTTGACGCCAACACTATATGTAATCGGACCCGCTGATTACGATAATCCAAACTAGAGTTCGCTATCTGCTTTGGTTCTCGAGATATTTACGAAAAAGTGTCGACAGGTCAAAAGTACAAAAAACGAAATCGCGAATTTTCAGCGGAAAATCGTTCAGACCGTCTTCTTTAGCGCCCCCGAAAACCTTAGGGTAGATTTTGTGTAGATATTCGAGATTGAAAATTTTTGAAAATCGCGAAAATTTCGCCAAAATATGATGCTCGATTTCACGCCTCTCTGTATCTTGGAAACCAGCTGGCTCTAGATGACCTATCCTATACTGTTCGAAGCGTTTTGACGCTCTGAATCGACTGGTCTAAACCAGAAGGCTCTAGGACGCCTACTTCTCGAGTTATGACAGGAAAATCGTAAATTTCGTAATCGAAAATGTCGATTTTGCAAAAATTCGCGTAGCCGTAGCGGCCAAACGGTTGGTCCTAGACTGGCACATTGTATACGCGTTTTAATCCTAATGACGATATCTTTAATTTGGCATAAGACTCGCGGAGATGGGATTAGAAATGAGGGAGTTATGGCGTTTTGAAATTTTCGCGATTTTCTTTAACTAACCTCAGGCGATGAAATTAAAAAATTTCAAGAATGTCGATTGTCGATTTTCCCTGTTTTGACGGCAACACTATATGTAATCGGACCCGCTGATTACGATAATCCAAACTAGAGTTCGCTATCTGCTTTGGTTCTCGAGATATTTACGAAAAAGTGTCGACAGGTCAAAAGTACAAAAAACGAAATCGCGAATTTTCAGCGGAAAATCGTTCAGACCGTCTTTTTTAGCGCCCCCGAAAACCTTAGGGTAGATTTTGTGTAGATATTCGAGATTGAAGATTTTTTAAAAACCGCGAAAATTTCGCCAAAATATGATGCTCGATTTCGACGCCTCTCTGAATCTTGGAAACCAGCTGGCTCTAGATGACCTATCCTATACTGTCCGAAGCGTTTTGACGCTCTGAATCGACTGGTCTAAACCAGAAGGCTCTAGGACGCCTACTTCTCGAGTTATGACAGGAAAATCGTAAATTTCGTAATCGAAAATGTCGATTTTGCAAAAATTCGCGTAGCCGTAGCGGCCAAACGGTTGGTTCTAGACTGGCACCTTGTATACGCGTTTTAATCCTAATGATGATATCTTTAATTTGGCACAAGAGTCGCGGAGATCGGATGAGAAATGACGGAGTTATGGCGTTTTGAAATTTTCGCGATTTTTTTGAACCTCAGGCGATGAAATTTAAAAATTTCAGAATTAAGAATGTCGATTGTCTATTTTCCCTGGTTTGACGCGAACACTATATGTAATCGGACCCGCTGATTACGATAATCCAAACTAGAGTTCGCTATCTGCTTTGGTTCTCGAGATATTTACGAAAAAGTGTCGACAGGTCAAAAGTACGAAAAACGAAATCGCGAATTTTCAGCGGAAAATCGTTCAGACCGTCTTCTTAAGCGCCCCCGAAAACCTTAGGGTAGATTTTGTGTAGATATTCGAGATTGAAAATTTTTGAAAATCGCGAAAATTTCGCCAAAATATGATGCTCGATTTCGACGCCTCTCTGTATCTTGGAAACCAGCTGGCTCTAGATGACCTATCCTATACTGTCCGAAGCGTTTTGACGCTCTGAATCGACTGGTCTAAACCAGAAGGCTCTAGGACGCCTACTTCTCGAGTTATGACAGGAAAATCGTAAATTTCGTAATCGAAAATGTCGATTTTGCAAAAATTCGCGTAGCCGTAGCGGCCAAACGGTAGGTTCTAGACTGGCACCTTGTATACGCGTTTTAATCCTAATGACGATATCTTTAATTTGGCACAAGATTCGCGGAGATCGGATGAGAAATGAGGGAGTTATGGCGTTTTGAAATTTTCGCGATTTTCTTTAACTAACCTCAGGCGATGAAATTAAAAAATTTCAAGAATGTCGATTGTCGATTTTCCCTGTTTTGACGGCAACACTATATGTAATCGGACCCGCTGATTACGATAATCCAAACTAGAGTTCGCTATCTGCTTTGGTTCTCGAGATATTTACGAAAAAGTGTCGACAGGTCAAAAGTACAAAAAACGAAATCGCGAATTTTCAGCGGAAAATCGTTCAGACCGTCTTTTTTAGCGCCCCCGAAAACCTTAGGGTAGATTTTGTGTAGATATTCGAGATTGAAGATTTTTTAAAAACCGCGAAAATTTCGCCAAAATATGATGCTCGATTTCGACGCCTCTCTGAATCTTGGAAACCAGCTGGCTCTAGATGACCTATCCTATACTGTCCGAAGCGTTTTGACGCTCTGAATCGACTGGTCTAAACCAGAAGGCTCTAGGACGCCTACTTCTCGAGTTATGACAGGAAAATCGTAAATTTCGTAATCGAAAATGTCGATTTTGCAAAAATTCGCGTAGCCGTAGCGGCCAAACGGTTGGTTCTAGACTGGCACCTTGTATACGCGTTTTAATCCTAATGATGATATCTTTAATTTGGCACAAGAGTCGCGGAGATCGGATGAGAAATGACGGAGTTATGGCGTTTTGAAATTTTCGCGATTTTTTTGAACCTCAGGCGATGAAATTTAAAAATTTCAAGAATGTCGATTGTCTATTTTCCCTGGTTTGACGCGAACACTATATGTAATCGGACCCGCTGATTACGATAATCCAAACTAGAGTTCGCTATCTGCTTTGGTTCTCGAGATATTTACGAAAAAGTGTCGACAGGTCAAAAGTACGAAAAACGAAATCGCGAATTTTCAGCGGAAAATCGTTCAGACCGTCTTCTTAAGCGCCCCCGAAAACCTTAGGGTAGATTTTGTGTAGATATTCGAGATTGAAAATTTTTGAAAATCGCGAAAATTTCGCCAAAATATGATGCTCGATTTCGACGCCTCTCTGTATCTTGGAAACCAGCTGGCTCTAGATGACCTATCCTATACTGTCCGAAGCGTTTTGACGCTCTGAATCGACTGGTCTAAACCAGAAGGCTCTAGGACGCCTACTTCTCGAGTTATGACAGGAAAATCGTAAATTTCGTAATCGAAAATGTCGATTTTGCAAAAATTCGCGTAGCCGTAGCGGCCAAACGGTAGGTTCTAGACTGGCACCTTGTATACGCGTTTTAATCCTAATGACGATATCTTTAATTTGGCACAAGATTCGCGGAGATCGGATGAGAAATGAGGGAGTTATGGCGTTTTGAAATTTTCGCGATTTTTTTGAACCTCAGGCGATGAAATTTAAAAATTTCAAGAATGTCGATTGTCGATTTTCCCTGTTTTGACGCCAACACTATATGTAATCGGACCCGCTGATTACGATAATCTAAAGTAGAGTTCGCTATCTGCTTTGGTTCTCGAGATATTTACGAAAAAGTGTCGACAGGTCAAAAGTACAAAAAACGAAATCGCGAATTTTCAGCGGAAAATCGTTCAGACCGTCTTCTTTAGCGCCCCCGAAAACCTTAGGGTAGATTTTGTGTAGAAATTCGAGATTGAAAATTTTTGAAAATCGCGAAAATTTCGCCAAAATATGATGCTCGATTTCACGCCTCTCTGTATCTTGGAAACCAGCTGGCTCTAGATGACCTATCCTATACTGTTCGAAGCGTTTTGACGTTCTGAATCGACTGGTCTAAACCAGAAGGCTCTAGGACGCCTACTTCTCGAGTTATGACAGGAAAATCGTAAATTTCGTAATCGAAAATGTCGATTTTGCAAAAATTCGCGTAGCCGTAGCGGCCAAACGGTTGGTTCTAGACTGGCACCTTGTATACGCGTTTTAATCCTAATGATGATATCTTTAATTTGGCACAAGAGTCGCGGAGATCGGATGAGAAATGACGGAGTTATGGCGTTTTGAAATTTTCGCGATTTTTTTGAACCTCAGGCGATGAAATTTAAAAATTTCAAGAATGTCGATTGTCTATTTTCCCTGGTTTGACGCGAACACTATATGTAATCGGACCCGCTGATTACGATAATCCAAACTAGAGTTCGCTATCTGCTTTGGTTCTCGAGATATTTACGAAAAAGTGTCGACAGGTCAAAAGTACGAAAAACGAAATCGCGAATTTTCAGCGGAAAATCGTTCAGACCGTCTTCTTAAGCGCCCCCGAAAACCTTAGGGTAGATTTTGTGTAGATATTCGAGATTGAAAATTTTTGAAAATCGCGAAAATTTCGCCAAAATATGATGCTCGATTTCGACGCCTCTCTGTATCTTGGAAACCAGCTGGCTCTAGATGACCTATCCTATACTGTCCGAAGCGTTTTGACGCTCTGAATCGACTGGTCTAAACCAGAAGGCTCTAGGACGCCTACTTCTCGAGTTATGACAGGAAAATCGTAAATTTCGTAATCGAAAATGTCGATTTTGCAAAAATTCGCGTAGCCGTAGCGGCCAAACGGTTGGTTCTAGACTGGCACCTTGTATACGCGTTTTAATCCTAATGATGATATCTTTAATTTGGCACAAGATTCGCGGAGATCGGATGAGAAATGAGGGAGTTATGGCGTTTTGAAATTTTCGCGATTTTTTTGAACCTCAGGCGATGAAATTTAAAAATTTCAAGAATGTCGATTGTCGATTTTCCCTGTTTTGACGCCAACACTATATGTAATCGGACCCGCTGATTACGATAATCCAAACTAGAGTTCGCTATCCGCTTTGGTTCTCGAGATATTTACGAAAAAGTGTCGACAGGTCAAAAGTACAAAAAACGAAATCGCGAATTTTCAGCGGAAAATCGTTCAGACCGTCTTCTTTAGCGCCCCCGAAAACCTTAGGGTAGATTTTGTGTAGATATTCGAGATTGAAAATTTTTGAAAATCGCGAAAATGTCGCCAAAATATGATGCTCGATTTCGACGCCTCTCTGTATCTTGGAAACCAGCTGGCTCTAGATGACCTATCCTATACTGTCCTAAGCGTTTTGACGCTCTGAATCGACTGGTCTAAACCAGAAGGCTCTAGGACGCCTACTTCTCGAGTTATGACAGGAAAATCGTAAATTTCGTAATCGAAAATGTCGATTTTGCAAAAATTCGCGTAGCCGTAGCGGCCAAACGGTTGGTTCTAGACTGGCACCTTGTATACGCGTTTTAATCCTAATGATGATATCTTTAATTTGGCATAAGAGTCGCGGAGATCGGATGAGAAATGACGGAGTTATGGCGTTTTGAAATTTTCGCGATTTTTTTGAACCTCAGGCGATGAAATTTAAAAATTTCAAGAATGTCGATTGTCTATTTTCCCTGGTTTGACGCGAACACTATATGTAATCGGACCCGCTGATTACGATAATCCAAACTAGAGTTCGCTATCTGCTTTGGTTCTCGAGATATTTACGAAAAAGTGTCGACAGGTCAAAAGTACGAAAAACGAAATCGCGAATTTTCAGCGGAAAATCGTTCAGACCGTCTTCTTAAGCGCCCCCGAAAACCTTAGGGTAGATTTTGTGTAGATATTCGAGATTGAAAATTTTTGAAAATCGCGAAAATTTCGCCAAAATATGATGCTCGATTTCGACGCCTCTCTGTATCTTGGAAACCAGCTGGCTCTAGATGACCTATCCTATACTGTCCGAAGCGTTTTGACGCTCTGAATCGACTGGTCTAAACCAGAAGGCTCTAGGACGCCTACTTCTCGAGTTATGACAGGAAAATCGTAAATTTCGTAATCGAAAATGTCGATTTTGCAAAAATTCGCGTAGCCGTAGCGGCCAAACGGTAGGTTCTAGACTGGCACCTTGTATACGCGTTTTAATCCTAATGACGATATCTTTAATTTGGCACAAGATTCGCGGAGATCGGATGAGAAATGAGGGAGTTATGGCGTTTTGAAATTTTCGCGATTTTTTTGAACCTCAGGCGATGAAATTTAAAAATTTCAAGAATGTCGATTGTCGATTTTCCCTGTTTTGACGCCAACACCATATGTAATCGGACCCGCTGATTACGATAATCCAAACTAGAGTTCGCTATCTGCTTTGGTTCTCGAGATATTTACGAAAAAGTGTCGACAGGTCAAAAGTACAAAAAACGAAATCGCGAATTTTCAGCGGAAAATCGTTCAGACCGTCTTCTTTAGCGCCCCCGAAAACCTTAGGGTAGATTTTGTGTAGAAATTCGAGATTGAAAATTTTTGAAAATCGCGAAAATTTCGCCAAAATATGATGCTCGATTTCACGCCTCTCTGTATCTTGGAAACTAGCTGGCTCTAGATGACCTATCCTATACTGTTCGAAGCGTTTTGACGCTCTGAATCGACTGGTCTAAACCAGAAGGCTCTAGGACGCCTACTTCTCGAGTTATGACAGGAAAATCGTAAATTTCGTAATCGAAAATGTCGATTTTGCAAAAATTCGCGTAGCCGTAGCGGCCAAACGGTTGGTCCTAGACTGGCACATTGTATACGCGTTTTAATCCTAATGACGATATCTTTAATTTGGCATAAGACTCGCGGAGATGGGATTAGAAATGAGGGAGTTATGGCGTTTTGAAATTTTCGCGATTTTCTTTAACTAACCTCAGGCGATGAAATTAAAAAATTTCAAGAATGTCGATTGTCGATTTTCCCTGTTTTGACGCCAACACTATATGTAATCGGACCCGCTGATTACGATAATCCAAACTAGAGTTCGCTATCTGCTTTGGTTCTCGAGATATTTACGAAAAAGTGTCGACAGGTCAAAAGTACAAAAAACGAAATCGCGAATTTTCAGCGGAAAATCGTTCAGACCGTCTTTTTTAGCGCCCCCGAAAACCTTAGGGTAGATTTTGTGTAGATATTCGAGATTGAAAATTTTTTAAAAACCGCGAAAATTTCGCCAAAATATGATGCTCGATTTCGACGCCTCTCTGTATCTTGGAAACCAGCTGGCTCTAGATGACCTATCCTATACTGTCCGAAGCGTTTTGACGCTCTGAATCGACTGGTCTAAACCAGAAGGCTCTAGGACGCCTACTTCTCGAGTTATGACAGGAAAATCGTAAATTTCGTAATCGAAAATGTCGATTTTGCAAAAATTCGCGTAGCCGTAGCGGCCAAACGGTAGGTTCTAGACTGGCACCTTGTATACGCGTTTTAATCCTAATGACGATATCTTTAATTTGGCACAAGATTCGCGGAGATCGGATGAGAAATGAGGGAGTTATGGCGTTTTGAAATTTTCGCGATTTTTTTGAACCTCAGGCGATGAAATTTAAAAATTTCAAGAATGTCGATTGTCGATTTTCCCTGTTTTGACGCCAACACCATATGTAATCGGACCCGCTGATTACGATAATCCAAACTAGAGTTCGCTATCTGCTTTGGTTCTCGAGATATTTACGAAAAAGTGTCGACAGGTCAAAAGTACAAAAAACGAAATCGCGAATTTTCAGCGGAAAATCGTTCAGACCGTCTTCTTTAGCGCCCCCGAAAACCTTAGGGTAGATTTTGTGTAGAAATTCGAGATTGAAAATTTTTGAAAATCGCGAAAATTTCGCCAAAATATGATGCTCGATTTCACGCCTCTCTGTATCTTGGAAACTAGCTGGCTCTAGATGACCTATCCTATACTGTTCGAAGCGTTTTGACGCTCTGAATCGACTGGTCTAAACCAGAAGGCTCTAGGACGCCTACTTCTCGAGTTATGACAGGAAAATCGTAAATTTCGTAATCGAAAATGTCGATTTTGCAAAAATTCGCGTAGCCGTAGCGGCCAAACGGTTGGTCCTAGACTGGCACATTGTATACGCGTTTTAATCCTAATGACGATATCTTTAATTTGGTATAAGACTCGCGGAGATGGGATTAGAAATGAGGGAGTTATGGCGTTTTGAAATTTTCGCGATTTTCTTTAACTAACCTCAGGCGATGAAATTAAAAAATTTCAAGAATGTCGATTGTCGATTTTCCCTGTTTTGACGCCAACACTATATGTAATCGGACCCGCTGATTACGATAATCCAAACTAGAGTTCGCTATCTGCTTTGGTTCTCGAGATATTTACGAAAAAGTGTCGACAGGTCAAAAGTACAAAAAACGAAATCGCGAATTTTCAGCGGAAAATCGTTCAGACCGTCTTTTTTAGCGCCCCCGAAAACCTTAGGGTAGATTTTGTGTAGATATTCGAGATTGAAAATTTTTTAAAAACCGCGAAAATTTCGCCAAAATATGATGCTCGATTTCGACGCCTCTCTGTATCTTGGAAACCAGCTGGCTCTAGATGACCTATCCTATACTGTCCGAAGCGTTTTGACGCTCTGAATCGACTGGTCTAAACCAGAAGGCTCTAGGACGCCTACTTCTCGAGTTATGACAGGAAAATCGTAAATTTCGTAATCGAAAATGTCGATTTTGCAAAAATTCGCGTAGCCGTAGCGGCCAAACGGTAGGTTCTAGACTGGCACCTTGTATACGCGTTTTAATCCTAATGACGATATCTTTAATTTGGCACAAGATTCGCGGAGATCGGATGAGAAATGAGGGAGTTATGGCGTTTTGAAATTTTCGCGATTTTTTTGAACCTCAGGCGATGAAATTTAAAAATTTCAAGAATGTCGATTGTCGATTTTCCCTGTTTTGACGCCAACACTATATGTAATCGGACCCGCTGATTACGATAATCTAAACTAGAGTTCGCTATCTGCTTTGGTTCTCGAGATATTTACGAAAAAGTGTCGACAGGTCAAAAGTACAAAAAACGAAATCGCGAATTTTCAGCGGAAAATCGTTCAGACCGTCTTCTTTAGCGCCCCCGAAAACCTTAGGGTAGATTTTGTGTAGAAATTCGAGATTGAAAATTTTTGAAAATCGCGAAAATTTCGCCAAAATATGATGCTCGATTTCACGCCTCTCTGTATCTTGGAAACTAGCTGGCTCTAGATGACCTATCCTATACTGTTCGAAGCGTTTTGACGCTCTGAATCGACTGGTCTAAACCAGAAGGCTCTAGGACGCCTACTTCTCGAGTTATGACAGGAAAATCGTAAATTTCGTAATCGAAAATGTCGATTTTGCAAAAATTCGCGTAGCCGTAGCGGCCAAACGGTTGGTCCTAGACTGGCACATTGTATACGCGTTTTAATCCTAATGACGATATCTTTAATTTGGTATAAGACTCGCGGAGATGGGATTAGAAATGAGGGAGTTATGGCGTTTTGAAATTTTCGCGATTTTCTTTAACTAACCTCAGGCGATGAAATTAAAAAATTTCAAGAATGTCGATTGTCGATTTTCCCTGTTTTGACGCCAACACTATATGTAATCGGACCCGCTGATTACGATAATCCAAACTAGAGTTCGCTATCTGCTTTGGTTCTCGAGATATTTACGAAAAAGTGTCGACAGGTCAAAAGTACAAAAAACGAAATCGCGAATTTTCAGCGGAAAATCGTTCAGACCGTCTTTTTTAGCGCCCCCGAAAACCTTAGGGTAGATTTTGTGTAGATATTCGAGATTGAAAATTTTTTAAAAACCGCGAAAATTTCGCCAAAATATGATGCTCGATTTCGACGCCTCTCTGTATCTTGGAAACCAGCTGGCTCTAGATGACCTATCCTATACTGTCCGAAGCGTTTTGACGCTCTGAATCGACTGGTCTAAACCAGAAGGCTCTAGGACGCCTACTTCTCGAGTTATGACAGGAAAATCGTAAATTTCGTAATCGAAAATGTCGATTTTGCAAAAATTCGCGTAGCCGTAGCGGCCAAACGGTAGGTTCTAGACTGGCACCTTGTATACGCGTTTTAATCCTAATGACGATATCTTTAATTTGGCACAAGATTCGCGGAGATCGGATGAGAAATGAGGGAGTTATGGCGTTTTGAAATTTTCGCGATTTTTTTGAACCTCAGGCGATGAAATTTAAAAATTTCAAGAATGTCGATTGTCGATTTTCCCTGTTTTGACGCCAACACTATATGTAATCGGACCCGCTGATTACGATAATCTAAACTAGAGTTCGCTATCTGCTTTGGTTCTCGAGATATTTACGAAAAAGTGTCGACAGGTCAAAAGTACAAAAAACGAAATCGCGAATTTTCAGCGGAAAATCGTTCAGACCGTCTTCTTTAGCGCCCCCGAAAACCTTAGGGTAGATTTTGTGTAGAAATTCGAGATTGAAAATTTTTGAAAATCGCGAAAATTTCGCCAAAATATGATGCTCGATTTCGACGCCTCTCTGTATCTTGGAAACCAGCTGGCTCTAGATGACCTATCCTATACTGTTCGAAGCGTTTTGACGCTCTGAATCGACTGGTCTAAACCAGAAGGCTCTAGGACGCCTACTTCTCGAGTTATGACAGGAAAATCGTAAATTTCGTAATCGAAAATGTCGATTTTGCAAAAATTCGCGTAGCCGTAGCGGCCAAACGGTTGGTTCTAGACTGGCACCTTGTATACGCGTTTTAATCCTAATGATGATATCTTTAATTTGGCACAAGAGTCGCGGAGATCGGATGAGAAATGACGGAGTTATGGCGTTTTGAAATTTTCGCGATTTTTTTTAACCTCAGGCGATGAAATTTAAAAATTTCAAGAATGTCGATTGTCGATTTTCCCTGTTTTGACGCCAACACTATATGTAATCGGACCCGCTGATTACGATAATCTAAACTAGAGTTCGCTATCTGCTTTGGTTCTCGAGATATTTACGAAAAAGTGTCGACAGGTCAAAAGTACAAAAAACGAAATCGCGAATTTTCAGCGGAAAATCGTTCAGACCGTCTTCTTTAGCGCCCCCGAAAACCTTAGGGTAGATTTTGTGTAGAAATTCGAGATTGAAAATTTTTGAAAATCGCGAAAATTTCGCCAAAATATGATGCTCGATTTCACGCCTCTCTGTATCTTGGAAACCAGCTGGCTCTAGATGACCTATCCTATACTGTTCGAAGCGTTTTGACGCTCTGAATCGACTGGTCTAAACCAGAAGGCTCTAGGACGCCTACTTCTCGAGTTATGACAGGAAAATCGTAAATTTCGTAATCGAAAATGTCGATTTTGCAAAAATTCGCGTAGCCGTAGCGGCCAAACGGTTGGTTCTAGACTGGCACCTTGTATACGCGTTTTAATCCTAATGATGATATCTTTAATTTGGCACAAGAGTCGCGGAGATCGGATGAGAAATGACGGAGTTATGGCGTTTTGAAATTTTCGCGATTTTTTTGAACCTCAGGCGATGAAATTTAAAAATTTCAAGAATGTCGATTGTCGATTTTCCCTGTTTTGACGCCAACACTATATGTAATCGGAATCGCTGATTACGATAATCTAAACTAGAGTTCGCTATCTGCTTTGGTTCTCGAGATATTTACGAAAAAGTGTCGACAGGTCAAAAGTACGAAAAACGAAATCGCGAATTTTCAGCGGAAAATCGTTCAGACCGTCTTCTTAAGCGCCCCCGAAAACCTTAGGGTAGATTTTGTGTAGATATTCGAGATTGAAAATTTTTGAAAATCGCGAAAATTTCGCCAAAATATGATGCTCGATTTCGACGCCTCTCTGTATCTTGGAAACCAGCTGGCTCTAGATGACCTATCCTATACTGTCCGAAGCGTTTTGACGCTCTGAATCGACTGGTCTAAACCAGAAGGCTCTAGGACGCCTACTTCTCGAGTTATGACAGGAAAATCGTAAATTTCGTAATCGAAAATGTCGATTTTGCAAAAATTCGCGTAGCCGTAGCGGCCAAACGGTTGGTTCTAGACTGGCACCTTGTATACGCGTTTTAATCCTAATGATGATATCTTTAATTTGGCACAAGAGTCGCGGAGATCGGATGAGAAATGACGGAGTTATGGCGTTTTGAAATTTTCGCGATTTTTTTGAACCTCAGGCGATGAAATTAAAAAATTTCAAGAATGTCGATTGTCTATTTTCCCTGGTTTGACGCGAACACTATATGTAATCGGACCCGCTGATTACGATAATCCAAACTAGAGTTCGCTATCTGCTTTGGTTCTCGAGATATTTACGAAAAAGTGTCGACAGGTCAAAAGTACGAAAAACGAAATCGCGAATTTTCAGCGGAAAATCGTTCAGACCGTCTTCTTAAGCGCCCCCGAAAACCTTAGGGTAGATTTTGTGTAGATATTCGAGATTGAAAATTTTTGAAAATCGCGAAAATTTCGCCAAAATATGATGCTCGATTTCACGCCTCTCTGTATCTTGGAAACCAGCTGGCTCTAGATGACCTATCCTATACTGTTCGAAGCGTTTTGACGCTCTGAATCGACTGGTCTAAACCAGAAGGCTCTAGGACGCCTACTTCTCGAGTTATGACAGGAAAATCGTAAATTTCGTAATCGAAAATGTCGATTTTGCAAAAATTCGCGTAGCCGTAGCGGCCAAACGGTTGGTTCTAGACTGGCACCTTGTATACGCGTTTTAATCCTAATGATGATATCTTTAATTTGGCACAAGAGTCGCGGAGATCGGATGAGAAATGACGGAGTTATGGCGTTTTGAAATTTTCGCGATTTTTTTGAACCTCAGGCGATGAAATTTAAAAATTTCAAGAATGTCGATTGTCGATTTTCCCTGTTTTGACGCCAACACTATATGTAATCGGAATCGCTGATTACGATAATCTAAACTAGAGTTCGCTATCTGCTTTGGTTCTCGAGATATTTACGAAAAAGTGTCGACAGGTCAAAAGTACGAAAAACGAAATCGCGAATTTTCAGCGGAAAATCGTTCAGACCGTCTTCTTAAGCGCCCCCGAAAACCTTAGGGTAGATTTTGTGTAGATATTCGAGATTGAAAATTTTTGAAAATCGCGAAAATTTCGCCAAAATATGATGCTCGATTTCGACGCCTCTCTGTATCTTGGAAACCAGCTGGCTCTAGATGACCTATCCTATACTGTCCGAAGCGTTTTGACGCTCTGAATCGACTGGTCTAAACCAGAAGGCTCTAGGACGCCTACTTCTCGAGTTATGACAGGAAAATCGTAAATTTCGTAATCGAAAATGTCGATTTTGCAAAAATTCGCGTAGCCGTAGCGGCCAAACGGTTGGTTCTAGACTGGCACCTTGTATACGCGTTTTAATCCTAATGACGATATCTTTAATTTGGCACAAGATTCGCGGAGATCGGATGAGAAATGAGGGAGTTATGGCGTTTTGAAATTTTCGCGATTTTTTTGAACCTCAGGCGATGAAATTTAAAAATTTCAAGAATGTCGATTGTCGATTTTCCCTGTTTTGACGCCAACACTATATGTAATCGGACCCGCTGATTACGATAATCCAAACTAGAGTTCGCTATCTGCTTTGGTTCTCGAGATATTTACGAAAAAGTGTCGACAGGTCAAAAGTACAAAAAACGAAATCGCGAATTTTCAGCGGAAAATCGTTCAGACCGTCTTTTTTAGCGCCCCCGAAAACCTTAGGGTAGATTTTGTGTAGATATTCGAGATTGAAAATTTTTGAAAATCGCGAAAATTTCGCCAAAATATGATGCTCGATTTCGACGCCTCTCTGTATCTTGGAAACCAGCTGGCTCTAGATGACCTATCCTATACTGTCCGAAGCGTTTTGACGCTCTGAATCGACTGGTCTAAACCAGAAGGCTCTAGGACGCCTACTTCTCGAGTTATGACAGGAAAATCGTAAATTTCGTAATCGAAAATGTCGATTTTGCAAAAATTCGCGTAGCCGTAGCGGCCAAACGGTTGGTCCTAGACTGGCACATTGTATACGCGTTTTAATCCTAATGACGATATCTTTAATTTGGCACAAGATTCGCGGAGATCGGATGAGAAATGAGGGAGTTATGGCGTTTTTAAATTTTCGCGATTTTTTTGAACCTCAGGCGATGAAATTTAAAAATTTCAAGAATGTCGATTGTCGATTTTCCTTGTTTTGACACCAACACTATATGTAATCGGACCCGCTGATTACGATAATCCAAACTAGAGTTCGCTATCTGCTTTGGTTCTCGAGATATTTACGAAAAAGTGTCGACAGGTCAAAAGTACAAAAAACGAAATCGCGAATTTTCAGCGGAAAATCGTTCAGACCGTCTTCTTTAGCGCCCCCGAAAACCTTAGGGTAGATTTTGTGTAGAAATTCGAGATTGAAAATTTTTGAAAATCGCGAAAATTTCGCCAAAATATGATGCTCGATTTCACGCCTCTCTGTATCTTGGAAACTAGCTGGCTCTAGATGACCTATCCTATACTGTTCGAAGCGTTTTGACGCTCTGAATCGACTGGTCTAAACCAGAAGGCTCTAGGACGCCTACTTCTCGAGTTATGACAGGAAAATCGTAAATTTCGTAATCGAAAATGTCGATTTTGCAAAAATTCGCGTAGCCGTAGCGGCCAAACGGTTGGTCCTAGACTGGCACATTGTATACGCGTTTTAATCCTAATGACGATATCTTTAATTTGGCATAAGACTCGCGGAGATGGGATTAGAAATGAGGGAGTTATGGCGTTTTGAAATTTTCGCGATTTTCTTTAACTAACCTCAGGCGATGAAATTAAAAAATTTCAAGAATGTCGATTGTCGATTTTCCCTGTTTTGACGCCAACACTATATGTAATCGGACCCGCTGATTACGATAATCCAAACTAGAGTTCGCTATCTGCTTTGGTTCTCGAGATATTTACGAAAAAGTGTCGACAGGTCAAAAGTACAAAAAACGAAATCGCGAATTTTCAGCGGAAAATCGTTCAGACCGTCTTTTTTAGCGCCCCCGAAAACCTTAGGGTAGATTTTGTGTAGATATTCGAGATTGAAGATTTTTTAAAAACCGCGAAAATTTCGCCAAAATATGATGCTCGATTTCGACGCCTCTCTGAATCTTGGAAACCAGCTGGCTCTAGATGACCTATCCTATACTGTCCGAAGCGTTTTGACGCTCTGAATCGACTGGTCTAAACCAGAAGGCTCTAGGACGCCTACTTCTCGAGTTATGACAGGAAAATCGTAAATTTCGTAATCGAAAATGTCGATTTTGCAAAAATTCGCGTAGCCGTAGCGGCCAAACGGTTGGTTCTAGACTGGCACCTTGTATACGCGTTTTAATCCTAATGATGATATCTTTAATTTGGCACAAGAGTCGCGGAGATCGGATGAGAAATGACGGAGTTATGGCGTTTTGAAATTTTCGCGATTTTTTTGAACCTCAGGCGATGAAATTTAAAAATTTCAAGAATGTCGATTGTCTATTTTCCCTGGTTTGACGCGAACACTATATGTAATCGGACCCGCTGATTACGATAATCCAAACTAGAGTTCGCTATCTGCTTTGGTTCTCGAGATATTTACGAAAAAGTGTCGACAGGTCAAAAGTACGAAAAACGAAATCGCGAATTTTCAGCGGAAAATCGTTCAGACCGTCTTCTTAAGCGCCCCCGAAAACCTTAGGGTAGATTTTGTGTAGATATTCGAGATTGAAAATTTTTGAAAATCGCGAAAATTTCGCCAAAATATGATGCTCGATTTCGACGCCTCTCTGTATCTTGGAAACCAGCTGGCTCTAGATGACCTATCCTATACTGTCCGAAGCGTTTTGACGCTCTGAATCGACTGGTCTAAACCAGAAGGCTCTAGGACGCCTACTTCTCGAGTTATGACAGGAAAATCGTAAATTTCGTAATCGAAAATGTCGATTTTGCAAAAATTCGCGTAGCCGTAGCGGCCAAACGGTAGGTTCTAGACTGGCACCTTGTATACGCGTTTTAATCCTAATGACGATATCTTTAATTTGGCACAAGATTCGCGGAGATCGGATGAGAAATGAGGGAGTTATGGCGTTTTGAAATTTTCGCGATTTTTTTGAACCTCAGGCGATGAAATTTAAAAATTTCAAGAATGTCGATTGTCGATTTTCCCTGTTTTGACGCCAACACTATATGTAATCGGACCCGCTGATTACGATAATCTAAACTAGAGTTCGCTATCTGCTTTGGTTCTCGAGATATTTACGAAAAAGTGTCGACAGGTCAAAAGTACAAAAAACGAAATCGCGAATTTTCAGCGGAAAATCGTTCAGACCGTCTTCTTTAGCGCCCCCGAAAACCTTAGGGTAGATTTTGTGTAGAAATTCGAGATTGAAAATTTTTGAAAATCACGAAAATTTCGCCAAAATATGATGCTCGATTTCACGCCTCTCTGTATCTTGGAAACCAGCTGGCTCTAGATGACCTATCCTATACTGTTCGAAGCGTTTTGACGCTCTGAATCGACTGGTCTAAACCAGAAGGCTCTAGGACGCCTACTTCTCGAGTTATGACAGGAAAATCGTAAATTTCGTAATCGAAAATGTCGATTTTGCAAAAATTCGCGTAGCCGTAGCGGCCAAACGGTTGGTTCTAGACTGGCACCTTGTATACGCGTTTTAATCCTAATGATGATATCTTTAATTTGGCACAAGAGTCGCGGAGATCGGATGAGAAATGACGGAGTTATGGCGTTTTGAAATTTTCGCGATTTTTTTGAACCTCAGGCGATGAAATTTAAAAATTTCAAGAATGTCGATTGTCTATTTTCCCTGGTTTGACGCGAACACTATATGTAATCGGACCCGCTGATTACGATAATCCAAACTAGAGTTCGCTATCTGCTTTGGTTCTCGAGATATTTACGAAAAAGTGTCGACAGGTCAAAAGTACGAAAAACGAAATCGCGAATTTTCAGCGGAAAATCGTTCAGACCGTCTTCTTAAGCGCCCCCGAAAACCTTAGGGTAGATTTTGTGTAGATATTCGAGATTGAAAATTTTTGAAAATCGCGAAAATTTCGCCAAAATATGATGCTCGATTTCGACGCCTCTCTGTATCTTGGAAACCAGCTGGCTCTAGATGACCTATCCTATACTGTCCGAAGCGTTTTGACGCTCTGAATCGACTGGTCTAAACCAGAAGGCTCTAGGAGGCCTACTTCTCGAGTTATGACAGGAAAATCGTAAATTTCGTAATCGAAAATGTCGATTTTGCAAAAATTCGCGTAGCCGTAGCGGCCAAACGGTTGGTTCTAGACTGGCACCTTGTATACGCGTTTTAATCCTAATGATGATATCTTTAATTTGGCACAAGATTCGCGGAGATCGGATGAGAAATGAGGGAGTTATGGCGTTTTGAAATTTTCGCGA
Source organism: Melolontha melolontha (assembly GCA_935421215.2). Taxonomy (NCBI): domain Eukaryota; kingdom Metazoa; phylum Arthropoda; class Insecta; order Coleoptera; family Scarabaeidae; genus Melolontha; species Melolontha melolontha. The sequence continues at coordinate 116,954,712 of OW285242.1, read as the reverse complement.
TTTTTTTGAACCTCAGGCGATGAAATTTAAAAATTTCAAGAATGTCGATTGTCGATTTTCCCTGTTTTGACGCCAACACTATATGTAATCGGACCCGCTGATTACGATAATCCAAACTAGAGTTCGCTATCCGCTTTGGTTCTCGAGATATTTACGAAAAAGTGTCGACAGGTCAAAAGTACAAAAAACGAAATCGCGAATTTTCAGCGGAAAATCGTTCAGACCGTCTTCTTTAGCGCCCCCGAAAACCTTAGGGTAGATTTTGTGTAGATATTCGAGATTGAAAATTTTTGAAAATCGCGAAAATGTCGCCAAAATATGATGCTCGATTTCGACGCCTCTCTGTATCTTGGAAACCAGCTGGCTCTAGATGACCTATCCTATACTGTCCGAAGCGTTTTGACGCTCTGAATCGACTGGTCTAAACCAGAAGGCTCTAGGACGCCTACTTCTCGAGTTATGACAGGAAAATCGTAAATTTCGTAATCGAAAATGTCGATTTTGCAAAAATTCGCGTAGCCGTAGCGGCCAAACGGTAGGTTCTAGACTGGCACCTTGTATACGCGTTTTAATCCTAATGACGATATCTTTAATTTGGCACAAGATTCGCGGAGATCGGATGAGAAATGAGGGAGTTATGGCGTTTTGAAATTTTCGCGATTTTTTTGAACCTCAGGCGATGAAATTTAAAAATTTCAAGAATGTCGATTGTCGATTTTCCCTGTTTTGACGCCAACACTATATGTAATCGGACCCGCTGATTACGATAATCTAAACTAGAGTTCGCTATCTGCTTTGGTTCTCGAGATATTTACGAAAAAGTGTCGACAGGTCAAAAGTACAAAAAACGAAATCGCGAATTTTCAGCGGAAAATCGTTCAGACCGTCTTCTTTAGCGCCCCCGAAAACCTTAGGGTAGATTTTGTGTAGAAATTCGAGATTGAAAATTTTTGAAAATCGCGAAAATTTCGCCAAAATATGATGCTCGATTTCACGCCTCTCTGTATCTTGGAAACCAGCTGGCTCTAGATGACCTATCCTATACTGTTCGAAGCGTTTTGACGCTCTGAATCGACTGGTCTAAACCAGAAGGCTCTAGGACGCCTACTTCTCGTGTTATGACAGGAAAATCGTAAATTTCGTAATCGAAAATGTCGATTTTGCAAAAATTCGCGTAGCCGTAGCGGCCAAACGGTTGGTTCTAGACTGGCACCTTGTATACGCGTTTTAATCCTAATGATGATATCTTTAATTTGGCACAAGAGTCGCGGAGATCGGATGAGAAATGACGGAGTTATGGCGTTTTGAAATTTTCGCAATTTTTTTGAACCTCAGGCGATGAAATTTAAAAATTTCAAGAATGTCGATTGTCGATTTTCCCTGTTTTGACGCCAACACTATATGTAATCGGACCCGCTGATTACGATAATCTAAACTAGAGTTCGCTATCTGCTTTGGTTCTCGAGATATTTACGAAAAAGTGTCGACAGGTCAAAAGTACAAAAAACGAAATCGCGAATTTTCAGCGGAAAATCGTTCAGACCGTCTTCTTTAGCGCCCCCGAAAACCTTAGGGTAGATTTTGTGTAGAAATTCGAGATTGAAAATTTTTGAAAATCGCGAAAATTTCGCCAAAATATGATGCTCGATTTCACGCCTCTCTGTATCTTGGAAACCAGCTGGCTCTAGATGACCTATCCTATACTGTTCGAAGCGTTTTGACGCTCTGAATCGACTGGTCTAAACCAGAAGGCTCTAGGACGCCTACTTCTCGAGTTATGACAGGAAAATCGTAAATTTCGTAATCGAAAATGTCGATTTTGCAAAAATTCGCGTAGCCGTAGCGGCCAAACGGTTGGTTCTAGACTGGCACCTTGTATACGCGTTTTAATCCTAATGATGATATCTTTAATTTGGCACAAGAGTCGCGGAGATCGGATGAGAAATGACGGAGTTATGGCGTTTTGAAATTTTCGCGATTTTTTTGAACCTCAGGCGATGAAATTTAAAAATTTCAAGAATGTCGATTGTCTATTTTCCCTGGTTTGACGCGAACACTATATGTAATCGGACCCGCTGATTACGATAATCCAAACTAGAGTTCGCTATCTGCTTTGGTTCTCGAGATATTTACGAAAAAGTGTCGACAGGTCAAAAGTACGAAAAACGAAATCGCGAATTTTCAGCGGAAAATCGTTCAGACCGTCTTCTTAAGCGCCCCCGAAAACCTTAGGGTAGATTTTGTGTAGATATTCGAGATTGAAAATTTTTGAAAATCGCGAAAATTTCGCCAAAATATGATGCTCGATTTCACGCCTCTCTGTATCTTGGAAACCAGCTGGCTCTAGATGACCTATCCTATACTGTTCGAAGCGTTTTGACGCTCTGAATCGACTGGTCTAAACCAGAAGGCTCTAGGACGCCTACTTCTCGAGTTATGACAGGAAAATCGTAAATTTCGTAATCGAAAATGTCGATTTTGCAAAAATTCGCGTAGCCGTAGCGGCCAAACGGTTGGTTCTAGACTGGCACCTTGTATACGCGTTTTAATCCTAATGATGATATCTTTAATTTGGCACAAGAGTCGCGGAGATCGGATGAGAAATGACGGAGTTATGGCGTTTTGAAATTTTCGCGATTTTTTTGAACCTCAGGCGATGAAATTTAAAAATTTCAAGAATGTCGATTGTCGATTTTCCCTGTTTTGACGCCAACACTATATGTAATCGGACCCGCTGATTACGATAATCTAAACTAGAGTTCGCTATCTGCTTTGGTTCTCGAGATATTTACGAAAAAGTGTCGACAGGTCAAAAGTACAAAAAACGAAATCGCGAATTTTCAGCGGAAAATCGTTCAGACCGTCTTCTTTAGCGCCCCCGAAAACCTTAGGGTAGATTTTGTGTAGAAATTCGAGATTGAAAATTTTTGAAAATCGCGAAAATTTCGCCAAAATATGATGCTCGATTTCACGCCTCTCTGTATCTTGGAAACCAGCTGGCTCTAGATGACCTATCCTATACTGTTCGAAGCGTTTTGACGCTCTGAATCGACTGGTCTAAACCAGAAGGCTCTAGGACGCCTACTTCTCGAGTTATGACAGGAAAATCGTAAATTTCGTAATCGAAAATGTCGATTTTGCAAAAATTCGCGTAGCCGTAGCGGCCAAACGGTTGGTTCTAGACTGGCACCTTGTATACGCGTTTTAATCCTAATGATGATATCTTTAATTTGGCACAAGAGTCGCGGAGATCGGATGAGAAATGACGGAGTTATGGCGTTTTGAAATTTTCGCGATTTTTTTGAACCTCAGGCGATGAAATTTAAAAATTTCAAGAATGTCGATTGTCTATTTTCCCTGGTTTGACGCGAACACTATATGTAATCGGACCCGCTGATTACGATAATCCAAACTAGAGTTCGCTATCTGCTTTGGTTCTCGAGATATTTACGAAAAAGTGTCGACAGGTCAAAAGTACGAAAAACGAAATCGCGAATTTTCAGCGGAAAATCGTTCAGACCGTCTTCTTAAGCGCCCCCGAAAACCTTAGGGTAGATTTTGTGTAGATATTCGAGATTGAAAATTTTTGAAAATCGCGAAAATTTCGCCAAAATATGATGCTCGATTTCGACGCCTCTCTGTATCTTGGAAACCAGCTGGCTCTAGATGACCTATCCTATACTGTCCGAAGCGTTTTGACGCTCTGAAACGACTGGTCTAAACCAGAAGGCTCTAGGACGCCTACTTCTCGAGTTATGACAGGAAAATCGTAAATTTCGTAATCTAAAATGTCGATTTTGCAAAAATTCGCGTAGCCGTAGCGGCCAAACGGTTGGTTCTAGACTGGCACCTTGTATACGCGTTTTAATCCTAATGATGATATCTTTAATTTGGCACAAGATTCGCGGAGATCGGATGAGAAATGAGGGAGTTATGGCGTTTTGAAATTTTCGCGATTTTTTTGAACCTCAGGCGATGAAATTAAAAATTTCAAGAATGTCGATTGTCGATTTTCCCTGTTTTGACGCCAACACTATATGTAATCGGACCCGCTGATTACGATAATCCAAACTAGAGTTCGCTATCCGCTTTGGTTCTCGAGATATTTACGAAAAAAGTGTCGACAGGTCAAAAGTACAAAAAACGAAATCGCGAATTTTCAGCGGAAAATCGTTCAGACCGTCTTCTTTAGCGCCCCCGAAAACCTTAGGGTAGATTTTGTGTAGATATTCGAGATTGAAAATTTTTAAAAATCGCGAAAATGTCGCCAAAATATGATGCTCGATTTCGACGCCTCTCTGTATCTTGGAAACCAGCTGGCTCTAGATGACCTATCCTATACTGTCCGAAGCGTTTTGACGCTCTGAATCGACTGGTCTAAACCAGAAGGCTCTAGGACGCCTACTTCTCGAGTTATGACAGGAAAATCGTAAATTTCGTAATCGAAAATGTCGATTTTGCAAAAATTCGCGTAGCCGTAGCGGCCAAACGGTTGGTTCTAGACTGGCACCTTGTATACGCGTTTTAATCCTAATGATGATATCTTTAATTTGGCACAAGAGTCGCGGAGATCGGATGAGAAATGACGGAGTTATGGCGTTTTGAAATTTTCGCGATTTTTTTTGAACCTCAGGCGATGAAATTTAAAAATTTCAAGAATGTCGATTGTCTATTTTCCCTGGTTTGACGCGAACACTATATGTAATCGGACCCGCTGATTACGATAATCCAAACTAGAGTTCGCTATCTGCTTTGGTTCTCGAGATATTTACGAAAAAGTGTCGACAGGTCAAAAGTACAAAAAACGAAATCGCGAATTTTCAGCGGAAAATCGTTCAGACCGTCTTCTTTAGCGCCCCCGAAAACCTTAGGGTAGATTTTGTGTAGAAATTCGAGATTGAAAATTTTTGAAAATCGCGAAAATTTCGCCAAAATATGATGCTCGATTTCACGCCTCTCTGTATCTTGGAAACTAGCTGGCTCTAGATGACCTATCCTATACTGTTCGAAGCGTTTTGACGCTCTGAATCGACTGGTCTAAACCAGAAGGCTCTAGGACGCCTACTTCTCGAGTTATGACAGGAAAATCGTAAATTTCGTAATCGAAAATGTCGATTTTGCAAAAATTCGCGTAGCCGTAGCGGCCAAACGGTTGGTCCTAGACTGGCACATTGTATACGCGTTTTAATCCTAATGACGATATCTTTAATTTGGCATAAGACTCGCGGAGATGGGATTAGAAATGAGGGAGTTATGGCGTTTTGAAATTTTCGCGATTTTCTTTAACTAACCTCAGGCGATGAAATTAAAAAATTTCAAGAATGTCGATTGTCGATTTTCCCTGTTTTGACGCCAACACTATATGTAATCGGACCCGCTGATTACGATAATCCAAACTAGAGTTCGCTATCTGCTTTGGTTCTCGAGATATTTACGAAAAAGTGTCGACAGGTCAAAAGTACAAAAAACGAAATCGCGAATTTTCAGCGGAAAATCGTTCAGACCGTCTTTTTTAGCGCCCCCGAAAACCTTAGGGTAGATTTTGTGTAGATATTCGAGATTGAAAATTTTTTAAAAACGCGAAAATTTCGCCAAAATATGATGCTCGATTTCGACGCCTCTCTGTATCTTGGAAACCAGCTGGCTCTAGATGACCTATCCTATACTGTCCGAAGCGTTTTGACGCTCTGAATCGACTGGTCTAAACCAGAAGGCTCTAGGACGCCTACTTCTCGAGTTATGACAGGAAAATCGTAAATTTCGTAATCGAAAATGTCGATTTTGCAAAAATTCGCGTAGCCGTAGCGGCCAAACGGTAGGTTCTAGACTGGCACCTTTTATAAGCGTTTTAATCCTAATGACGATATCTTTAATTTGGCACAAGATTCGCGGAGATCGGATGAGAAATGAGGGAGTTATGGCGTTTTGAAATTTTCGCGATTTTTTTGAACCTCAGGCGATGAAATTTAAAAATTTCAAGAATGTCGATTGTCGATTTTCCCTGTTTTGACGCCAACACTATATGTAATCGGACCCGCTGATTACGATAATCTAAACTAGAGTTCGCTATCTGCTTTGGTTCTCGAGATATTTACGAAAAAGTGTCGACAGGTCAAAAGTACAAAAAACGAAATCGCGAATTTTCAGCGGAAAATCGTTCAGACCGTCTTCTTTAGCGCCCCCGAAAACCTTAGGGTAGATTTTGTGTAGAAATTCGAGATTGAAAATTTTTGAAAATCGCGAAAATTTCGCCAAAATATGATGCTCGATTTCACGCCTCTCTGTATCTTGGAAACCAGCTGGCTCTAGATGACCTATCCTATACTGTTCGAAGCGTTTTGACGCTCTGAATCGACTGGTCTAAACCAGAAGGCTCTAGGACGCCTACTTCTCGAGTTATGACAGGAAAATCGTAAATTTCGTAATCGAAAATGTCGATTTTGCAAAAATTCGCGTAGCCGTAGCGGCCAAACGGTTGGTTCTAGACTGGCACCTTGTATACGCGTTTTAATCCTAATGATGATATCTTTAATTTGGCACAAGAGTCGCGGAGATCGGATGAGAAATGACGGAGTTATGGCGTTTTGAAATTTTCGCGATTTTTTTGAACCTCAGGCGATGAAATTTAAAAATTTCAAGAATGTCGATTGTCTATTTTCCCTGGTTTGACGCGAACACTATATGTAATCGGACCCGCTGATTACGATAATCCAAACTAGAGTTCGCTATCTGCTTTGGTTCTCGAGATATTTACGAAAAAGTGTCGACAGGTCAAAAGTACGAAAAACGAAATCGCGAATTTTCAGCGGAAAATCGTTCAGACCGTCTTCTTAAGCGCCCCCGAAAACCTTAGGGTAGAATTTGTGTAGATATTCGAGATTGAAAATTTTTGAAAATCGCGAAAATTTCGCCAAAATATGATGCTCGATTTCGACGCCTCTCTGTATCTTGGAAACCAGCTGGCTCTAGATGACCTATCCTATACTGTCCGAAGCGTTTTGACGCTCTGAATCGACTGGTCTAAACCAGAAGGCTCTAGGACGCCTACTTCTCGAGTTATGACAGGAAAATCGTAAATTTCGTAATCGAAAATGTCGATTTTGCAAAAATTCGCGTAGCCGTAGCGGCCAAGCGGTAGGTTCTAGACTGGCACCTTGTATACGCGTTTTAATCCTAATGACGATATCTTTAATTTGGCACAAGATTCGCGGAGATCGGATGAGAAATGAGGGAGTTATGGCGTTTTGAAGTTTTCGCGATTTTTTTGAACCTCAGGCGATGAAATTTAAAAATTTCAAGAATGTCGATTGTCGATTTTCCCTGTTTTGACGCCAACACCATATGTAATCGGACCCGCTGATTACGATAATCCAAACTAGAGTTCGCTATCTGCTTTGGTTCTCGAGATATTTACGAAAAAGTGTCGACAGGTCAAAAGTACAAAAAACGAAATCGCGAATTTTCAGCGGAAAATCGTTCAGACCGTCTTCTTTAGCGCCCCCGAAAACCTTAGGGTAGATTTTGTGTAGAAATTCGAGATTGAAAATTTTTGAAAATCGCGAAAATTTCGCCAAAATATGATGCTCGATTTCACGCCTCTCTGTATCTTGGAAACTAGCTGGCTCTAGATGACCTATCCTATACTGTTCGAAGCGTTTTGACGCTCTGAATCGACTGGTCTAAACCAGAAGGCTCTAGGACGCCTACTTCTCGAGTTATGACAGGAAAATCGTAAATTTCGTAATCGAAAATGTCGATTTTGCAAAAATTCGCGTAGCCGTAGCGGCCAAACGGTTGGTCCTAGACTGGCACATTGTATACGCGTTTTAATCCTAATGACGATATCTTTAATTTGGCATAAGACTCGCGGAGATGGGATTAGAAATGAGGGAGTTATGGCGTTTTGAAATTTTCGCGATTTTCTTTAACTAACCTCAGGCGATGAAATTTAAAAATTTCAAGAATGTCGATTGTCGATTTTCCCTGTTTTGACGCCAACACTATATGTAATCGGACCCGCTGATTACGATAATCCAAACTAGAGTTCGCTATCTGCTTTGGTTCTCGAGATATTTACGAAAAAGTGTCGACAGGTCAAAAGTACAAAAAACGAAATCGCGAATTTTCAGCGGAAAATCGTTCAGACCGTCTTCTTTAGCGCCCCCGAAAACCTTAGGGTAGATTTTGTGTAGAAATTCGAGATTGAAAATTTTTGAAAATCGCGAAAATTTCGCCAAAATATGATGCTCGATTTCACGCCTCTCTGTATCTTGGAAACCAGCTGGCTCTAGATGACCTATCCTATACTGTTCGAAGCGTTTTGACGCTCTGAATCGACTAGTCTAAACCAGAAGGCTCTAGGACGCCTACTTCTCGAGTTATGACAGGAAAATCGTAAATTTCGTAATCGAAAATGTCGATTTTGCAAAAATTCGCGTAGCCGTAGCGGCCAAACGGTTGGTCCTAGACTGGCACATTGTATACGCGTTTTAATCCTAATGACGATATCTTTAATTTGGCATAAGACTCGCGGAGATGGGATTAGAAATGAGGGAGTTATGGCGTTTTGAAATTTTCGCGATTTTCTTTAACTAACCTCAGGCGATGAAATTAAAAAATTTCAAGAATGTCGATTGTCGATTTTCCCTGTTTTGACGCCAACACTATATGTAATCGGACCCGCTGATTACGATAATCCAAACTAGAGTTCGCTATCTGCTTTGGTTCTCGAGATATTTACGAAAAAGTGTCGACAGGTCAAAAGTACAAAAAACGAAATCGCGAATTTTCAGCGGAAAATCGTTCAGACCGTCTTTTTTAGCGCCCCCGAAAACCTTAGGGTTGATTTTGTGTAGATATTCGAGATTGAAAATTTTTTAAAAACCGCGAAAATTTCGCCAAAATATGATGCTCGATTTCGACGCCTCTCTGTATCTTGGAAACCAGCTGGCTCTAGATGACCTATCCTATACTGTCCGAAGCGTTTTGACGCTCTGAATCGACTGGTCTAAACCAGAAGGCTCTAGGACGCCTACTTCTCGAGTTATGACAGGAAAATCGTAAATTTCGTAATCGAAAATGTCGATTTTGCAAAAATTCGCGTAGCCGTAGCGGCCAAACGGTAGGTTCTAGACTGGCACCTTGTATACGCGTTTTAATCCTAATGACGATATCTTTAATTTGGCACAAGATTCGCGGAGATCGGATGAGAAATGAGGGAGTTATGGCGTTTTGAAATTTTCGCGATTTTTTTGAACCTCAGGCGATGAAATTTAAAAATTTCAAGAATGTCGATTGTCGATTTTCCCTGTTTTGACGCCAACACTATATGTAATCGGACCCGCTGATTACGATAATCTAAACTAGAGTTCGCTATCTGCTTTGGTTCTCGAGATATTTACGAAAAAGTGTCGACAGGTCAAAAGTACAAAAAACGAAATCGCGAATTTTCAGCGGAAAATCGTTCAGACCGTCTTCTTTAGCGCCCCCGAAAACCTTAGGGTAGATTTTGTGTAGAAATTCGAGATTGAAAATTTTTGAAAATCGCGAAAATTTCGCCAAAATATGATGCTCGATTTCACGCCTCTCTGTATCTTGGAAACCAGCTGGCTCTAGATGACCTATCCTATACTGTTCGAAGCGTTTTGACGCTCTGAATCGACTGGTCTAAACCAGAAGGCTCTAGGACGCCTACTTCTCGAGTTATGACAGGAAAATCGTAAATTTCGTAATCGAAAATGTCGATTTTGCAAAAATTCGCGTAGCCGTAGCGGCCAAACGGTTGGTCCTAGACTGGCACATTGTATACGCGTTTTAATCCTAATGACGATATCTTTAATTTGGCATAAGGCTCGCGGAGATGGGATTAGAAATGAGGGAGTTATGGCGTTTTGAAATTTTCGCGATTTTCTTTAACTAACCTCAGGCGATGAAATTAAAAAATTTCAAGAATGTCGATTGTCGATTTTCCCTGTTTTGACGCCAACACTATATGTAATCGGACCCGCTGATTACGATAATCCAAACTAGAGTTCGCTATCTGCTTTGGTTCTCGAGATATTTACGAAAAAGTGTCGACAGGTCAAAAGTACAAAAAACGAAATCGCGAATTTTCAGCGGAAAATCGTTCAGACCGTCTTTTTTAGCGCCCCCGAAAACCTTAGGGTAGATTTTGTGTAGATATTCGAGATTGAAAATTTTTTAAAAACCGCGAAAATTTCGCCAAAATATGATGCTCGATTTCGACGCCTCTCTGTATCTTGGAAACCAGCTGGCTCTAGATGACCTATCCTATACTGTCCGAAGCGTTTTGACGCTCTGAATCGACTGGTCTAAACCAGAAGGCTCTAGGACGCCTACTTCTCGAGTTATGACAGGAAAATCGTAAATTTCGTAATCGAAAATGTCGATTTTGCAAAAATTCGCGTAGCCGTAGCGGCCAAACGGTTGGTTCTAGACTGGCACCTTGTATACGCGTTTTAATCCTAATGATGATATCTTTAATTTGGCATAAGAGTCGCGGAGATCGGATGAGAAATGACGGAGTTATGGCGTTTTGAAATTTTCGCGATTTTTTTGAACCTCAGGCGATGAAATTTAAAAATTTCAAGAATGTCGATTGTCTATTTTCCCTGGTTTGACGCGAACACTATATGTAATCGGACCCGCTGATTACGATAATCCAAACTAGAGTTCGCTATCTGCTTTGGTTCTCGAGATATTTACGAAAAAGTGTCGACAGGTCAAAAGTACGAAAAACGAAATCGCGAATTTTCAGCGGAAAATCGTTCAGACCGTCTTCTTAAGCGCCCCCGAAAACCTTAGGGTAGATTTTGTGTAGATATTCGAGATTGAAAATTTTTGAAAATCGCGAAAATTTCGCCAAAATATGATGCTCGATTTCGACGCCTCTCTGTATCTTGGAAACCAGCTGGCTCTAGATGACCTATCCTATACTGTCCGAAGCGTTTTGACGCTCTGAATCGACTGGTCTAAACCAGAAGGTTCTAGGACGCCTACTTCTCGAGTTATGACAGGAAAATCGTAAATTTCGTAATCGAAAATGTCGATTTTGCAAAAATTCGCGTAGCCGTAGCGGCCAAACGGTTGGTCCTAGACTGGCACATTGTATACGCGTTTTAATCCTAATGACGATATCTTTAATTTGGCATATGACTCGCGGAGATGGGATTAGAAATGAGGGAGTTATGGCGTTTTGAAATTTTCGCGATTTTTTTTAACCTCAGGCGATGAAATTTAAAAATTTCAAGAATGTCGATTGTCGATTTTCCCTGTTTTGACGCCAACACTATATGTAATCGGACCCGCTGATTACGATAATCCAAACTAGAGTTCGCTATCTGCTTTGGTTCTCGAGATATTTACGAAAAAGTGTCGACAGGTCAAAAGTACAAAAAACGAAATCGCGAATTTTCAGCGGAAAATCGTTCAGACCGTCTTTTTTAGCGCCCCCGAAAACCTTAGGGTAGATTTTGTGTAGATATTCGAGATTGAAAATTTTTTAAAATCGCGAAAATTTCGCCAAAATATGATGCTCGATTTCGACGCCTCTCTGTATCTTGGAAACCAGCTGGCTCTAGATGACCTATCCTATACTGTCCGAAGCGTTTTGACGCTCTGAATCGACTGGTCTAAACCAGAAGGCTCTAGGACGCCTACTTCTCGAGTTATGACAGGAAAATCGTAAATTTCGTAATCGAAAATGTCGATTTTGCAAAAATTCGCGTAGCCGTAGCGGCCAAACGGTTGGTTCTAGACTGGCACATTGTATACGCGTTTTAATCCTAATGACGATATCTTTAATTTGGCACAAGATTCGCGGAGATCGGATGAGAAATGAGGGAGTTATGGCGTTTTGAAATTTTCGCGATTTCTTTGAACCTCAGGCGATGAAATTTAAAAATTTCAAGAATGTCGATTGTCGATTTTCCCTGTTTTGACGCCAACACTATATGTAATCGGACCCGCTGATTACGATAATCCAAACTAGAGTTCGCTATCTGCTTTGGTTCTCGAGATATTTACGAAAAAGTGTCGACAGGTCAAAAGTACAAAAAACGAAATCGCGACTTTTCAGCGGAAAATCGTTCAGACCGTCTTCTTTAGCGCCCCCGAAAACCTTAGGGTAGATTTTGAGTAGAAATTCGAGATTGAAAATTTTTGAAAATCGCGAAAATTTTGCCAAAATATGATGCTCGATTTCGACGCCTCTCTGTATCTTGGAAACCAGCTGGCTCTAGATGACCTATCCTATACTGTCCGAAGCGTTTTGACGCTCTGAATCGACTGGTCTAAACCAGAAGGCTCTAGGACGCCTACTTCTCGAGTTATGACAGGAAAATCGTAAATTTCGTAATCGAAAATGTCGATTTTGCAAAAATTCGCGTAGCCGTAGCGGCCAAACGGTTGGTCCTAGACTGGCACATTGTATACGCGTTTTAATCCTAATGACGATATCTTTAATTTGGCACAAGATTCGCGGAGATCGGATGAGAAATGAGGGAGTTATGGCGTTTTGAAATTTTCGCGATTTCTTTGAACCTCAGGCGATGAAATTTAAAAATTTCAAGAATGTCGATTGTCGATTTTCCCTGTTTTGACGCCAACACTATATGTAATCGGACCCGCTGATTACGATAATCCAAACTAGAGTTCGCTGTCTGCTTTGGTTCTCGAGATATTTACGAAAAAGTGTCGACAGGTCAAAAGTACAAAAAACGAAATCGCGAATTTTCAGCGGAAAATCGTTCAGACCGTCTTCTTTAGCGCCCCCGAACACCTTAGGGTAGATTTTGTGTAGAAATTCGAGATTGAAAATTTTTGAAAATCGCGAAAATTTCGCCAAAATATGATGCTCGATTTCGACGTCTCTCTGTATCTTGGAAACCAGCTGGCTCTAGATGACCTATCCTCTACTATCCGAAGCGTTTTGGCGCTCTGAATCGACTGGTCTAAACCAGAAGGCTCTAGGACGCCTACTTCTCGAGTTATGACAGGAAAATCGTAAATTTCGTAATCGAAAATGTCGATTTTGCAAAAATTCGCGTAGCCGTAGCGGCCAAACGGTTGGTCCTAGACTGGCACATTGTATACGCGTTTTAATCCTAATGACGATATCTTTAATTTGGCATATGACTCGCGGAGATGGGATTAGAAATGAGGGAGTTATGGCGTTTTGAAATTTTCGCGATTTTTTTTAGCCTCAGGCGATGAAATTTAAAAATTTCAAGAATGTCGATTGTCGATTTTCCCTGTTTTGACGCCAACACTATATGTAATCGGACCCGCTGATTACGATAATCCAAACTAGAGTTCGCTATCTGCTTTGGTTCTCGAGATATTTACGAAAAAGTGTCGACAGGTCAAAAGTACAAAAAACGAAATCGCGAATTTTCAGCGGAAAATCGTTCAGACCGTCTTTTTTAGCGCCCCCGAAAACCTTAGGGTAGATTTTGTGTAGATATTCGAGATTGAAAATTTTTGAAAATCGCGAAAATTTCGCCAAAATGATGCTCGATTTCGACGCCTCTCTGTATCTTGGAAACCAGCTGGCTCTAGATGACCTATCCTATACTGTCCGAAGCGTTTTGACGCTCTGAATCGACTGGTCTAAACCAGAAGGCTCTAGGACGCCTACTTCTCGAGTTATGACAGGAAAATCGTAAATTTCGTAATCGAAAATGTCGATTTTGCAAAAATTCGCGTAGCCGTAGCGGCCAAACGGTTGGTTCTAGACTGGCACATTGTATACGCGTTTTAATCCTAATGACGATATCTTTAATTTGGCACAAGATTCGCGGAGATCGGATGAGAAATGAGGGAGTTATGGCGTTTTGAAATTTTCGCGATTTCTTTGAACCTCAGGCGATGAAATTTAAAAATTTCAAGAATGTCGATTGTCGATTTTCCCTGTTTTGACGCCAACACTATATGTAATCGGACCCGCTGATTACGATAATCCAAACTAGAGTTCGCTATCTGCTTTGGTTCTCGAGATATTTACGAAAAAGTGTCGACAGGTCAAAAGTACAAAAAACGAAATCGCGACTTTTCAGCGGAAAATCGTTCAGACCGTCTTCTTTAGCGCCCCCGAAAACCTTAGGGTAGATTTTGAGTAGAAATTCGAGATTGAAAATTTTTGAAAATCGCGAAAATTTTGCCAAAATATGATGCTCGATTTCGACGCCTCTCTGTATCTTGGAAACCAGCTGGCTCTAGATGACCTATCCTATACTGTCCGAAGCGTTTTGACGCTCTGAATCGACTGGTCTAAACCAGAAGGCTCTAGGACGCCTACTTCTCGAGTTATGACAGGAAAATCGTAAATTTCGTAATCGAAAATGTCGATTTTGCAAAAATTCGCGTAGCCGTAGCGGCCAAACGGTTGGTCCTAGACTGGCACATTGTATACGCGTTTTAATCCTAATGACGATATCTTTAATTTGGCACAAGATTCGCGGAGATCGGATGAGAAATGAGGGAGTTATGGCGTTTTGAAATTTTCGCGATTTCTTTGAACCTCAGGCGATGAAATTTAAAAATTTCAAGAATGTCGATTGTCGATTTTCCCTGTTTTGACGCCAACACTATATGTAATCGGACCCGCTGATTACGATAATCCAAACTAGAGTTCGCTGTCTGCTTTGGTTCTCGAGATATTTACGAAAAAGTGTCGACAGGTCAAAAGTACAAAAAACGAAATCGCGAATTTTCAGCGGAAAATCGTTCAGACCGTCTTCTTTAGCGCCCCCGAACACCTTAGGGTAGATTTTGTGTAGAAATTCGAGATTGAAAATTTTTGAAAATCGCGAAAATTTCGCCAAAATATGATGCTCGATTTCGACGTCTCTCTGTATCTTGGAAACCAGCTGGCTCTAGATGACCTATCCTCTACTATCCGAAGCGTTTTGGCGCTCTGAATCGACTGGTCTAAACCAGAAGGCTCTAGGACGCCTACTTCTCGAGTTATGACAGGAAAATCGTAAATTTCGTAATCGAAAATGTCGATTTTGCAAAAATTCGCGTAGCCGTAGCGGCCAAACGGTTGGTCCTAGACTGGCACATTGTATACGCGTTTTAATCCTAATGACGATATCTTTAATTTGGCATATGACTCGCGGAGATGGGATTAGAAATGAGGGAGTTATGGCGTTTTGAAATTTTCGCGATTTTTTTTAACCTCAGGCGATGAAATTTAAAAATTTCAAGAATGTCGATTGTCGATTTTCCCTGTTTTGACGCCAACACTATATGTAATCGGACCCGCTGATTACGATAATCCAAACTAGAGTTCGCTATCTGCTTTGGTTCTCGAGATATTTACGAAAAAGTGTCGACAGGTCAAAAGTACAAAAAACGAAATCGCGAATTTTCAGCGGAAAATCGTTCAGACCGTCTTTTTTAGCGCCCCCGAAAACCTTAGGGTAGATTTTGTGTAGATATTCGAGATTGAAAATTTTTGAAAATCGCGAAAATTTCGCCAAAATATGATGCTCGATTTCGACGCCTCTCTGTATCTTGGAAACCAGCTGGCTCTAGATGACCTATCCTATACTGTCCGAAGCGTTTTGACGCTCTGAATCGACTGGTCTAAACCAGAAGGCTCTAGGACGCCTACTTCTCGAGTTATGACAGGAAAATCGTAAATTTCGTAATCGAAAATGTCGATTTTGCAAAAATTCGCGTAGCCGTAGCGGCCAAACGGTTGGTCCTAGACTGGCACATTGTATACGCGTTTTAATCCTAATGACGATATCTTTAATTTGGCACAAGATTCGCGGAGATCGGATGAGAAATGAGGGAGTTATGGCGTTTTTAAATTTTCGCGATTTTTTTGAACCTCAGGCGATGAAATTTAAAAATTTCAAGAATGTCGATTGTCGATTTTCCTTGTTTTGACACCAACACTATATGTAATCGGACCCGCTGATTACGATAATCCAAACTAGAGTTCGCTATCTGCTTTGGTTCTCGAGATATTTACGAAAAAGTGTCGACAGGTCAAAAGTACAAAAAACGAAATCGCGAATTTTCATCGGAAAATCGTTCAGACCGTCTTCTTTAGCGCCCCCGTAAACCTTAGGGTAGATTTTGTGTAGAAATTCGAGATTGAAAATTTTTGAAAATCGCGAAAATTTCGCCAAAATATGATGCTCGATTTCGACGCCTCTCTGTATCTTGGAAACCAGCTGGCTCTAGATGACCTATCCTATACTGTCCGAAGCGTTTTGACGCTCTGAATCGACTGGTCTAAACCAGAAGGCTCTAGGACGCCTACTTCTCGAGTGATGACAGAAAAATCGTAAATTTCGTAATCGAAAATGTCGATTTTGCAAAAATTCGCGTAGCCGTAGCGGCCAAACGGTTGGTCCTAGACTGGCACATTGTATACGCGTTTTAATCCTAATGACGATATCTTTAATTTGGCACAAGATTCGCGGAGATCGGATGAGAAATGAGGGAGTTATGGCGTTTTGAAATTTTCGCGATTTTTTTGAACCTCAGGCGATGAAATTTAAAAATTTCAAGAATGTCGATTGTCGATTTTCCTTGTTTTGACACCAACACTATATGTAATCGGACCCGCTGATTACGATAATCCAAACTAGAGTTCGCTATCTGCTTTGGTTCTCGAGATATTTAGAAAAAGTGTCGACAGGTCAAAAGTACAAAAAACGAAATCGCGAATTTTCAGCGGAAAATCGTTCAGACCGTCTTCTTTAGCGCTCCCGAAAACCTTAGGGTAGATTTTGAGTAGAAATTCGAGATTGAAAATTTTTGAAAATCGCGAAAATTTCGCCAAAATATGATGCTCGATTTCGACGCCTCTCTGTATCTTGGAAACCAGCTGGCTCTAGATGACCTATCCTATACTGTCCGAAGCGTTTTGACGCTCTGAATCGACTGGTCTAAACCAGAAGGCTCTAGGACGCCTACTTCTCGAGTGATGACAGAAAAATCGTAAATTTCGTAATCGAAAATGTCGATTTTGCAAAAATTCGCGTAGCCGTAGCGGCCAAACGGTTGGTCCTAGACTGGCACATTGTATACGCGTTTTAATCCTAATGACGATATCTTTAATTTGGCACAAGATTCGCGGAGATCGGATGAGAAATGAGGGAGTTATGGCGTTTTGAAATTTTCGCGATTTTTTTAGCCTCAGGCGATGAAATTAAAAAATGTCAAGAATGTCGATTGTCGATTTTCTCTATTTTGACGACAACGCTATATGTAATCGGACCCGCTGATTACGATAGTCCAAACTAGAGTTCGCTATCTGCTTTGGTTCTCGAGATATTTACGAAAAAGTGTCGACAGGTCAAAAGTACAAAAAACGAAATCGCGAATTTTCAGCGGAAAATCGTTCAGACCGTCTTCTTTAGCGCCCCCGAAAACCTTAGGGTAGATTTTGAGTAGAAATTCGAGATTGAAAATTTTTGAAAATCGCGAAAATTTTGCCAAAATATGATGCTCGATTTCGACGCCTCTCTGTATCTTGGAAACCAGCTGGCTCTAGATGACCTATCCTATACTGTCCGATGCGTTTTGACGCTCTGAATCGACTGGTCTAAACCAGAAGGCTCTAGGACGCCTACTTCTCGAGTTATGACAGGAAAATCGTAAATTTCGTAATCGAAAATGTCGATTTTGCAAAAATTCGCGTAGCCGTAGCGGCCAAACGGTTGGTCCTAGACTGGCACATTGTATACGCGTTTTAATCCTAATGACGATATCTTTAATTTGGCACAAGATTCGCGGAGATCGGATGAGAAATGAGGGAGTTATGGCGTTTTGAAATTTTCGCGATTTCTTTGAACCTCAGGCGATGAAATTTAAAAATTTCAAGAATGTCGATTGTCGATTTTCCCTGTTTTGACGCCAACACTATATGTAATCGGACCCGCTGATTACGATAATCCAAACTAGAGTTCGCTGTCTGCTTTGGTTCTCGAGATATTTACGAAAAAGTGTCGACAGGTCAAAAGTACAAAAAACGAAATCGCGAATTTTCAGCGGAAAATCGTTCAGACCGTCTTCTTTAGCGCCCCCGAACACCTTAGGGTAGATTTTGTGTAGAAATTCGAGATTGAAAATTTTTGAAAATCGCGAAAATTTCGCCAAAATATGATGCTCGATTTCGACGCCTCTCTGTATCTTGGAAACCAGCTGGCTCTAGATGACCTATCCTCTACTATCCGAAGCGTTTTGGCGCTCTGAATCGACTGGTCTAAACCAGAAGGCTCTAGGACGCCTACTTCTCGAGTTATGACAGGAAAATCGTAAATTTCGTAATCGAAAATGTCGATTTTGCAAAAATTCGCGTAGCCGTAGCGGCCAAACGGTTGGTCCTAGACTGGCACATTGTATACGCGTTTTAATCCTAATGACGATATCTTTAATTTGGCAGATGACTCGCGGAGATGGGATTAGAAATGAGGGAGTTATGGCGTTTTGAAATTTTCGCGATTTTTTTTAAGCTCAGGCGATGAAATTTAAAAATTTCAAGAATGTCGATTGTCGATTTTCCCTGTTTTGACGCCAACACTATATGTAATCGGACCCGCTGATTACGATAATCCAAACTAGAGTTCGCTATCTGCTTTGGTTCTCGAGATATTTACGAAAAAGTGTCGACAGGTCAAAAGTACAAAAAACGAAATCGCGAATTTTCAGCGGAAAATCGTTCAGACCGTCTTTTTTAGCGCCCCCGAAAACCTTAGGGTAGATTTTGTGTAGATATTCGAGATTGAAAATTTTTTAAAATCGCGAAAATTTCGCCAAAATATGATGCTCGATTTCGACGCCTCTCTGTATCTTGGAAACCAGCTGGCTCTAGATGACCTATCCTATACTGTCCGAAGCGTTTTGACGCTCTGAATCGACTGGTCTAAACCAGAAGGCTCTAGGACGCCTACTTCTCGAGTTATGACAGGAAAATCGTAAATTTCGTAATCGAAAATGTCGATTTTGCAAAAATTCGCGTAGCCGTAGCGGCCAAACGGTTGGTTCTAGACTGGCACATTGTATACGCGTTTTAATCCTAATGACGATATCTTTAATTTGGCACAAGATTCGCGGAGATCGGATGAGAAATGAGGGAGTTATGGCGTTTTGAAATTTTCGCGATTTCTTTGAACCTCAGGCGATGAAATTTAAAAATTTCAAGAATGTCGATTGTCGATTTTCCCTGTTTTGACGCCAACACTATATGTAATCGGACCCGCTGATTACGATAATCCAAACTAGAGTTCGCTATCTGCTTTGGTTCTCGAGATATTTACGAAAAAGTGTCGACAGGTCAAAAGTACAAAAAACGAAATCGCGACTTTTCAGCGGAAAATCGTTCAGACCGTCTTCTTTAGCGCCCCCGAAAACCTTAGGGTAGATTTTGAGTAGAAATTCGAGATTGAAAATTTTTGAAAATCGCGAAAATTTTGCCAAAATATGATGCTCGATTTCGACGCCTCTCTGTATCTTGGAAACCAGCTGGCTCTAGATGACCTATCCTATACTGTCCGAAGCGTTTTGACGCTCTGAATCGACTGGTCTAAACCAGAAGGCTCTAGGACGCCTACTTCTCGAGTTATGACAGGAAAATCGTAAATTTCGTAATCGAAAATGTCGATTTTGCAAAAATTCGCGTAGCCGTAGCGGCCAAACGGTTGGTCCTAGACTGGCACATTGTATACGCGTTTTAATCCTAATGACGATATCTTTAATTTGGCACAAGATTCGCGGAGATCGGATGAGAAATGAGGGAGTTATGGCGTTTTGAAATTTTCGCGATTTCTTTGAACCTCAGGCGATGAAATTTAAAAATTTCAAGAATGTCGATTGTCGATTTTCCCTGTTTTGACGCCAACACTATATGTAATCGGACCCGCTGATTACGATAATCCAAACTAGAGTTCGCTGTCTGCTTTGGTTCTCGAGATATTTACGAAAAAGTGTCGACAGGTCAAAAGTACAAAAAACGAAATCGCGAATTTTCAGCGGAAAATCGTTCAGACCGTCTTCTTTAGCGCCCCCGAACACCTTAGGGTAGATTTTGTGTAGAAATTCGAGATTGAAAATTTTTGAAAATCGCGAAAATTTCGCCAAAATATGATGCTCGATTTCGACGCCTCTCTGTATCTTGGAAACCAGCTGGCTCTAGATGACCTATTCTCTACTATCCGAAGCGTTTTGGCGCTCTGAATCGACTGGTCTAAACCAGAAGGCTCTAGGACGCCTACTTCTCGAGTTATGACAGGAAAATCGTAAATTTCGTAATCGAAAATGTCGATTTTGCAAAAATTCGCGTAGCCGTAGCGGCCAAACGGTTGGTCCTAGACTGGCACATTGTATACGCGTTTTAATCCTAATGACGATATCTTTAATTTGGCATATGACTCGCGGAGATGGGATTAGAAATGAGGGAGTTATGGCGTTTTGAAATTTTCGCGATTTTTTTTAACCTCAGGCGATGAAATTTAAAAATTTCAAGAATGTCGATTGTCGATTTTCCCTGTTTTGACGCCAACACTATATGTAATCGGACCCGCTGATTACGATAATCCAAACTAGAGTTCGCTATCTGCTTTGGTTCTCGAGATATTTACGAAAAAGTGTCGACAGGTCAAAAGTACAAAAAACGAAATCGCGAATTTTCAGCGGAAAATCGTTCAGACCGTCTTTTTTAGCGCCCCCGAAAACCTTAGGGTAGATTTTGTGTAGATATTCGAGATTGAAAATTTTTGAAAATCGCGAAAATTTCGCCAAAATATGATGCTCGATTTCGACGCCTCTCTGTATCTTGGAAACCAGCTGGCTCTAGATGACCTATCCTATACTGTCCGAAGCGTTTTGACGCTCTGAATCGACTGGTCTAAACCAGAAGGCTCTAGGACGCCTACTTCTCGAGTTATGACAGGAAAATCGTAAATTTCGTAATCGAAAATGTCGATTTTGCAAAAATTCGCGTAGCCGTAGCGGCCAAACGGTTGGTCCTAGACTGGCACATTGTATACGCGTTTTAATCCTAATGACGATATCTTTAATTTGGCACAAGATTCGCGGAGATCGGATGAGAAATGAGGGAGTTATGGCGTTTTTAAATTTTCGCGATTTTTTTGAACCTCAGGCGATGAAATTTAAAAATTTCAAGAATGTCGATTGTCGATTTTCCTTGTTTTGACACCAACACTATATGTAATCGGACCCGCTGATTACGATAATCCAAACTAGAGTTCGCTATCTGCTTTGGTTCTCGAGATATTTACGAAAAAGTGTCGACAGGTCAAAAGTACAAAAAACGAAATCGCGAATTTTCATCGGAAAATCGTTCAGACCGTCTTCTTTAGCGCCCCCGTAAACCTTAGGGTAGATTTTGTGTAGAAATTCGAGATTGAAAATTTTTGAAAATCGCGAAAATTTCGCCAAAATATGATGCTCGATTTCGACGCCTCTCTGTATCTTGGAAACCAGCTGGCTCTAGATGACCTATCCTCTACTATCCGAAGCGTTTTGACGCTCTGAATCGACTGGTCTAAACCAGAAGGCTCTAGGACGCCTACTTCTCGAGTGATGACAGAAAAATCGTAAATTTCGTAATCGAAAATGTCGATTTTGCAAAAATTCGCGTAGCCGTAGCGGCCAAACGGTTGGTCCTAGACTGGCACATTGTATACGCGTTTTAATCCTAATGACGATATCTTTAATTTGGCACAAGATTCGCGGAGATCGGATGAGAAATGAGGGAGTTATGGCGTTTTGAAATTTTCGCGATTTTTTTAGCCTCAGGCGATGAAATTAAAAAATGTCAAGAATGTCGATTGTCGATTTTCTCTGTTTTGACGACAACGCTATATGTAATCGGACCCGCTGATTACGATAGTCCAAACTAGAGTTCGCTATCTGCTTTGGTTCTCGAGATATTTACGAAAAAGTGTCGACAGGTCAAAAGTACAAAAAACGAAATCGCGAATTTTCAGCGGAAAATCGTTCAGACCGTCTTCTTTAGCGCCCCCGAAAACCTTAGGGTAGATTTTGAGTAGAAATTCGAGATTGAAAATTTTTGAAAATCGCGAAAATTTTGCCAAAATATGATGCTCGATTTCGACGCCTCTCTGTATCTTGGAAACCAGCTGGCTCTAGATGACCTATCCTATACTGTCCGATGCGTTTTGACGCTCTGAATCGACTGGTCTAACCAGAAGGCTCTAGGACGCCTACTTCTCGAGTTATGACAGGAAAATCGTAAATTTCGTAATCGAAAATGTCGATTTTGCAAAAATTCGCGTAGCCGTAGCGGCCAAACGGTTGGTCCTAGACTGGCACATTGTATACGCGTTTTAATCCTAATGACGATATCTTTAATTTGGCACAAGATTCGCGGAGATCGGATGAGAAATGAGGGAGTTATGGCGTTTTGAAATTTTCGCGATTTCTTTGAACCTCAGGCGATGAAATTTAAAAATTTCAAGAATGTCGATTGTCGATTTTCCCTGTTTTGACGCCAACACTATATGTAATCGGACCCGCTGATTACGATAATCCAAACTAGAGTTCGCTGTCTGCTTTGGTTCTCGAGATATTTACGAAAAAGTGTCGACAGGTCAAAAGTACAAAAAACGAAATCGCGAATTTTCAGCGGAAAATCGTTCAGACCGTCTTCTTTAGCGCCCCCGAACACCTTAGGGTAGATTTTGTGTAGAAATTCGAGATTGAAAATTTTTGAAAATCGCGAAAATTTCGCCAAAATATGATGCTCGATTTCGACGCCTCTCTGTATCTTGGAAACCAGCTGGCTCTAGATGACCTATTCTCTACTATCCGAAGCGTTTTGGCGCTCTGAATCGACTGGTCTAAACCAGAAGGCTCTAGGACGCCTACTTCTCGAGTTATGACAGGAAAATAGTAAATTTCGTAATCGAAAATGTCGATTTTGCAAAAATTCGCGTAGCCGTAGCGGCCAAACGGTTGGTCCTAGACTGGCACATTGTATACGCGTTTTAATCCTAATGACGATATCTTTAATTTGGCATATGACTCGCGGAGATGGGATTAGAAATGAGGGAGTTATGGCGTTTTGAAATTTTCGCGATTTTTTTTAACCTCAGGCGATGAAATTTAAAAATTTCAAGAATGTCGATTGTCGATTTTCCCTGTTTTGACGCCAACACTATATGTAATCGGACTCGCTGATTACGATAATCCAAACTAGAGTTCGCTATCTGCTTTGGTTCTCGAGATATTTACGAAAAAGTGTCGACAGGTCAAAAGTACAAAAAACGAAATCGCGAATTTTCAGCGGAAAATCGTTCAGACCGTCTTTTTTAGCGCCCCCGAAAACCTTAGGGTAGATTTTGTGTAGATATTCGAGATTGAAAATTTTTGAAAATCGCGAAAATTTCGCCAAAATATGATGCTCGATTTCGACGCCTCTCTGTATCTTGGAAACCAGCTGGCTCTAGATGACCTATCCTATACTGTCCGAAGCGTTTTGACGCTCTGAATCGACTGGTCTAAACCAGAAGGCTCTAGGACGCCTACTTCTCGAGTTATGACAGGAAAATCGTAAATTTCGTAATCGAAAATGTCGATTTTGCAAAAATTCGCGTAGCCGTAGCGGCCAAACGGTTGGTCCTAGACTGGCACATTGTATACGCGTTTTAATCCTAATGACGATATCTTTAATTTGGCACAAGATTCGCGGAGATCGGATGAGAAATGAGGGAGTTATGGCGTTTTTAAATTTTCGCGATTTTTTTGAACCTCAGGCGATGAAATTTAAAAATTTCAAGAATGTCGATTGTCGATTTTCCTTGTTTTGACACCAACACTATATGTAATCGGACCCGCTGATTACGATAATCCAAACTAGAGTTCGCTATCTGCTTTGGTTCTCGAGATATTTACGAAAAAGTGTCGACAGGTCAAAAGTACAAAAAACGAAATCGCGAATTTTCATCGGAAAATCGTTCAGACCGTCTTCTTTAGCGCCCCCGTAAACCTTAGGGTAGATTTTGTGTAGAAATTCGAGATTGAAAATTTTTGAAAATCGCGAAAATTTCGCCAAAATATGATGCTCGATTTCGACGCCTCTCTGTATCTTGGAAACCAGCTGGCTCTAGATGACCTATCCTATACTGTCCGATGCGTTTTGACGCTCTGAATCGACTGGTCTAAACCAGAAGGCTCTAGGACGCCTACTTCTCGAGTTATGACAGGAAAATCGTAAATTTCGTAATCGAAAATGTCGATTTTGCAAAAATTCGCGTAGCCGTAGCGGCCAAACGGTTGGTCCTAGACTGGCACATTGTATACGCGTTTTAATCCTAATGACGATATCTTTAATTTGGCACAAGATTCGCGGAGATCGGATGAGAAATGAGGGAGTTATGGCGTTTTGAAATTTTCGCGATTTCTTTGAACCTCAGGCGATGAAATTTAAAAATTTCAAGAATGTCGATTGTCGATTTTCCCTGTTTTGACGCCAACACTATATGTAATCGGACCCGCTGATTACGATAATCCAAACTAGAGTTCGCTGTCTGCTTTGGTTCTCGAGATATTTACGAAAAAGTGTCGACAGGTCAAAAGTACAAAAAACGAAATCGCGAATTTTCAGCGGAAAATCGTTCAGACCGTCTTCTTTAGCGCCCCCGAACACCTTAGGGTAGATTTTGTGTAGAAATTCGAGATTGAAAATTTTTGAAAATCGCGAAAATTTCGCCAAAATATGATGCTCGATTTCGACGCCTCTCTGTATCTTGGAAACCAGCTGGCTCTAGATGACCTATTCTCTACTATCCGAAGCGTTTTGGCGCTCTGAATCGACTGGTCTAAACCAGAAGGCTCTAGGACGCCTACTTCTCGAGTTATGACAGGAAAATAGTAAATTTCGTAATCGAAAATGTCGATTTTGCAAAAATTCGCGTAGCCGTAGCGGCCAAACGGTTGGTCCTAGACTGGCACATTGTATACGCGTTTTAATCCTAATGACGATATCTTTAATTTGGCATATGACTCGCGGAGATGGGATTAGAAATGAGGGAGTTATGGCGTTTTGAAATTTTCGCGATTTTTTTTACCTCAGGCGATGAAATTTAAAAATTTCAAGAATGTCGATTGTCGATTTTCCCTGTTTTGACGCCAACACTATATGTAATCGGACCCGCTGATTACGATAATCCAAACTAGAGTTCGCTATCTGCTTTGGTTCTCGAGATATTTACGAAAAAGTGTCGACAGGTCAAAAGTACAAAAAACGAAATCGCGAATTTTCAGCGGAAAATCGTTCAGACCGTCTTTTTTAGCGCCCCCGAAAACCTTAGGGTAGATTTTGTGTAGATATTCGAGATTGAAAATTTTTGAAAATCGCGAAAATTTCGCCAAAATATGATGCTCGATTTCGACGCCTCTCTGTATCTTGGAAACCAGCTGGCTCTAGATGACCTATCCTATACTGTCCGAAGCGTTTTGACGCTCTGAATCGACTGGTCTAAACCAGAAGGCTCTAGGACGCCTACTTCTCGAGTTATGACAGGAAAATCGTAAATTTCGTAATCGAAAATGTCGATTTTGCAAAAATTCGCGTAGCCGTAGCGGCCAAACGGTTGGTCCTAGACTGGCACATTGTATACGCGTTTTAATCCTAATGACGATATCTTTAATTTGGCACAAGATTCGCGGAGATCGGATGAGAAATGAGGGAGTTATGGCGTTTTTAAATTTTCGCGATTTTTTTGAACCTCAGGCGATGAAATTTAAAAATTTCAAGAATGTCGATTGTCGATTTTCCTTGTTTTGACACCAACACTATATGTAATCGGACCCGCTGATTACGATAATCCAAACTAGAGTTCGCTATCTGCTTTGGTTCTCGAGATATTTACGAAAAAGTGTCGACAGGTCAAAAGTACAAAAAACGAAATCGCGAATTTTCATCGGAAAATCGTTCAGACCGTCTTCTTTAGCGCCCCCGTAAACCTTAGGGTAGATTTTGTGTAGAAATTCGAGATTGAAAATTTTTGAAAATCGCGAAAATTTCGCCAAAATATGATGCTCGATTTCGACGCCTCTCTGTATCTTGGAAACCAGCTGGCTCTAGATGACCTATCCTCTACTATCCGAAGCGTTTTGACGCTCTGAATCGACTGGTCTAAACCAGAAGGCTCTAGGACGCCTACTTCTCGAGTGATGACAGAAAAATCGTAAATTTCGTAATCGAAAATGTCGATTTTGCAAAAATTCGCGTAGCCGTAGCGGCCAAACGGTTGGTCCTAGACTGGCACATTGTATACGCGTTTTAATCCTAATGACGATATCTTTAATTTGGCACAAGATTCGCGGAGATCGGATGAGAAATGAGGGAGTTATGGCGTTTTGAAATTTTCGCGATTTTTTTAGCCTCAGGCGATGAAATTAAAAAATGTCAAGAATGTCGATTGTCGATTTTCCTTGTTTTGACACCAACACTATATGTAATCGGACCCGCTGATTACGATAATCCAAACTAGAGTTCGCTATCTGCTTTGGTTCTCGAGATATTTACGAAAAAGTGTCGACAGGTCAAAAGTACAAAAAACGAAATCGCGAATTTTCATCGGAAAATCGTTCAGACCGTCTTCTTTAGCGCCCCCGTAAACCTTAGGGTAGATTTTGTGTAGAAATTCGAGATTGAAAATTTTTGAAAATCGCGAAAATTTCGCCAAAATATGATGCTCGATTTCGACGCCTCTCTGTATCTTGGAAACCAGCTGGCTCTAGATGACCTATCCTCTACTATCCGAAGCGTTTTGACGCTCTGAATCGACTGGTCTAAACCAGAAGGCTCTAGGACGCCTACTTCTCGAGTGATGACAGAAAAATCGTAAATTTCGTAATCGAAAATGTCGATTTTGCAAAAATTCGCGTAGCCGTAGCGGCCAAACGGTTGGTCCTAGACTGGCACATTGTATACGCGTTTTAATCCTAATGACGATATCTTTAATTTGGCACAAGATTCGCGGAGATCGGATGAGAAATGAGGGAGTTATGGCGTTTTGAAATTTTCGCGATTTTTTTAGCCTCAGGCGATGAAATTAAAAAATGTCAAGAATGTCGATTGTCGATTTTCTCTGTTTTGACGACAACGCTATATGTAATCGGACCCGCTGATTACGATAGTCCAAACTAGAGTTCGCTATCTGCTTTGGTTCTCGAGATATTTACGAAAAAGTGTCGACAGGTCAAAAGTACAAAAAACGAAATCGCGAATTTTCAGCGGAAAATCGTTCAGACCGTCTTCTTTAGCGCCCCCGAAAACCTTAGGGTAGATTTTGAGTAGAAATTCGAGATTGAAAATTTTTGAAAATCGCGAAAATTTTGCCAAAATATGATGCTCGATTTCGACGCCTCTCTGTATCTTGGAAACCAGCTGGCTCTAGATGACCTATCCTATACTGTCCGATGCGTTTTGACGCTCTGAATCGACTGGTCTAAACCAGAAGGCTCTAGGACGCCTACTTCTCGAGTTATGACAGGAAAATCGTAAATTTCGTAATCGAAAATGTCGATTTTGCAAAAATTCGCGTAGCCGTAGCGGCCAAACGGTTGGTCCTAGACTGGCACATTGTATACGCGTTTTAATCCTAATGACGATATCTTTAATTTGGCACAAGATTCGCGGAGATCGGATGAGAAATGAGGGAGTTATGGCGTTTTGAAATTTTCGCGATTTCTTTGAACCTCAGGCGATGAAATTTAAAAATTTCAAGAATGTCGATTGTCGATTTTCCCTGTTTTGACGCCAACACTATATGTAATCGGACCCGCTGATTACGATAATCCAAACTAGAGTTCGCTGTCTGCTTTGGTTCTCGAGATATTTACGAAAAAGTGTCGACAGGTCAAAAGTACAAAAAACGAAATCGCGAATTTTCAGCGGAAAATCGTTCAGACCGTCTTCTTTAGCGCCCCCGAACACCTTAGGGTAGATTTTGTGTAGAAATTCGAGATTGAAAATTTTTGAAAATCGCGAAAATTTCGCCAAAATATGATGCTCGATTTCGACGCCTCTCTGTATCTTCGAAACCAGCTGGCTCTAGATGACCTATCCTCTACTATCCGAAGCGTTTTGGCGCTCTGAATCGACTGGTCTAAACCAGAAGGCTCTAGGACGCCTACTTCTCGAGTTATGACAGGAAAATCGTAAATTTCGTAATCGAAAATGTCGATTTTGCAAAAATTCGCGTAGCCGTAGCGGCCAAACGGTTGGTCCTAGACTGGCACATTGTATACGCGTTTTAATCCTAATGACGATATCTTTAATTTGGCATATGACTCGCGGAGATGGGATTAGAAATGAGGGAGTTATGGCGTTTTGAAATTTTCGCGATTTTTTTTAACCTCAGGCGATGAAATTTAAAAATTTCAAGAATGTCGATTGTCGATTTTCCCTGTTTTGACGCCAACACTATATGTAATCGGACCCGCTGATTACGATAATCCAAACTAGAGTTCGCTATCTGCTTTGGTTCTCGAGATATTTACGAAAAAGTGTCGACAGGTCAAAAGTACAAAAAACGAAATCGCGAATTTTCAGCGGAAAATCGTTCAGACCGTCTTTTTTAGCGCCCCCGAAAACCTTAGGGTAGATTTTGTGTAGATATTCGAGATTGAAAATTTTTTAAAATCGCGAAAATTTCGCCAAAATATGATGCTCGATTTCGACGCCTCTCTGTATCTTGGAAACCAGCTGGCTCTAGATGACCTATCCTATACTGTCCGAAGCGTTTTGACGCTCTGAATCGACTGGTCTAAACCAGAAGGCTCTAGGACGCCTACTTCTCGAGTTATGACAGGAAAATCGTAAATTTCGTAATCGAAAATGTCGATTTTGCAAAAATTCGCGTAGCCGTAGCGGCCAAACGGTTGGTCCTAGACTGGCACATTGTATACGCGTTTTAATCCTAATGACGATATCTTTAATTTGGCACAAGATTCGCGGAGATCGGATGAGAAATGAGGGAGTTATGGCGTTTTTAAATTTTCGCGATTTTTTTGAACCTCAGGCGATGAAATTTAAAAATTTCAAGAATGTCGATTGTCGATTTTCCTTGTTTTGACACCAACACTATATGTAATCGGACCCGCTGATTACGATAATCCAAACTAGAGTTCGCTATCTGCTTTGGTTCTCGAGATATTTACGAAAAAGTGTCGACAGGTCAAAAGTACAAAAAACGAAATCGCGAATTTTCATCGGAAAATCGTTCAGACCGTCTTCTTTAGCGCCCCCGTAAACCTTAGGGTAGATTTTGTGTAGAAATTCGAGATTGAAAATTTTTGAAAATCGCGAAAATTTCGCCAAAATATGATGCTCGATTTCGACGCCTCTCTGTATCTTGGAAACCAGCTGGCTCTAGATGACCTATCCTCTACTATCCGAAGCGTTTTGACGCTCTGAATCGACTGGTCTAAACCAGAAGGCTCTAGGACGCCTACTTCTCGAGTTATGACAGGAAAATCGTAAATTTCGTAATCGAAAATGTCGATTTTGCAAAAATTCGCGTAGCCGTAGCGGCCAAACGGTTGGTCCTAGACTGGCACATTGTATACGCGTTTTAATCCTAATGACGATATCTTTAATTTGGCACAAGATTCGCGGAGATCGGATGAGAAATGAGGGAGTTATGGCGTTTTTAAATTTTCGCGATTTTTTTGAACCTCAGGCGATGAAATTTAAAAATTTCAAGAATGTCGATTGTCGATTTTCCTTGTTTTGACACCAACACTATATGTAATCGGACCCGCTGATTACGATAATCCAAACTAGAGTTCGCTATCTGCTTTGGTTCTCGAGATATTTACGAAAAAGTGTCGACAGGTCAAAAGTACAAAAAACGAAATCGCGAATTTTCATCGGAAAATCGTTCAGACCGTCTTCTTTAGCGCCCCCGTAAACCTTAGGGTAGATTTTGTGTAGAAATTCGAGATTGAAAATTTTTGAAAATCGCGAAAATTTCGCCAAAATATGATGCTCGATTTCGACGCCTCTCTGTATCTTGGAAACCAGCTGGCTCTAGATGACCTACCCTCTACTATCCGAAGCGTTTTGACGCTCTGAATCGACTGGTCTAAACCAGAAGGCTCTAGGACGCCTACTTCTCGAGTGATGACAGAAAAATCGTAAATTTCGTAATCGAAAATGTCGATTTTGCAAAAATTCGCGTAGCCGTAGCGGCCAAACGGTTGGTCCTAGACTGGCACATTGTATACGCGTTTTAATCCTAATGACGATATCTTTAATTTGGCACAAGATTCGCGGAGATCGGATGAGAAATGAGGGAGTTATGGCGTTTTGAAATTTTCGCGATTTCTTTGAACCTCAGGCGATGAAATTTAAAAATTTCAAGAATGTCGATTGTCGATTTTCCCTGTTTTGACGCCAACACTATATGTAATCGGACCCGCTGATTACGATAATCCAAACTAGAGTTCGCTGTCTGCTCTGGTTCTCGAGATATTTACGAAAAAGTGTCGACAGGTCAAAAGTACAAAAAACGAAATCGCGAATTTTCAGCGGAAAATCGTTCAGACCGTCTTCTTTAGCGCCCCCGAACACCTTAGGGTAGATTTTGTGTAGAAATTCGAGATTGAAAATTTTTGAAAATCGCGAAAATTTCGCCAAAATATGATGCTCGATTTCGACGCCTCTCTGTATCTTGGAAACCAGCTGGCTCTAGATGACCTATCCTCTACTATCCGAAGCGTTTTGACGCTCTGAATCGACTGGTCTAAACCAGAAGGCTCTAGGACGCCTACTTCTCGAGTGATGACAGAAAAATCGTAAATTTCGTAATCGAAAATGTCGATTTTGCAAAAATTCGCGTAGCCGTAGCGGCCAAACGGTTGGTCCTAGACTGGCACATTGTATACGCGTTTTAATCCTAATGACGATATCTTTAATTTGGCACAAGATTCGCGGAGATCGGATGAGAAATGAGGGAGTTATGGCGTTTTGAAATTTTCGCGATTTTTTTAGCCTCAGGCGATGAAATTAAAAAATGTCAAGAATGTCGATTGTCGATTTTCTCTGTTTTGACGACAACGCTATATGTAATCGGACCCGCTGATTACGATAGTCCAAACTAGAGTTCGCTATCTGCTTTGGTTCTCGAGATATTTACGAAAAAGTGTCGACAGGTCAAAAGTACAAAAAACGAAATCGCGAATTTTCAGCGGAAAATCGTTCAGACCGTCTTCTTTAGCGCCCCCGAAAACCTTAGGGTAGATTTTGAGTAGAAATTCGAGATTGAAAATTTTTGAAAATCGCGAAAATTTTGCCAAAATATGATGCTCGATTTCGACGCCTCTCTGTATCTTGGAAACCAGCTGGCTCTAGATGACCTATCCTCTACTATCCGAAGCGTTTTGACGCTCTGAATCGACTGGTCTAAACCAGAAGGCTCTAGGACGCCTACTTCTCGAGTTATGACAGGAAAATCGTAAATTTCGTAATCGAAAATGTCGATTTTGCAAAAATTCGCGTAGCCGTAGCGGCCAAACGGTTGGTCCTAGACTGGCACATTGTATACGCGTTTTAATCCTAATGACGATATCTTTAATTTGGCATATGACTCGCGGAGATGGGATTAGAAATGAGGGAGTTATGGCGTTTTGAAATTTTCGCGATTTTTTTTAACCTCAGGCGATGAAATTTAAAAATTTCAAGAATGTCGATTGTCGATTTTCCCTGTTTTGACGCCAACACTATATGTAATCGGACCCGCTGATTACGATAATCCAAACTAGAGTTCGCTATCTGCTTTGGTTCTCGAGATATTTACGAAAAAGTGTCGACAGGTCAAAAGTACAAAAAACGAAATCGCGAATTTTCAGCGGAAAATCGTTCAGACCGTCTTTTTTAGCGCCCCCGAAAACCTTAGGGTAGATTTTGTGTAGATATTCGAGATTGAAAATTTTTTAAAATCGCGAAAATTTCGCCAAAATATGATGCTCGATTTCGACGCCTCTCTGTATCTTGGAAACCAGCTGGCTCTAGATGACCTATCCTATACTGTCCGATGCGTTTTGACGCTCTGAATCGACTGGTCTAAACCAGAAGGCTCTAGGACGCCTACTTCTCGAGTTATGACAGGAAAATCGTAAATTTCGTAATCGAAAATGTCGATTTTGCAAAAATTCGCGTAGCCGTAGCGGCCAAACGGTTGGTCCTAGACTGGCACATTGTATACGCGTTTTAATCCTAATGACGATATCTTTAATTTGGCACAAGATTCGCGGAGATGGGATTAGAAATGAGGGAGTTATGGCGTTTTGAAATTTTCGCGATTTTTTTTAACCTCAGGCGATGAAATTTAAAAATTTCAAGAATGTCGATTGTCGATTTTCCCTGTTTTGACGCCAACACTATATGTAATCGGACCCGCTGATTACGATAATCCAAACTAGAGTTCGCTATCTGCTTTGGTTCTCGAGATATTTACGAAAAAGTGTCGACAGGTCAAAAGTACAAAAAACGAAATCGCGAATTTTCAGCGGAAAATCGTTCAGACCGTCTTTTTTAGCGCCCCCGAAAACCTTAGGGTAGATTTTGTGTAGATATTCGAGATTGAAAATTTTTGAAAATCGCGAAAATTTCGCCAAAATATGATGCTCGATTTCGACGCCTCTCTGTATCTTGGAAACCAGCTGGCTCTAGATGACCTATCCTATACTGTCCGAAGCGTTTTGACGCTCTGAATCGACTGGTCTAAACCAGAAGGCTCTAGGACGCCTACTTCTCGAGTTATGACAGGAAAATCGTAAATTTCGTAATCGAAAATGTCGATTTTGCAAAAATTCGCGTAGCCGTAGCGGCCAAACGGTTGGTCCTAGACTGGCACATTGTATACGCGTTTTAATCCTAATGACGATATCTTTAATTTGGCACAAGATTCGCGGAGATCGGATGAGAAATGAGGGAGTTATGGCGTTTTTAAATTTTCGCGATTTTTTTGAACCTCAGGCGATGAAATTTAAAAATTTCAAGAATGTCGATTGTCGATTTTC
This sequence comes from Melolontha melolontha, assembly GCA_935421215.2. Lineage (NCBI taxonomy): Eukaryota > Metazoa > Arthropoda > Insecta > Coleoptera > Scarabaeidae > Melolontha > Melolontha melolontha. The sequence goes on along the minus strand of OW285242.1, from coordinate 116,921,652 downwards.
CTTGTTTTGACACCAACACTATATGTAATCGGACCCGCTGATTACGATAATCCAAACTAGAGTTCGCTATCTGCTTTGGTTCTCGAGATATTTACGAAAAAGTGTCGACAGGTCAAAAGTACAAAAAACGAAATCGCGAATTTTCAGCGGAAAATCGTTCAGACCGTCTTTTTTAGCGCCCCCGAAAACCTTAGGGTAGATTTTGTGTAGATATTCGAGATTGAAAATTTTTTAAAATCGCGAAAATTTCGCCAAAATATGATGCTCGATTTCGACGCCTCTCTGTATCTTGGAAACCAGCTGGCTCTAGATGACCTATCCTATACTGTCCGAAGCGTTTTGACGCTCTGAATCGACTGGTCTAAACCAGAAGGCTCTAGGACGCCTACTTCTCGAGTTATGACAGGAAAATCGTAAATTTCGTAATCGAAAATGTCGATTTTGCAAAAATTCGCGTAGCCGTAGCGGCCAAACGGTTGGTCCTAGACTGGCACATTGTATACGCGTTTTAATCCTAATGACGATATCTTTAATTTGGCACAAGATTCGCGGAGATCGGATGAGAAATGAGGGAGTTATGGCGTTTTGAAATTTTCGCGATTTTTTTGAACCTCAGGCGATGAAATTTAAAAATTTCAAGAATGTCGATTGTCGATTTTCCTTGTTTTGACACCAACACTATATGTAATCGGACCCGCTGATTACGATAATCCAAACTAGAGTTCGCTATCTGCTTTGGTTCTCGAGATATTTAGAAAAAGTGTCGACAGGTCAAAAGTACAAAAAACGAAATCGCGAATTTTCAGCGGAAAATCGTTCAGACCGTCTTCTTTAGCGCTCCCGAAAACCTTAGGGTAGATTTTGAGTAGAAATTCGAGATTGAAAATTTTTGAAAATCGCGAAAATTTCGCCAAAATATGATGCTCGATTTCGACGCCTCTCTGTATCTTGGAAACCAGCTGGCTCTAGATGACCTATCCTATACTGTCCGAAGCGTTTTGACGCTCTGAATCGACTGGTCTAAACCAGAAGGCTCTAGGACGCCTACTTCTCGAGTGATGACAGAAAAATCGTAAATTTCGTAATCGAAAATGTCGATTTTGCAAAAATTCGCGTAGCCGTAGCGGCCAAACGGTTGGTCCTAGACTGGCACATTGTATACGCGTTTTAATCCTAATGACGATATCTTTAATTTGGCACAAGATTCGCGGAGATCGGATGAGAAATGAGGGAGTTATGGCGTTTTGAAATTTTCGCGATTTTTTTAGCCTCAGGCGATGAAATTAAAAAATGTCAAGAATGTCGATTGTCGATTTTCTCTGTTTTGACGACAACGCTATATGTAATCGGACCCGCTGATTACGATAGTCCAAACTAGAGTTCGCTATCTGCTTTGGTTCTCGAGATATTTACGAAAAAGTGTCGACAGGTCAAAAGTACAAAAAACGAAATCGCGAATTTTCAGCGGAAAATCGTTCAGACCGTCTTTTTTAGCGCCCCCGAAAACCTTAGGGTAGATTTTGTGTAGATATTCGAGATTGAAAATTTTTGAAAATCGCGAAAATTTCGCCAAAATATGATGCTCGATTTCGACGCCTCTCTGTATCTTGGAAACCAGCTGGCTCTAGATGACCTATCCTATACTGTCCGAAGCGTTTTGACGCTCTGAATCGACTGGTCTAAACCAGAAGGCTCTAGGACGCCTACTTCTCGAGTTATGACAGGAAAATCGTAAATTTCGTAATCGAAAATGTCGATTTTGCAAAAATTCGCGTAGCCGTAGCGGCCAAACGGTTGGTCCTAGACTGGCACATTGTATACGCGTTTTAATCCTAATGACGATATCTTTAATTTGGCACAAGATTCGCGGAGATCGGATGAGAAATGAGGGAGTTATGGCGTTTTTAAATTTTCGCGATTTTTTTGAACCTCAGGCGATGAAATTTAAAAATTTCAAGAATGTCGATTGTCGATTTTCCTTGTTTTGACACCAACACTATATGTAATCGGACCCGCTGATTACGATAATCCAAACTAGAGTTCGCTATCTGCTTTGGTTCTCGAGATATTTACGAAAAAGTGTCGACAGGTCAAAAGTACAAAAAACGAAATCGCGAATTTTCATCGGAAAATCGTTCAGACCGTCTTCTTTAGCGCCCCCGTAAACCTTAGGGTAGATTTTGTGTAGAAATTCGAGATTGAAAATTTTTGAAAATCGCGAAAATTTCGCCAAAATATGATGCTCGATTTCGACGCCTCTCTGTATCTTGGAAACCAGCTGGCTCTAGATGACCTATCCTCTACTATCCGAAGCGTTTTGACGCTCTGAATCGACTGGTCTAAACCAGAAGGCTCTAGGACGCCTACTTCTCGAGTTATGACAGGAAAATCGTAAATTTCGTAATCGAAAATGTCGATTTTGCAAAAATTCGCGTAGCCGTAGCGGCCAAACGGTTGGTCCTAGACTGGCACATTGTATACGCGTTTTAATCCTAATGACGATATCTTTAATTTGGCATATGACTCGCGGAGATGGGATTAGAAATGAGGGAGTTATGGCGTTTTGAAATTTTCGCGATTTTTTTTAACCTCAGGCGATGAAATTTAAAAATTTCAAGAATGTCGATTGTCGATTTTCCCTGTTTTGACGCCAACACTATATGTAATCGGACCCGCTGATTACGATAATCCAAACTAGAGTTCGCTATCTGCTTTGGTTCTCGAGATATTTACGAAAAAGTGTCGACAGGTCAAAAGTACAAAAAACGAAATCGCGAATTTTCAGCGGAAAATCGTTCAGACCGTCTTTTTTAGCGCCCCCGAAAACCTTAGGGTAGATTTTGTGTAGATATTCGAGATTGAAAATTTTTTAAAATCGCGAAAATTTCGCCAAAATATGATGCTCGATTTCGACGCCTCTCTGTATCTTGGAAACCAGCTGGCTCTAGATGACCTATCCTATACTGTCCGAAGCGTTTTGACGCTCTGAATCGACTGGTCTAAACCAGAAGGCTCTAGGACGCCTACTTCTCGAGTTATGACAGGAAAATCGTAAATTTCGTAATCGAAAATGTCGATTTTGCAAAAATTCGCGTAGCCGTAGCGGCCAAACGGTTGGTCCTAGACTGGCACATTGTATACGCGTTTTAATCCTAATGACGATATCTTTAATTTGGCACAAGATTCGCGGAGATCGGATGAGAAATGAGGGAGTTATGGCGTTTTTAAATTTTCGCGATTTTTTTGAACCTCAGGCGATGAAATTTAAAAATTTCAAGAATGTCGATTGTCGATTTTCCTTGTTTTGACACCAACACTATATGTAATCGGACCCGCTGATTACGATAATCCAAACTAGAGTTCGCTATCTGCTTTGGTTCTCGAGATATTTACGAAAAAGTGTCGACAGGTCAAAAGTACAAAAAACGAAATCGCGAATTTTCATCGGAAAATCGTTCAGACCGTCTTCTTTAGCGCCCCCGTAAACCTTAGGGTAGATTTTGTGTAGAAATTCGAGATTGAAAATTTTTGAAAATCGCGAAAATTTCGCCAAAATATGATGCTCGATTTCGACGCCTCTCTGTATCTTGGAAACCAGCTGGCTCTAGATGACCTACCCTCTACTATCCGAAGCGTTTTGACGCTCTGAATCGACTGGTCTAAACCAGAAGGCTCTAGGACGCCTACTTCTCGAGTGATGACAGAAAAATCGTAAATTTCGTAATCGAAAATGTCGATTTTGCAAAAATTCGCGTAGCCGTAGCGGCCAAACGGTTGGTCCTAGACTGGCACATTGTATACGCGTTTTAATCCTAATGACGATATCTTTAATTTGGCACAAGATTCGCGGAGATCGGATGAGAAATGAGGGAGTTATGGCGTTTTGAAATTTTCGCGATTTCTTTGAACCTCAGGCGATGAAATTTAAAAATTTCAAGAATGTCGATTGTCGATTTTCCCTGTTTTGACGCCAACACTATATGTAATCGGACCCGCTGATTACGATAATCCAAACTAGAGTTCGCTGTCTGCTTTGGTTCTCGAGATATTTACGAAAAAGTGTCGACAGGTCAAAAGTACAAAAAACGAAATCGCGAATTTTCAGCGGAAAATCGTTCAGACCGTCTTCTTTAGCGCCCCCGAACACCTTAGGGTAGATTTTGTGTAGAAATTCGAGATTGAAAATTTTTGAAAATCGCGAAAATTTCGCCAAAATATGATGCTCGATTTCGACGCCTCTCTGTATCTTGGAAACCAGCTGGCTCTAGATGACCTATCCTCTACTATCCGAAGCGTTTTGGCGCTCTGAATCGACTGGTCTAAACCAGAAGGCTCTAGGACGCCTACTTCTCGAGTTATGACAGGAAAATCGTAAATTTCGTAATCGAAAATGTCGATTTTGCAAAAATTCGCGTAGCCGTAGCGGCCAAACGGTTGGTCCTAGACTGGCACATTGTATACGCGTTTTAATCCTAATGACGATATCTTTAATTTGGCATATGACTCGCGGAGATGGGATTAGAAATGAGGGAGTTATGGCGTTTTGAAATTTTCGCGATTTTTTTTAACCTCAGGCGATGAAATTTAAAAATTTCAAGAATGTCGATTGTCGATTTTCCCTGTTTTGACGCCAACACTATATGTAATCGGACCCGCTGATTACGATAATCCAAACTAGAGTTCGCTATCTGCTTTGGTTCTCGAGATATTTACGAAAAAGTGTCGACAGGTCAAAAGTACAAAAAACGAAATCGCGAATTTTCAGCGGAAAATCGTTCAGACCGTCTTTTTTAGCGCCCCCGAAAACCTTAGGGTAGATTTTGTGTAGATATTCGAGATTGAAAATTTTTGAAAATCGCGAAAATTTCGCCAAAATATGATGCTCGATTTCGACGCCTCTCTGTATCTTGGAAACCAGCTGGCTCTAGATGACCTATCCTATACTGTCCGAAGCGTTTTGACGCTCTGAATCGACTGGTCTAAACCAGAAGGCTCTAGGACGCCTACTTCTCGAGTGATGACAGAAAAATCGTAAATTTCGTAATCGAAAATGTCGATTTTGCAAAAATTCGCGTAGCCGTAGCGGCCAAACGGTTGGTCCTAGACTGGCACATTGTATACGCGTTTTAATCCTAATGACGATATCTTTAATTTGGCACAAGATTCGCGGAGATCGGATGAGAAATGAGGGAGTTATGGCGTTTTGAAATTTTCGCGATTTTTTTAGCCTCAGGCGATGAAATTAAAAAATGTCAAGAATGTCGATTGTCGATTTTCCTTGTTTTGACACCAACACTATATGTAATCGGACCCGCTGATTACGATAATCCAAACTAGAGTTCGCTATCTGCTTTGGTTCTCGAGATATTTACGAAAAAGTGTCGACAGGTCAAAAGTACAAAAAACGAAATCGCGAATTTTCATCGGAAAATCGTTCAGACCGTCTTCTTTAGCGCCCCCGTAAACCTTAGGGTAGATTTTGTGTAGAAATTCGAGATTGAAAATTTTTGAAAATCGCGAAAATTTCGCCAAAATATGATGCTCGATTTCGACGCCTCTCTGTATCTTGGAAACCAGCTGGCTCTAGATGACCTACCCTCTACTATCCGAAGCGTTTTGACGCTCTGAATCGACTGGTCTAAACCAGAAGGCTCTAGGACGCCTACTTCTCGAGTGATGACAGAAAAATCGTAAATTTCGTAATCGAAAATGTCGATTTTGCAAAAATTCGCGTAGCCGTAGCGGCCAAACGGTTGGTCCTAGACTGGCACATTGTATACGCGTTTTAATCCTAATGACGATATCTTTAATTTGGCACAAGATTCGCGGAGATCGGATGAGAAATGAGGGAGTTATGGCGTTTTGAAATTTTCGCGATTTCTTTGAACCTCAGGCGATGAAATTTAAAAATTTCAAGAATGTCGATTGTCGATTTTCCCTGTTTTGACGCCAACACTATATGTAATCGGACCCGCTGATTACGATAATCCAAACTAGAGTTCGCTGTCTGCTTTGGTTCTCGAGATATTTACGAAAAAGTGTCGACAGGTCAAAAGTACAAAAAACGAAATCGCGAATTTTCAGCGGAAAATCGTTCAGACCGTCTTCTTTAGCGCCCCCGAACACCTTAGGGTAGATTTTGTGTAGAAATTCGAGATTGAAAATTTTTGAAAATCGCGAAAATTTCGCCAAAATATGATGCTCGATTTCGACGCCTCTCTGTATCTTGGAAACCAGCTGGCTCTAGATGACCTATCCTCTACTATCCGAAGCGTTTTGGCGCTCTGAATCGACTGGTCTAAACCAGAAGGCTCTAGGACGCCTACTTCTCGAGTTATGACAGGAAAATCGTAAATTTCGTAATCGAAAATGTCGATTTTGCAAAAATTCGCGTAGCCGTAGCGGCCAAACGGTTGGTCCTAGACTGGCACATTGTATACGCGTTTTAATCCTAATGACGATATCGTTAATTTGGCATATGACTCGCGGAGATGGGATTAGAAATGAGGGAGTTATGGCGTTTTGAAATTTTCGCGATTTTTTTTAACCTCAGGCGATGAAATTTAAAAATTTCAAGAATGTCGATTGTCGATTTTCCCTGTTTTGACGCCAACACTATATGTAATCGGACCCGCTGATTACGATAATCCAAACTAGAGTTCGCTATCTGCTTTGGTTCTCGAGATATTTACGAAAAAGTGTCGACAGGTCAAAAGTACAAAAAACGAAATCGCGAATTTTCAGCGGAAAATCGTTCAGACCGTCTTTTTTAGCGCCCCCGAAAACCTTAGGGTAGATTTTGTGTAGATATTCGAGATTGAAAATTTTTGAAAATCGCGAAAATTTCGCCAAAATATGATGCTCGATTTCGACGCCTCTCTGTATCTTGGAAACCAGCTGGCTCTAGATGACCTATCCTATACTGTCCGAAGCGTTTTGACGCTCTGAATCGACTGGTCTAAACCAGAAGGCTCTAGGACGCCTACTTCTCGAGTGATGACAGAAAAATCGTAAATTTCGTAATCGAAAATGTCGATTTTGCAAAAATTCGCGTAGCCGTAGCGGCCAAACGGTTGGTCCTAGACTGGCACATTGTATACGCGTTTTAATCCTAATGACGATATCTTTAATTTGGCACAAGATTCGCGGAGATCGGATGAGAAATGAGGGAGTTATGGCGTTTTGAAATTTTCGCGATTTTTTTAGCCTCAGGCGAAATGTCAAGAATGTCGATTGTCGATTTTCCTTGTTTTGACACCAACACTATATGTAATCGGACCCGCTGATTACGATAATCCAAACTAGAGTTCGCTATCTGCTTTGGTTCTCGAGATATTTACGAAAAAGTGTCGACAGGTCAAAAGTACAAAAAACGAAATCGCGAATTTTCATCGGAAAATCGTTCAGACCGTCTTCTTTAGCGCCCCCGTAAACCTTAGGGTAGATTTTGTGTAGAAATTCGAGATTGAAAATTTTTGAAAATCGCGAAAATTTCGCCAAAATATGATGCTCGATTTCGACGCCTCTCTGTATCTTGGAAACCAGCTGGCTCTAGATGACCTATCCTCTACTATCCGAAGCGTTTTGACGCTCTGAATCGACTGGTCTAAACCAGAAGGCTCTAGGACGCCTACTTCTCGAGTGATGACAGAAAAATCGTAAATTTCGTAATCGAAAATGTCGATTTTGCAAAAATTCGCGTAGCCGTAGCGGCCAAACGGTTGGTCCTAGACTGGCACATTGTATACGCGTTTTAATCCTAATGACGATATCTTTAATTTGGCACAAGATTCGCGGAGATCGGATGAGAAATGAGGGAGTTATGGCGTTTTGAAATTTTCGCGATTTTTTTGAACCTCAGGCGATGAAATTTAAAAATTTCAAGAATGTCGATTGTCGATTTTCCTTGTTTTGACACCAACACTATATGTAATCGGACCCGCTGATTACGATAATCCAAACTAGAGTTCGCTATCTGCTTTGGTTCTCGAGATATTTAGAAAAAGTGTCGACAGGTCAAAAGTACAAAAAACGAAATCGCGAATTTTCAGCGGAAAATCGTTCAGACCGTCTTCTTTAGCGCTCCCGAAAACCTTAGGGTAGATTTTGAGTAGAAATTCGAGATTGAAAATTTTTGAAAATCGCGAAAATTTCGCCAAAATATGATGCTCGATTTCGACGCCTCTCTGTATCTTGGAAACCAGCTGGCTCTAGATGACCTATCCTATACTGTCCGAAGCGTTTTGACGCTCTGAATCGACTGGTCTAAACCAGAAGGCTCTAGGACGCCTACTTCTCGAGTGATGACAGAAAAATCGTAAATTTCGTAATCGAAAATGTCGATTTTGCAAAAATTCGCGTAGCCGTAGCGGCCAAACGGTTGGTCCTAGACTGGCACATTGTATACGCGTTTTAATCCTAATGACGATATCTTTAATTTAGCACAAGATTCGCGGAGATCGGATGAGAAATGAGGGAGTTATGGCGTTTTGAAATTTTCGCGATTTTTTTAGCCTCAGGCGATGAAATTAAAAAATGTCAAGAATGTCGATTGTCGATTTTCTCTGTTTTGACGACAACGCTACATGTAATCGGACCCGCTGATTACGATAGTCCAAACTAGAGTTCGCTATCTGCTTTGGTTCTCGAGATATTTACGAAAAAGTGTCGACAGGTCAAAAGTACAAAAAACGAAATCGCGAATTTTCAGCGGAAAATCGTTCAGACCGTCTTCTTTAGCGCCCCTGAAAACCTTAGGGTAGATTTTGAGTAGAAATTCGAGATTGAAAATTCTTGAAAATCGCGAAAATTTCGCCAAACTATGATGCTCGATTTCGACGCCTCTCTGTATCTTGGAAACCAGCTGGCTCTAGATGACCTATCCTATACTGTCCGAAGCGTTTTGACGCTCTGAATCGACTGGTCTAAACCAGAAGGCTCTAGGACGCCTACTTCTCGAGTGATGACAGGAAAATCGTAAATTTCGTAATCGAAAATGTCGATTTTGCAAAAATTCGCGAAGCCGTAGCGGCCAAGCGGTTGGTCCTAGACTGGCACATTGTATACGCGTTTTAATCCTAATGACGATATCTTTAATTTGGCACAAGATTCGCGGAGATCGGATGAGAAATGAGGGAGTTATGGCGTTTTGAAATTTTCGCGATTTTTTTTTAGCCTCAGGCGATGAAATTTAAAAATTTCAAGAATGTCGATTGTCGATTTTCCCTGTTTTGACGCCAACACTATATGTAATCGGACCCGCTGATTACGATAATCCAAACTAGAGTTCGCTGTCTGCTTTGGTTCTCGAGATATTTACGAAAAAGTGTCGACAGGTCAAAAGTACAAAAAACGAAATCGCGAATTTTCAGCGGAAAATCGTTCAGACCGTCTTCTTTAGCGCCCCCGAACACCTTAGGGTAGATTTTGTGTGGAAATTCGAGATTGAAAATTTTTGAAAATCGCGAAAATTTCGCCAAAATATCATGCTCGATTTCGACGCCTCTCTGTATCTTGGAAACCAGCTGGCTCTAGATGACCTATCCTCTACTATCCGAAGCGTTTTGACGCTCTGAATCGACTGGTCTAAACCAGAAGGCTCTAGGACGCCTACTTCTCGAGTTATGACAGGAAAATCGTAAATTTCGTAATCGAAAATGTCGATTTTGCAAAAATTCGCGTAGCCGTAGCGGCCAAACGGTTGGTCCTAGACTGGCACATTGTATACGCGTTTTAATCCTAATGACGATATCTTTAATTTGGCATATGACTCGCGGAGATGGGATTAGAAATGAGGGAGTTATGGCGTTTTGAAATTTTCGCGATTTTTTTTAACCTCAGGCGATGAAATTTAAAAATTTCAAGAATGTCGATTGTCGATTTTCCCTGTTTTGACGCCAACACTATATGTAATCGGACCCGCTGATTACGATAATCCAAACTAGAGTTCGCTATCTGCTTTGGTTCTCGAGATATTTACGAAAAAGTGTCGACAGGTCAAAAGTACAAAAAACGAAATCGCGAATTTTCAGCGGAAAATCGTTCAGACCGTCTTTTTTAGCGCCCCCGAAAACCTTAGGGTAGATTTTGTGTAGATATTCGAGATTGAAAATTTTTGAAAATCGCGAAAATTTCGCCAAAATATGATGCTCGATTTCGACGCCTCTCTGTAACTTGGAAACCAGCTGGCTCTAGATGACCTATCCTATACTGTCCGAAGCGTTTTGACGCTCTGAATCGACTGGTCTAAACCAGAAGGCTCTAGGACGCCTACTTCTCGAGTTATGACAGGAAAATCGTAAATTTCGTAATCGAAAATGTCGATTTTGCAAAAATTCGCGTAGCCGTAGCGGCCAAACGGTTGGTCCTAGACTGGCACATTGTATACGCGTTTTAATCCTAATGACGATATCTTTAATTTGGCACAAGATTCGCGGAGATGGGATTAGAAATGAGGGAGTTATGGCGTTTTGAAATTTTCGCGATTTTTTTTAACCTCAGGCGATGAAATTTAAAAATTTCAAGAATGTCGATTGTCGATTTTCCCTGTTTTGACGCCAACACTATATGTAATCGGACCCGCTGATTACGATAATCCAAACTAGAGTTCGCTATCTGCTTTGGTTCTCGAGATATTTACGAAAAAGTGTCGACAGGTCAAAAGTACAAAAAACGAAATCGCGAATTTTCATCGGAAAATCGTTCAGACCGTCTTCTTTAGCGCCCCCGTAAACCTTAGGGTAGATTTTGTGTAGAAATTCGAGATTGAAAATTTTTGAAAATCGCGAAAATTTCGCCAAAATATGATGCTCGATTTCGACGCCTCTCTGTATCTTGGAAACCAGCTGGCTCTAGATGACCTATCCTCTACTATCCGAAGCGTTTTGACGCTCTGAATCGACTGGTCTAAACCAGAAGGCTCTAGGACGCCTACTTCTCGAGTGATGACAGAAAAATCGTAAATTTCGTAATCGAAAATGTCGATTTTGCAAAAATTTGCGTAGCCGTAGCGGCCAAACGGTTGGTCCTAGACTGGCACATTGTATACGCGTTTTAATCCTAATGACGATATCTTTAATTTGGCACAAGATTCGCGGAGATCGGACGAGAAATGAGGGAGTTATGGCGTTTTGAAATTTTCGCGATTTTTTTGTACCTCAGGCGATGAAATTTAAAAATTTCAAGAATGTCGATTGTCGATTTTCCTTGTTTTGACACCAACACTATATGTAATCGGACCCGCTGATTACGATAATCCAAACTAGAGTTCACTATCTGCTTTGGTTCTCGAGATATTTAGAAAAAGTGTCGACAGGTCAAAAGTACAAAAAACGAAATCGCGAATTTTCAGCGGAAAATCGTTCAGACCGTCTTCTTTAGCGCTCCCGAAAACCTTAGGGTAGATTTTGAGTAGAAATTCGAGATTGAAAATTTTTGAAAATCGCGAAAATTTCGCCAAAATATGATGCTCGATTTCGACGCCTCTCTGTATCTTGGAAACCAGCTGGCTCTAGATGACCTATCCTATACTGTCCGAAGCGTTTTGACGCTCTGAATCGACTGGTCTAAACCAGAAGGCTCTAGGACGCCTACTTCTCGAGTGATGACAGAAAAATCGTAAATTTCGTAATCGAAAATGTCGATTTTGCAAAAATTCGCGTAGCCGTAGCGGCCAAACGGTTGGTCCTAGACTGGCACATTGTATACGCGTTTTAATCCTAATGACGATATCTTTAATTTGGCACAAGATTCGCGGAGATCGGATGAGAAATGAGGTAGTTATGGCGTTTTGAAATTTTCGCGATTTTTTTGAACCTCAGGCGATGAAATTTAAAAATGTCAAGAATGTCGATTGTCGATTTTCCCTGTTTTGACGCCAACTCTATATGTAATCGGCCCCGCTGATTACAATAATCCAAATTAGAGTTCGCTATCTGCTAAATTTTTCTGTAAATATTCGTGAAGAATTTTATACGCATTTCTAAGATATGTTCTACATCCCTCTGAAGCAATAAGCTTACTGACTAGCTATAATCAGACTGGACCTTATCGTACCCCATTTCATCTACTTGCATACATTCATTGGTAACCTCGCTATATGTCTTTCTTTACTATTCTTCGTCGCGCTCTTTTTCTCTTCTACTTTCGTACCGGAAATTAAAATTTGTCGATTACAGTATGTTGTGGTAATATTGAAATAATACAAAAATAGTTTTAATAATATAAAATATTATGAAAAATCTTATGTAAAGAACACAAATACATGTTCAATATTAATATTTTTTGTGAACGTGTCCGAACATATCCCTCCCCAGAGACGCAGATATGTATTTCATCTTTCTGCAGATCATCAGTACGCCTCTGCTGGAGAAAAGATATCTTTAGATACATTCGCAAAAAAAGAACGACTTCGCTATCTCACAGAAGACCGAGCGTAGAAGTACATACAGCGCTGCATATTGTCAGATGGCTGAAGTACTCGCTTTGTCTACATAACCAATACATAACTAACGAAGTATTTCCAGAGGTGGCACTGCCTGATCTCTAGAAACTACATTTTGTTTGTGTCTTCACTCATACTTACGAAATAACCGCGTGGGGTTTTACCCACACAGGGTGAAACCCCACCAGTTTTGTATAATACAAAAGTATTTTTAATAATATAAAATATTATTAAAAAACTGGTGTAAAGAACACAAATACAAGTTCAATATTAATATTTTTTGTGAACGTGTCCGAACATAACCCTCCCCACAGATACGTGTTTCGTCTTTCTACGGATTCATCAGTACGCCCCTGCTATATAAAATATTAATATTGAACTTGTATTTGTGTTCTTCAAACCAGATTTTTAATAATATTTTATATTATTAAAAATACTTTTGTATTATACAAAACTGGTGGGGTTCTACCCACTCATGTATGTTTCAATTATTCTGTTATATTGAAGTAACTTTTTAGAAATAATATTCTACCTAAATTTGCCTAAATAACCCTCATATTTCAATTTGCTAGCTTTTCTTCTCAAACAGTGTCTTGTTAAACATGGAATGTACATTACATTTACCCTTTGCATATCAAATTTCTAACCAAAATCACGACCCATCTCCACGTTAACTGTTCAATTAGCAAGTTTAGTATGATCGACGTATATTTATTTGATTCTCGAACTTTACTGGCCATTTAGTGTATATTTCCATGTAAATTCAGTCGAAATTAGTTCGATAATAACTTATACGCAACATTTGACCGTTTGCTTATATTAAAGCCGCAATAAATTCCACATCAAATATTCATTGGTATGAATTAAAATGGATAGACGAAACGCCACAGGACAGATGCTCAATTTGCGTATAGTCGTTCTCCAATAGGGATCCCCGACCTCGCTTCTTAAATTGTATGGTAATTTACTGAATAATTATTGACATAGAGGATCCGGAAATATGTATAATAAATAAATGAAGATTTAATATAACCAATTTTAACATATTCAGAATTCAGAATTATTGTTCAGATACATTAATATTATTTTGTAAGTTTGAGAGTTTTTGAACGATAGAATTAATTTAAATACCAGGGCTTATTAGTTTTGCAAATTGTAACGTGTTGAAATCGCCCCTTGTTCATTTTTAGTAATTTATCTTATATTTTAAACTGACCTGTATATCGTGGAATTTTTGTTAATAAATTGTAATTTCGATATTTAAAATTTTTTATTAATATTTTCTTTTACAAATATTTATCCTAGTGTTAGTTAAAATTAGAAGTTTCGTCACAGTAATTTTCCAAGTTGAGTTAAAATTTAATTAAAACATTGCGAAATATTGCATGTTAAAATAGGCAACTTTGTTTTCATTATAGGGCTTAATACATCGTTAATATTTTGCTCATGTAGATGGCAAGGATATAAAAAATATTTTTTATATCCTTGACAAAGGCATCATTGCCGAAACATGTAAGGTTGTTTTAAATATAAACTGACCGGCAAAAAAAACCGCCCACCTTAAATTTTTTGCACAATGAACGCTCCAATCATTTTATCAGTTTCTATTGAAATTGAATCCAAGAACTAACATTGTATGTGCAACATATGCCAATTTTCTATAAGTAATAGGGCAGGTAAAGCAGTAATAAGTAAATTTAATTTTAGAATATAATAACAGTTTAAACGAAATTTTCTCTTAACTTCTAAAAATAAAATTAGTGTTGTTAATTCTAATCCAGAACCTCATCAATAGCGTGTATGTCCTCCACGACTGTCAATTACATCGCGTAATCGTCGCGGCATTGAATTAATTAAATTTCTTATGTATTCTTGTGGAATTGCTTCAAATTCTTCTTGAAGCGCAAATCTCAGCTCTTGCAAAGTATGTGGTACAACTGCGCGTCGGCGAATACGCCTCTGTAGTTGATCCCAAAGATGCTCAATAGGATTGAGATCTGGGCTACATGCAGGCCAGTTGAATGTGCGAATGCCGACCTCGTTTAAATACTCGGTTACGATTCGTGCAATATGAGGCCTTGCGTTATCATGCATTAAAATGAAGCCTTCTCCAATAAAATGGGAAAATGGAATTACAGCCTCTTCAAGAACTTCTTCCACATATCTATGCGCATTTAAAGCACCATTTTCTATGAATATAAGGTCGGTACGTGATTCTGTAGAAATACCAGCCCATACCATAACAGAACCTCCCCGGAAAGGCACCCGTTCCGAAATGGTACAGTTTGCATAGCGTTCGTTCTGTCTTCTTCACACTCTTTCTCTGCCATCTGGAGATCGTTAACAGAAGCGCGACTCATCTGTGAACAGAACTTCACTCCATTGTTGAACATTCCAATTCGCATGCAAAAGCGCGAACTGAAGGCGCGCTCTTCGATGCCTGAGTAACAACTGCGTTCCAGTTGCCGGTCTCCGTGAATTCAGGCCACTCTCTCTAAGTCTTCGCGTTACCGTTCTTTCACTTATATCAACTCCTCTTACAGCTAGCAAACGATGTTGAAGTTGAACCGCAGTTGACCTACGGTCCCTTAGCGTGTTGAGGACAATAAAGCGATCATCAACTCTTGTTGTTGCTCTTCTTCTTCCGGAACCTACTCGTCTAACAAATGTGCCAGTCTCTAAAAATCTATTCCAGGCATCCCGAACGGTAGTGCGTGGTATTCCCAAATGTTGGGACACATAACGTTGACTACGTCCATCTTCAATTAATGCAACAAGTTGAGAAACGTCTACCACCGTTAACGGCATTGCTATTGTTACAAAACTTGTGTATTAACTGTCAAATTTGACATTGATTTTAGATAGTAACGAACTAAGCCTACTTGCAATTTTTCATTTTAAGGATATGTCCTAAAAATGTTGTGCATTATTAAAATCAGTTAATATTGTCTAGTTGGGAATTTCATCACCAAAAAATAAAATCCACCGCGTTTTATAATGAAATAAATAATATGAAGCATTTATTAATGAAATATAATCGGATAAACTAAGCAAGTGTAAACAGAAAACATATTAGACGGGTGGGCGGTTTTTTTTGCCGGTCAGTTTATATACTTTGGAGTAATAAACCAGACCTTTAATCGCCGACTTATTAAGTTTACCATATCATACCAAGGTCACGAAAATATTATATATATATATATATATATATATATATATGTATATATATATATATATATACATATATATATATATATATATATATTGATAAAGAACCCAAAGGTCGTAAAATGAATACGGAACCTATATAATAGAATATAGTAATACTGGATTTAACAGTTGTCAAAGTTGACAGTTATCAAAAATGTAACAAATATGGTTTTGATTACTAAAATGAAACACGTGCTAAAGTAATTTATAAGTATTTATAGGGTATCTAAAACATGAAGTGACTAGCTCAGTATGTTAAGAACAAGATTTACGTAATGTCGGTTCGCTATTTGATAGATGATAGTAAACCGTACAGGCAAAGTTATTCTAAGTGGATAAATTTCTAAAATAGTAAATGAATAAAACAAGAATATAAATGGTATATATCACAGGTTTAATAAAATTCTCAAATCACAATTTAAAAAGGTGAGTGTAAATAGGCATTAAGTATAACATTAACAAGTAAAAACATGAGAAACAATGAAATATAATAATGAGGTTAAGTGTACTATAGTAATTGTTATAATTCAAATGATTATATTAGGAAATGCGAAAACAGAGTAAAAAGAACTGTACTTTTCGGTTACTAACGGTAAAGAGTACTATTGCTAATAACTGAATTAAAAATAACGTAAGAAACAATCCTTGAAATGTAACTATTAAAGTTTTATATTTTAGGAGATTAGTCAGACAATACTTAGTTTTAAAGCCGGTAGTTTCTCCGTATGAGTAAATGGTGTCCAAGTCTTGGTACACTAGGAAAAGGTTATAGGTGTTGGAGTTGTGTCGTTCTTCGCAGTAGTGGATCCGGGTAAACGTCCCTTAGATGTTAGAGATTTGAATAACTGAACTCAACGGGTTCAAAATGTAGCAATCTTCTTTTTCCAAGGAAAAAACAATTCTGGTGATTCGGGAACACATTAGAAATCTTTCTGGTAAGGATTTGTTGATATATTAAAGACTTTTAATCACTTTTTACCTTTAACAACACTTTTTGATAAATTCGACGTGTCATCCCAATTTTTTCTATAATAATTGCCCACTCTGTTTTTCATTAAATCTCCAGGCACCTTGACTTCAATGTTGTTTATATACATTTCATCTTGACAACAATTTTCTCAAATAATAGTTATTTATGTACCTAGGTTCGTAAGTACAGTTTTATGGTCGAGAATACGATTGCATGTATTCGAGACCATGAAAGTGTACTGTACGAACCGTGGTGCATATGAGATTTTTCGTCATACCTACGTTTTTTTTAAATAGACGAATTTGAATGATTTTCCACTTTACTTTTACTATATGTATACACATTAGTAACATCAAGTCAGGAATATTTGTCGTATCTATGGTAACCATGTTTGTGTCGATATAAATTTGTATTTTTGATAAATGTCAAAGTATATGCAATAGATTTTCAAAAGTTTTTCTTTCTAAATAAAATTTATAAACATGAATCAAATAGAGATGGATGCTATTATAGCTTGTACTGAGATTTTGCCGGAGAAATCTAAAAGCAGATACAATGAAACCTATAAAATGTTCAAAGATTGGTGTCACCAGAGGTATGTGGAGAGTATTTCAGAAAGTGTAATGCTGGCATATTTTCGTGATAGATCTATGAAGTTAAAATCACCAAACAGTTTATGGTGTGAATACTCCATGTTAAAAACTACCATATTTATTAACGAAAATGAAGATATTTCAAAATATCCTAAATTGGAAGGATTTTTGAAGCGTAAAAATGATGGTTTTAAGACTAAAAAGTCTAGTATCTTTACAAGAGAGGAAATGAATAAATTTCTTATTGAAGCTTCCGACGATACATATTTGTTGATGAAGGTAAGTTTACAGAATGATTCTTTTTAATTCGTGTTCATTCTATACTAATTTTTTGCAGGTTGTTATGATTATGGGAATTGCTGGGGCTTGTAGGAAAGATGAACTAGTTAAAATGAAAATTCAAGATGTGGAAAATAAAAATGATGTAATAATAATTAAAATACCGGATACTAAAAATGGATTAAAACGTTCTTTTACAATTATTGCGAAGGAAGAATATCCAATTAATTTTATGCTAATTATTAAAAAATACATTGGTCTGAGATTAGAAAATATTACCAATGATAGATTTTTCTTAAAGTACAGTTTTGGTAAATGTCGAAATCAGCCTGTAGGAAAAAACACTCTCGCAAAAATTCCTAACCAAATAGCAAAATACTTGTCGTTGGAGAACCCCACTACCTACACCGGACATTCCTTTCGAAGGACCTCGGCAACATTATTAGCCGATTCAGGAATTGATGTTCTTGGTCTGAAAAGACACGGCGGATCGAAATGTTCTACCGTGGCAGAAAGCTATGTTTCCGATTCAATGATAAATAAAGTACAGATAGCTGACCGAATTTTATATAAACAAAATATTACAGAGGCTGTTTGCTCAACTGTGATACAGAAAAATGAGAAGAAAGTTGATGATTCCATTAGGAATCCAACCATTAATAATGTTGACATTATTGAAAATATAAACTTGCCTAGTAAGAAAGAAGACTCTATTGTTCAGATAGCTAATTGTTCTAATTGTTCGTTTACATTTAATATTACAAAATCATAAGTTTTTGTACAAGATTCTATTTTTCCTAGTTATGTTAATGAATCATGTTTGAAATAAATTTGTCATAAATTTTCTAATATTGCTATTATTTCCCTAGGGTCGTAATAAATATTACAGCCCGCTACCATAGCAACTGTCAATACGGTATGTAAAGTGTCACTTACGTTTCAAAAAAAGGTGATAATTGTTTACTTACGCAGTAGGTGTGACGAAAAATACATTACATCACTACACCTAAACGTTTGGCATTTCAATAAAAACATAGTATTAATTTAACAGTAAACAAAAGCTTATTTTAAATATACAATCTCCATATTATACCTATACTCATTTTAAGGAAAATTACTGCCATAACAGTTTTAAAATTAGAAACAACTATTACCATGTTATGTGATATATAATTCCAATCAATTAAGTAAAATATCTTCAGGAAAATTTAAATGTAAATGAAAATGATTAAAGTGAATGGATACAAGGAAATCAATAATTATGCGAAACAAATTAGATAAATTAAAATCGCGGCCTTAACTTAATTGATATGGCATGTGAAAAATGCAGTTCTATTAAAAACTTATTCTAAATTAACAATTCCAAACATTAATATTGTATTTTTGCTCTAGGCCCCTCACATACATGGTTAGCCTCATTACAATATATATATATATATATATGTATATATATATATATGTATATATATACAAGGTGTCCAGAAACTCTCCTGACAAACGAAGACCGGAGTTTCCTCAGATAATTTTAAGACAATTAAACCCAAATTCACCTAGTCCGAAAATGCTTCCTAATGGAGCTAGAGTTCTTTGAAGATGGCGCCTTGTATTTATTTTTTTTAAAATTCCTCCAGAACGCTTCTATTTAGAAAAACAACAACTGGTATGCTTATTTATCCTCCAGAGATGAATCGATTCCATCAATTGCGAATTTCTAGTACCGGTCATAGGCGTCCGTTTTGGGTAGGTCAACAGTTATTTTAAGGCATAACTTTCTTGTCTTTAACTTTTAAGCATTTGTGACACCAGATTATTAAATTTTCAGGTATTCCAGTACTAAAAGGTACTCTTACTTTAAGTCGGTAGGATACACCGTTTTCTAGAAAAATCGATTTGTAAATTTTTCGTTTTTTCTTCATTTAAGTTCAATTTTTTATTTTTTGCAATAGTTATCTCTGAACTGCCAACAGAAGTAAAACCTACGTTTTTCATTGTCAAATTGTTGTCAGTTCGCGAAGTTTATCTTTTCATTTTTTACTTTGTGTTATTCAAACACAACGATTTCAATTTAAAAAAAAATGGTTTTTACTAATGAGGAATACGCCGATATGCATTTAGTTTATGGCGAAATGAGGTGTAACGCTCGAGCGGCGCAAGGTAGATACGCTGAAAAATTTCCCAATCGTCAGCATCCCACTCACTCAACATTTACAGCTCTTCATCAACGATTAAGAGAAACAGGTTCAGTGGTCCCAAAAAATAATGAAACAGGGAGACATAATGATGTAACAGCAGAACATGAAGATGTTATTTTAATGGAAGTTGAGGAAAATCCAGAAATTAGCATTCGAAGACTATCTGCCATGTACCCCACAATTTCAAAATCTTCCGTAGGAAATATCTTACACAAAGAAAAATTATATCCTTTTCATTTTACAAAGGTGCAAGCACTGCTAGAAGGAGATTTTCCTGCTCGCGTAGAATTCGCTAGATGGTTACAAAATCAGAAAAATCAAGATGAAGATTTCTTCAGGAACATTTTGTTTGGTGACGAAGCTACATTCTCAAAAAATGGATTTTTTAATGTACATAATGCACATTATTATTCGTACGTTGGTGACAATCCCCACGTTGTTCAAGAATTTAAGCATCAGCATAGGTTTAGCATAAACGTCTGGATAGGAGTAGTTGACGATTATCTACTTGGACCTGTGGAATTACCTGCTCGTTTAAATGGTGCTGATTACTTACATTTCCTGCAAAATATTTTACCTGATTTGTTAGATGAGGTGCGTTTAAATATTCGGCAAAACTTATGGTTTCTACAGGACGGCTGTCCGGCCCACTTTAGCAGGAATGTACGAGACTTTCTAGATAATAACTACGAAGACCATTGGATTGGAAGAGGCGGTCCAGTTGCTTGGCCAGCAAGGTCGCCGGATTTGAATCATTGCGATTATTGTGTTTGGGGATACATAAAAGCATTTGTTTATTCCGTTCCGATACAAAATCGCGCACAACTCTGGCTAAGGATACAAGATGCTTGCAACGAATTTAGAAATGAATTTGGAATTTTTGCAAGAATTCGGCGTTCTCTAAGCAAAAGGGTAAACTTATGCATAGAGACTAATGGTCATCACATCGAGCAACTTTTGTAACAATGTACCTTTGATACTTGTTCTTTTTTTGTTAGTTTCGTTCCATTGTAATAAATAATTTGTTTTTAATTTATTAAATTAATTTTCCTCCATGCCTTGATAGTCCAAGCCAACTTCGTCGCTAAAACTAAGTAGGTACATAATAAATTGAACTTTAATGAAGAAAAAACGAAAAATTTACAAATCGATTTTTCTAGAAAACGGTGTATCCTACCGACTTAAACTAAGAGTATATTTTAGTACTGGAATACCTGAAAATTTAATAATCTAGTGTCACAAATGCTTAAAAGTTAAAGACAAAAAAGTTATGCCTTAAAATAACCGTTGACCTACCCAAAACGGACGCCTATGACCGGTACTAGAAATTCGCAATTGATGGAATCGATTCTTCTCTGGAGGATAAATAAGCATACCAGTTTTTGTTTTTCTAAATAGAAGCGTTTTGGAGGAATTTGAAAAAAAATAAATACAAGGCGCCATCTTCAAAGAACTCTAGCTCCCTTAGGAACCATTTTCGGACTAGGTGAATTTGGGTTTAATTGTCTTAAAATTATCAGAGGAATCTCCGGTCTTCGTTTGTCAGGAGAGTTTCTGGACACCCTGTATATGTATTTATTGTTCATGAGATAATATATTTTTAATTCTCTTCTATAAGGGAATGTTTCTGGTTTCGTTTCTTTCAGTGTTATTTGGTTATAAGGTTTAGTATTTTAAAAAATCCGTTTTATATTGTTATATTGTATATTTATCCTGTAATTTTTTATAAATATTAAGTTTAATTTACTACCTTACATTGAGAGTAATTTTCGTTTCTTCTTTTTAGTCAATTTCTTTCTGTTCTTAGTATTTCTCTTTATTTTCATTAACTGTGGAGAATTCTCATAGGGCAACCATGGTAGAATAGATTAGAGGCCATTCAGATTGGTTGCATATTCGTAATGATACCGATATATTGCAGTGCCTGTTCATTAAGTTTAAGGCGTCCACATGAGATATGTTTCTTGGAGAACTCATTAAGGTAACATATGACCATCTGCACCTGACACTTTTAACGAAGAACTGTGTGAAGCTTTCATGGCGGCCAATATCCCATTCAAAAAGCTTAACAATCCAGTTCTCAAGAGGTTTCTTACAAAATTAACTGATCGTCATATACCAGATGAACCATTGTAAAATACGAACAAACCTATCTGGTCATTATCTTTGGGTAAGTGCAGACGAAACACGGATGTAATGGGTCGATATATGTTAAATGTCGTTGTTGGCATTCTTCATCCGATAACTACATACCAACCATACTTAATTGCAACTAAAATATTGCAAGTCGTAAATGGTGAAACAGTTGCAGAAGTAATTGATCAATGAATTTATAATATTCTGTCATCGGATAACAACTATAAAGACAAGATGCTATTATTTTTGACTGATGCGGTGGCTTACATGTTAAAAACAGGGAAGTTATTAAAACAATCTTATCCCAATATGGTACACATTACCTGTGCAGCACATGCACTGCACAGAGTATGTGAATACATCATAGGTCATTTTCCAAATGTTGATAAGCTAGTTTCATCATTTAAAAAGAGCACCTTCACAAGTGGCATTATATAGAAAAATACTTCCAAATTTGCCTTTACTTCCAATTCCTTTATTAACTAGGTGGGGAACATGGCTAGAAGCAGCATTTTTCTATTCACAACACTTGGATGAATTAAAAACTTTATTTTTTATCTTGAAGATGATTATACTCAAAGCGTTTCTAATTGTAAACACCTGATAGAAATTGAAAATTTACAAAACCAGCTAAACTTTATTAAAGCTAATTTCCATTGTCTTATAGATACGATTACTTACATGTTAAATCAAGATATTAACCTAAAAGAGGCGATAATTAACTTAGGAGCCGTTATCGATCTAATGAAAAGTATGCCTTCTGAATTTGGAAACAAGCCGAGACAAAAAGTTGATGCTGTATTTAGTAGAAAGCCAGATTTGAATGTATTATATCAATTCTGCACAGAGCCGATTGAAAAATTTATACATTCGAAGTATGATGCACTTTTGCAACATGTTAATCACGCACCCATCACCAGTTGTGGTGTGGAGCGCACATTTTCTATTTTTAAAGACGTTTTAACATCTAGAACTAATTTAACACAGGAACACCTTGAATAAATTTTTGTTACAAATAATACAAATCTGCATAAAACAAATCTGTAGCTGTACACATGGACATACAGCGCGTATTTACTAGCTGTATTCTGAATGTTCATGTGCATTATTTTTAACAACGCTTGATGCGAGCTCTCTCATCGATATGTTAATTTATTTTTGGCAAATTTCAGTTGTCATAGTAATGTTTTACACTTTCAATGTTTCACAAAAAATACATAGTTTTGAATTTTGTTTTTTGTAAATTATTTTTATTCAAAATTCGATACGCAATTCGCTTGTCAGCATTACTTTTGTTTCAGCAGTAGATGCTGCCGGTTACGAAACCTTTGATTACATTCGCTCTGTTGTGCATTGACAGATACATATTAACTGCATATGTCGGTATGTGCCACTTATGCAGTGGCCACACGTATCAAATTGTTCGAAACTCAGGGATCTCTAACGCCTATGGGCTATGAATCATCAATCGCTCGAGCCCACTCTCTAATTATAAACGATATTTAAGCCATACAGTCGTAAAATTATCCCCATATACCTCAAAATTGCAAATTTGGCGATATGCTATAAGCGTTTTCAAGGATTTTACTTCATAATTGTTCTTAATAATAAAAATTAACATAGAAATGTTAATCGGTATTTGGTAATAGCAACCAGATTATTGGAATTGTCCAATTGTGTTAATGTAAAAAATTGCTAATTTCTTCATTTTACATGAATTTATTAAAGCGAAATTTTCTCCCAAATTTAAAAACATGGCAAATATTAAAACATAAAAATCATTATATATAATCCTATCCCTTAATACTCTCAAATGAAGCACTGTAATAACACAATCTTCCAGAATGTAATATCTCCTTCATTCTTGTACTTAAAGAGCCTTTCTATTGAAGCCATAAAAACACTTTAAAGTCGATCTGCCGGTTAAAGCAGAGAGAGATGGAGGAATCCTTCCTCTAATGATCCGTCTTTAATTAAAATTATTGCGAAAATGCTCAAACAAACACCCGTCGTCCTCTATAATTAAGGAGGGCGGTAAGGAAATATTTTTCTTGCTTTTTTTTTCGTTTGGCATATTCGCGCTGGGAATACTCCGCAAAACGAGGTGCAGATAAAGAGAGAAAGAAAGGAGGTAGTAAGGCGAGCGCGGCTTTGGAAAATAGCCCGTACACTCCAGACTTTGCTGTAACAGTTCGAGTAAAAACTTTCACGTCTGACCATTATAAATTATGAGGATGTTTGCGTAGTATGTGGTGGTCGCAGTGGGCCATGATTTATGAGATCATCAGTGCGGAGTGACATTTTACTTCACTTATAATTTCGTATTTTGTTTTCATATAAAATGAGTTGTTGGGTGGTGAGCTTTTTCTATTAACTGTGAGCTAATCCGATGTTTTGATAAATTGTGTCCAAACAATTATTCTTATTTTTAATATGTATTTACATTAATCATCTTGAAAGTATCTTTTACTCTTAGTTAATCACAGTAGCAAAGTTGTATGTACCTCATTTACAATTACTTATATTCTTCATTAATTTAATGATTAGTTAATTGCTAAATCAAATCCAAACTTCATTTATAACCGTGACTTAGTAATATCATCTCAAGAGTCAGAAGTTGGCAAGGCACTGTTGAAGAAAGCGCTTAATATTATGGAAGTGCATTATATAAACATTTAACTTCAACCATCGTGAAGTTATTGATATCAGACATTGTGCCATTCCAGATCAGCTTGTCATTATCTTAGGTTATGCTTTACATTGAGTGGTTCATGTCCAAATGCATAACAAAATTATCTCAATGAGAACAACAAATGACTGTCCTCAAGGAGGAATACTGTCACCGCTACCATGGAGTCTAGTAGTGGATAATCTCATCAAGATATTAAATGAACAGGGATTATGGCAGCATCGTCATTGTGCCTCATGGGAACTTCCCGGGGACAGTGGCGAGCGTCATGCGAAATGCTCTGCGAATTGTAGAGAGACGCTGCCTTGAGGAGGGACTGACTATTAATTGACAAAAAATAAAATTTATAGTTTTACCAACATGTGAAAACTAGATCTTGGTAACGTCCTTGATATGCAATCCTTTTCGATGTTTAGAAAAGCTGTTGGCAAAACCTGGGGATTACAACTAAGTGTGATACGCTGATTGTACAGATTAGCAGTAATACCAGCGATTACCTGTTAGGCAGTTGTCTGGTGGACGAGGTCAGAGCTGGCATCGGCGCTGGGGCTCCTTAAAACCCTCCAGCGACAGGCTCTGTTGGAAATTCCAGCAGTCATGAACAGCACGTGAACCGCCTCCATAGAGGCATCCATTGGAACTATTTGCAAATGCCGAAGCCACGATTGCGATCCTGAGGCTCAAGATTAATACCTTATGGTGTCCTAATAAGGTAGTAGGGGCCCATACAGATATCACGGGAACTATACTGGTAGAGCCGATATTAAAAATCCCGACGGACAATATGGCATCAGGGGTTATGTTTGCAGCTAAGCTGAACATATCTATACCAACCAGGGAAAAGGTTACTCGAGCGATTTTGCACACGTGCAAGTACATGTGCCCTGGAAGGAAGATTTCATTAGGTCTGGGGAAATAAACGACGGTTTTCCAGGCTGAATTGTTTGCAGTCGCAGCCTGCGTCGAGGAACCTGAAATCAACATAATGACTGATAGTTATGTGGCTATTAAAACTGTCTAAACTGGTGAAACATTGTAAACAGGCCCTCAATAGACTGGCACAAGACAATACTGTGTCATTCATATGGGTGCTAGGACATGAGGAGATTAAAGGCAATGAGATGGCCGATGAACTGGTCAAGGAAGGCTTCAAAGAAGAACTTCATAGGACCAGAACCTGTATGTGGAATCGCCAAGGATTCCGCTAAAATCGAGATCTGGTATGGCTAGAAAGACAACATAAACAGAAATGGTGGTTAATGGAAAGTCAACTCCACAGTAAGACACTACTAAAGAAGCTGGACGTTAGGCTTTCAGCAAATCTAATTTGTAGTAATAAAAAATAAATTAAAACTATTACCGGCTTGTTAATCGGACATTGTCCTTTAAGGAACCATCTGTACAGCATGGGCTTGGTTAGTGACCCCTGGTGTAGATGTGAAAAACAGGGGAAAACTAGCCTTCATGTAATATGCATTTGTGAGAAACTGATGAGACTCGGACAAAAACATTTCGGAAGAGATTTATTGAATCCTACAAGTGTACTCAAATTACTCCTGAAGAGGATAGTGGCTTATGGCCATACTACACCCAACTCCCTACCCCACAGATTTGGCGTTGTTACTTCTTCCAGTTTTGAAAGTTGAAACTGATCCTCAACGGGTGCCGTTTTGAGAATTATTGAGGAGATTCAGACCGAAACGCAAGTAGTTCACGTTAATAGGCGAGGACCACCAGCACTGCTTCTATGATCTATTCACAGAACAGATCTAGTGATCACGACACAGGCACGTGTCAAACCGGTTTTGAATTCATAGGCCTTAGATGTCGCTGTACGATGTACCGGTGTTATTTTTGACAGTTGAGAAATAAAATTATTAAAATATTTTTCGTAAGCCATAATATAAGTTTCTTGCAATTTCTGGTTGTTTTAAGTATTATAAAAAGGTGAAATTTCTATAGACTTAGGAGTTATTTATGTAATTCTCTTCACAAGTAGTACTAAAAACTTAAAAACGGTATGTTACAGTTTAAAATTCTGTATATGTATATAAACGTAACCTATTTATAGATATGAAGAATTGGAAGAATTATGTTTAGCAAGTGTTATCAAGCATGGGCGAAGTAAAAGACAATAACAATGTGAACGAATGAACAAGAAAATATTGAGATTTCCAAATATTAATAAATTCTTATCATCAGAAAATAAATAAATAGGATACTAAATATATTGTATATACAAAACATGAGAGTTTGTCATTAAAATTTATGCAAAATAGTATATTCAAAAACGAGTTTCATAAGGCACCATTTTGGCGCACGAGATCAGTTTAGAAAACGAGCCGCTTGCGGCGAGTTTTCTAAAGAGCGAGTGCGACAAAAGGCCTTATGAAACGAGTTTTTTATACTGTTTTTTCTATTTTGCATTTTTTACATTAATAAATTGCTTAAATTGGAATTATTTAATTTGAAAGTTCAGAGTTTAATTTTTATATAAAGCATGCAGTTGGTCACATTGATACGTGACATTTTCAAATTTAAATCTTGCTATCCGCGAAGTATATTATATTACATATTATTTATTAATTTTCGTTAACATTACTTGATATTTCATTTAAAAATATAAACATGAGTGACATAGAAACATATATATGTTGTTGTCAATTGTATACAACATACGTTGTTTGTGTAAAATACGAACATATATCATATCTGTCAAATGTACATAAATTCTTAAAATCATATGACAGCAATGATATTTATTTCTGTATTCGAACAACGCCAACATTGAAAAATTAAAAAAAGTGTATCGAAATAGAGCTCATTTCGATACTGTTTTGGGTTTCATAATGAGTTCATTTCGAACGCAAAATAGAAAAAGAAATTTGAAGCACTCCAAATTTACGTATGAAGATTTAATAAGTGTTAAATTGTTGAAAATAAAGTGCCCAAATTTACATAGCTAGGTACCTACTTTACTGACATATGAGCACACACTTTTTCCATATGCATCGATATTTAGAAAATATTGATGATAAATACAGCTAAAGTACCAATATTATGAGCAAATTTTGTTAGCTTTGGATTTATTGAATTTAAAAAGTCGATCTAATAATTTATTCTGCATTATCTAATAATTACATGTGCGAATATTTATTTAACTAATATGTTACATGTACATTGTGAAAATAAAATCTTTTACCTAATTTTGCTTATTATTCAAAGGAATCGATGGCACGCTATGTGCTACCTACAGCAAAACTAATTTTAAAATAAAATATAAAATGCAAACAGTTTTAAAATCACGGTAAAATTCTAAGTATATAACGTAGCTGACAAATTTAGGTTATGCCGCTAAATCGCTGAAATTTCAATCGTTTGTAACTGACTTTTCTTTAATTTTAGCCAGACAATCAAAGAACTAGTTTTTGTGATCATGAGCTAATCAAGCATTTTTTCACTTTTTCTGTTAGGCGGATAGAGTATAGTCATGAACAAAATGCTGGATTCGGTGTATTCATGCGAAGGAAAAGTACACTGAAGAGGATGGTAGGGAATAAGTTGTAAGGATAATTTATTGTTATTTTTAGCATTTAGCATTTAGAATTTCTGAGTAGCACCTCGTATCTCCTAGGCAATTGCGCAATGCCATTTCCGCTTGAAATATCGTAGTCCCACTTAGATCATCGTCCTTTCTCTGAGCCTATATATTCTGGCTCCAACACCTTTTCTGTGTTAAAGTCGATAGATTCCGCCTGGACAGGTAGGCTTTTTCCACTCCTCTCTATCTGGTGACTATTTTATATTTCTTATCAAAATTGAATTACTTAACAATGGCATCGTTCGGTTTTCCTGTAATGCAGTCTTACGAGGCATGATCTTCGATATTTGCCTCTATTCTTTTCTTCAGGATTTTACCAGACAACCTCCCAACAGACCTAGTAATCTTGATTCCTCGATCATTTGGAACAGGCTTTTTGTTTCCTTTTTTGAACACTGAAAACAACTGAGTGGTGTTCCATTCATTTGGTACCTCTTGTCAATGTATTAGTAGCAAGTTTATCCGATGGGTCAGCTGTTCTAAGAGTGTTGTTAGTCCATGTTTTATAAGTTGTATTGGTATGTCTCCGGTCCCGATCCATTTTCCGTTTTTCATTTCCGAAAGTGATTTTTCGAGTTCTCCTAGAGTTATTGGGTGCACATTGAAGTTTATCCTGTTTGTCGTATGTTCATGAATATTCCACTTATATTTTTATCTTTCTTCTGTAAACAGTGTTTCAGAGTTTAATTTTTCGTAAGATTATTTATCGTTTTCCAGGCCAGTGACACTTTGATTCCTCCCATACAGCGCCGCAGAGTTTCACATCTGTCCTCTCATAATTTGTTTTTCAATTCTGCTACTTTCTTCTTTACTTCCTTATTCATTCTTCTATACAATTTTCTATCTTCTCGATCTTGGGTTCTTAGCCATTTTTGATATAAGCACTTTTTTATTTTAATTAGATCTTCAATTTCTCTTGTCCACTACTCTGGTTGTCTTTGTCGTTGGTCGTTTCTCTGTCTAATAACATCATCTGGCATTTATCTCTGTATAGAGCTCTTCTGCGTTTACTCTTCGTGTTGTTTGGAGTATTAGCGCTAACCTTAATTTATAAAGAAAACCCACGCAGTCTTGTCTAAAGCTTTCCAAATTATATTTTATTCTTCTTGTGGGAATTTTTTTGGATATTTTAACTTTCGTACTTTACTTGCTGATCTTCTATTCTATTATATTTTTAATTTGACTTCGATGAATGCCTTTAAAAGAAAATGATTTGAACCACATTCGGCGCCTCTGTACACTCTCACATTCATTGTTAGGAGTTTAGAGTTTTGTTTCCGGATGAGATAGTCATTTATGGAGGACAGACCTTTTGTTTTTGGCGCCATGTGTATTTATGAATCCATTTATGCGAAAATAAATCGTTCATTATTCTTAAATAAAATATGTTCCATATGTCGATTAAGCGTTGGCCATTATCATTAAGCGTACCCTCGCCATATTTACCTACTATATCGTTCTGTTTTTTTCTCCACGTTCTCCCATTTAGATCTCCAAAACTAAAGATCTCTTTTCTGGGACTAACTTTTGATAGGACTTTTGTCAACTCGTCTTTGATCAATGTATCTGCATCTGTCGGAGCATATATTTATATTACAATATGATGTCCTCTTTTATATAATCAGTTCCATCAGCATTACTTCCTTCCAGCTAGAAACATAACATTTCCATATCTTTTGTCTTGCTATAAATACTCCTCTCTTCGCCCTTTCATTCTTATTAACACCGGTGTAGAAGTGTAGGTACTTGAACATTTCCGTTGGAACGCACGGGTCTGTTTTTAATTTTTAAATTTCCAATTTTCCTTATTCTAAATTTATATATATTTAATTATTAAGCCCCCCTGTATCCCTACACCACTCCATTGGAATTTCCCATTGCGCAAGACAGCTTTGGAAGTCTTCGTCTGTAAGCTCGTTCATGACGAATGCCGCTTTTTCATCCACAGCTTGAATGGTCTGAAATCTTGTTCTGTTTACTTTGAGTTCTTCTATCAACATATGATCAGTTCCGTGGACTTGGTCGATAGTTGTTTGGCCCTGCATTAGTTTATAGGCTTCGCCTTGTATATGGATATCTAGAATTGGCAAATTTAGTGCCACCTCTAGTGCAGAGGTAGGAGTTCTTCTCATGGCCCGTGTGACACTTAGACATGCTACTCTTTGTATGCCACTTAGCCATTTACTAACTCCTTTTTCCTTAGTTCTTGGCCATCATGCCGCTGCTTTATAGCTTATCATAGGTCTGATTAATTTTGTGTATAGCTATAGAGACTCATCTTGGGACTAAGTCACAAGTGTTTCCCACGCCATCCCAAGGTATTAATTATTTTTTGATGATTTTTACGATGTGAGGATTCCACGTAAGCCTTTGGTCAAACAGTACCCCCCAGGTACTTAGCTTCCTTGGCGAATGAAATTTCTGGGAATAAGTTGTAAGAGCAATTTATTGTGTCTATACTTGCGATACTTTTTCACATTCCAGGAATTTCTGGGTAGTACCTCGTATAATGATATTAACTGTACTTTACGCTGAACTAAAAATTATTTTAAATTTCTCACGATATCTGTGCTTTATTTTACAAAAAAAAATGCGTCTCTCTTAATAAAAAAATCCTTTACATACATATTTTATTTCAAATATCTGCCATTAAACGTTTCTTTCCCTACTACAATTTTAATAGTAAATGGATACGATAGGTGCATTAATGAAGCTAATAAGTCAAAATGAAAACTGACATCATCTATACGAGAGAAAAAGCACAACAAACAAAAGGAATTCCAATCAAGTCGAATGCGAAATTTGTGTTTCAAGAAAAAGAAATAAGAAAGCTCATACAAAAGTTCCTGCGTTTTTACTTCGATGTAGAAGTTTGGCCCCCTTCATGTACTTTTTTGTTTTGCGTTTCCTTTTGATGTTTTATATATGTGTACTCACACATACCCATATATTTTGATCTTTATCCTGTAGGCATAATACAAAGATACACATATACAGATACACACGCATGCTAAAGAAAGTCAGTTCAGCGATCGTCCCCCACCTCTCGCGACCACTACTCCAAAGAAAAAGCGTTTACAAAACTTCAGTAAGAAGAAGTGGTTTCGGTTATCCATTGTTGTCTCTTCAGCATAGTTTCTTCCTAACTCTATACTGTCATCTCTGTCTTTTCGACTATCCCAGTTTCTAATCCCTTACGTTATTTAGTTGTTTTTTTTTTGTTTTATTCCGCCTCTTTTTTTTTCTAAACGTATTCTTTTCTTTCAGAATCCGAACGAAGTTTGTGAGGATAGGGCAAGCGGCCAGCGCTACACAGAGCGGGGCTGGATCGCCCTGACGGACGTCGTAGATGCCTTTGTGTGAATTTATCGGCGTAAAATTGGACGTTACTGGGGATTATATCGTCACATTTCGACCACAAACGGCTATACTTGCACTGCGTCCGGCAGGAATGGAATCGATCCGCCTTACTTTAGCCTTTTCTGTTCTCGGTTCTACCATTTTATTTTTCTCGTTCGATGTTGTATGTAACTTGAAAATATTGTGGAAATTTCGTCATGGTTTATATTTGCGTAGGACAAGGTAATAGTAGTATTTATCGCTCTGTAGAAAAATTAATTGAGTGACAGTTCGCAAAATGAAATAACACTAGACAGCCAATACATGCAATATATGTGTGTTCGGAAGAGCTTTCAATACCAGACGGATACAAACGTTAATAAACATCAATCGTTTGATGTCACAGAAATGTCATTAGCAATATTCACTTTCAGGTATCTGTCTTTGATAAGGAAGTATACATATCATTCGCAAAATGCTTTATTTAAATAACACAGGTCTGCAAAAAAAAAAAAATTCAGCTCGATAGGAAGTTTTTGGTAAATATATGCTTTCTACTCTGCTGAATCCAGAAATGTTCTCCATTTCCGTGCATCACGTACAGTTTCTTTTTTTTTTTTAATACAAGGTGTTTGCACAAAAAAAAAGTATAACACTAATGAAAAAACAGTCATTTTATTGCAATTAACTAAAGAATATTTCGTATAATTAAACAAACAATTTCTTCATGAAACGTAAAATTCCGCGTTCATTCTTTTTGCCTATAAAGCCTTTTGTTCTTCTCTTTGGTACTTTTCCGAACACGTTTCCGTTTTCCATTTTCCGTTTCCTGCTTGAGCATCCACCAGCAGTCAGCTAGCATATTGACGCCCCAACTTCCTTGGTAGCGCCTCTCTATATCACCGACATCCTGTGTTTGGTGTATTTTTATTTTATTGCTTATCCTATAAGACATAGGCGACTTGTTTTGCAGAGGAAAACGATTTTACAGGCGACTTCAAACACTATCGTTGAGAAACTCGGCTAAACTAGTTGTATTTTTGTTTGTTGCCGTTGTGTGGTTATTGGTATAGAGAGTAAATTTGTACCGAAATAGTTGGTTTATTTGGCGGCATACAGAGTTTGTTAAACCCCAATTTATATGATTGGATTGGCGTTGTTGTCTATGCTGAAGGTTAATAGTATCCTCGATCATCTGTAGGTGTCTGACTTTCCCGCTAATTACCTTTGTGACATTTTTGTGCCGCAATCTACATGTTTCGCTATTTTTAATGCATAAAATATCATCTGAAGGATTCTTGTTTCTGGTTCTTGCTACCGGCTTCTACAGCTAATTGATAACGAGATTTGCCGTTCAAGTTTAAAATCATCGGAACTGGGGAATTTACTGTAGGACCATTCCATTTGATGTGGTTTATCTTCGAACTATATCTAGAATTTGAAAGGTAGTGGTGTCCTAATTATGCCGTTTCAACTGAATAATTATTTCTCAAAACTTGCGTTTGTGTCATATAGAGGGTTAGTATACAGTCCCGGAACGGTCGCATAACTTTATTTTTCCAGAAGTATCTTTTTTTAAACTTATTATTGATATATACTTAAAAATTACGAATTTACTCGTGACAATCATATTTATTTTCTATTCCCGATTTGATCGGATATGCTTGCTACTATATTTTTTGTTTGCAATTTCGGAAAGAGAATTAAAATTACATTCAGAAATTTAATTTTTTTTTAGATCGCTTTGGTTTCTACGTTCCCAATTTTTAAATATTTAAAACGAAATTTCAACTCACTCTGTTTTAAAGTCTAAATACAAAATGTAATATTTTATGGGAAGGAGATTTTTGGTAGAATAGAAATTTTTGAGGAAAATATATAGGGTGCTATTTAAAATAAAAAAAGGTAGAGTCGTTTCCAGTTAAACTGGAAGTGAAAGAATATGAATATTAGGCTCAGATTAAAGAACATTAGGTGTACATCAGATGCCCCAAATTTCATTTTTTTATTTTATTAGATAACTGAGGTACACCATTGAAACTACATAACTGTGACACCCGGTATATATGCAGATTAAATTAACACAGTTAAAACTTTGATTTCAATTATCGTATTTAGTTAAAATTAGATATTTACATGTTACGGTACGTCATAAAATTTATTCTTCATTTTATAAAAGTAAAAAGCTAAATATATTCAATTGTCACAACTACTACACTCGAGCTTACTACCCATGTATGACAACATTTTTACCTCGTGAATTTTAATGTGAGAAGTACTGTCTTGTGGCGCCATCTACATTTAAATAATAGGACTGCTACCATTGACATTATATTATTAGGCCCCTAACTTTCTTTCTACTAGTCAGATCGAGAATTTCAATAGCTTTAAACCTTCTCCGCAGAAAGCAGATCATTTTACCAAAAACCGCCCGTAAATCGGTCCAGTAGTTTTTTAGTCTATAACGGACTCATGTACTAATATTGCCTTTTATATACAACGTTGTCAGCTAAGCGCGCGTCGGTCTATAGCTCCTAAACCAATGAAGTTATGAATTTCGTTCATATGTCAATCTATTTTATTTGTAAGATACTGTTTTAGAAAAATATTTTTGAGTGTACAAGGTGGCCCATATAAGTGTGTGATATTAAAGTTTTTTTTTTTTAATGAGACACCTATATTTTTTTGCACATTTCAGTTTATCTTAACGCACTTTATCAATTCCCACAAATTTATTTCATTAGGTCTGGTATTTTAGGAGAAATAAATTAAAAATTATTAAAAAAAATTTGTAACTACAATTGTATTTAAATTCTCGACGGTTTCCTAGATATTTACGAAAAACCATTTATTTTGCTTTCCACAGTATATTTTTATTAACAGAATACCTATGCGGCTTTGGAAAAAGCTACTCGTTAGTATCACAATGTTATTAATTCTGACAATCGGTGACATCTTGTGCATATTATCCTTTCTTTTGTAATAAAAATGAAGTATACGACCCAAGAATCAATCGAAATGATTTATATCATCGGAAAATGCTTAAAAAATTATCTTCTAGCATCCCGAGCGCACGGCGAGAGGTTTCCTGATAAAAAGGCACCCAGATACAAGATCATTTCAAAGATTGATGGATAGATTTGACAGGACTGAGACAGTTAAATATGAAAAGCATGACAGAGTAAAGCCTGTAGTAAATTAAGAAAATTAATTTAACATTATTGCATGTGTTGTTGAAGACCTATATATAGGTACAACAGACATTAGTGATTTGCTACACATAGGTTGCTGTACATAGGCATGCAGCATAAGTTCCATCCATATCATGTACAACTCAATCAAACACTTCAAGGGCAAGATCTTGAAAATAGGATAAATTTCTGTGATTGGGGTTTAGCACGTTTTCGAGAAGATGTACGGTTTTCTAATACTGTATCGTTTACCGATGAGACGACTTTCCACAATAATGGTCATGTGAATAATGTGAATCAAAATTTTACGAGGGTAATTGACCGGCAACACAGGTGGAGTGTAAACGCCTGGGCAGGCATAATTGGAGACCGCATAATAGGACCCCATTTTTTTATAGATATCTCAATGGTGATATTGTTCAAAGACTTTTAGACGATCTTGATAATCTTCTAGAAAATATACCATTAGGGCTATTAAGGAGAATGTGGTTCCAATTAGATGGAGCGCCTCCTCATTTTAGTACTGGAGTTCGACATACTTTGAATGAAAAGTTTCCAGGCCGCTGGATTGAAAGACGAGGACCTGTTCCGTGACCTGCAAGATCACCAGATCTGATTAAACTAGATTATTTCCTATGGGGATACGTTAAAGATCTGGTCTACTGAATGCCCCCAACTGCACCAGAAAATCTGCGGGAAAGAATAAGAGAAGGCTTTAATACAATTACTCTTTTAACGTTAGAAATTGTAAATAGGTCTTTAACAACAGGTTAAATAAATAAATTTTTGGGAATTGATAAAGTGCGTTAAGATGAACTGAAATGTGCATATAAAAAAAGTACTTTAATATCGTCAAACTTATAGGGATCACCTAGTACACTCAAAAATATTTTTCTAAAATAGAACCTTACAAATACAACATATGAACGAAATTCCTAACTCCTAACCTATTGGTTTATGAGCTACAGACCGACGCTCGCTTAGCTGACAACCCGGTATAGATTGTTTATTTGCTATGTTTTAATATTTAATCAGAACATATTTTCATTTCTTGCCTATTTACAAGATTTACAATTCTTTTTCTACAATACATAATATTATGTTGTATATTATATTCCAAATGTATCAATTTCGAATCAACCATTACTTAATAATATTCTTTGTTCACCGACATTCGCACACTCTACTTAACTGTGCATATGAGCTAATGGTGATGTTGCCCCTCCAGCAGAGATCATCCGCAATTTGGGCGTAATAAAGCGCTCTCCGTATCTTACATAAAGGTTAGAAATGGTGTGACGTAATGTCCTCGTAGTGTCTCTCTCGAACTAGGGTGGCCTTCTAATTAATGAGCTTCTTAGATAGCTTCAATTAAGTGCTTCACGTCGACTGTACTGACTTATGGCTTAATTACGACCGCGACCACGAATTTACTGGTGCCTGCCGTGTGGAGAGGTTTCGAAAAATGATTTTCCCGTACGACTTGCTGTGTATGTCGTGATCTCTGAATTATGGTGGAATACACAGCACATAAACTAGCGGTACAAGTGTACTTAGTAACGCAAGATGGAAGCGATTGTCTCACCTTATGGATGTGATAGAGATAAATGTAGTAAGTGGAATTCAAAGAAGATTTCGTACCATTCAAAATTATATTGAAATATTTATGTATAGATGTTAGGCTTTCTGCAGTAGAGAAGTAAAGGCATTGAAAACGTCGTGAAATAATTTCGAGGTACCCTTCTCGAAGAAACATGATATAATTGCATTTAATTGCATTTAACAAAATAATTTGAAACATACCTGAGTTGGTAAAACTTCACCAATTTTGTATAAAACAAAAAGTCTTTTTAATAATATAAAATATTATTAAAAATCGGGTGTGAAGGACACAATACAAGTTCATCTATTTGTAAAGGTATCTCTTCAGAGACGCAGATACGTAT
This sequence comes from Melolontha melolontha, assembly GCA_935421215.2. NCBI lineage: Eukaryota > Metazoa > Arthropoda > Insecta > Coleoptera > Scarabaeidae > Melolontha > Melolontha melolontha. The sequence goes on along the minus strand of OW285242.1, from coordinate 116,885,064 downwards.
TTCATCTTTCTACAGAATCATCGGTACGCCGATGCTGGAGAGATACATTTACAAACACAACAACTTCGCTATCTCACAGAAATTATTAAGACAGAGCGTAGAAGAACATTGAGCGCTGCTCATTGGCAAAACGCCGAAACACCTAACACTAATAACTAACACACACTAAACAATCATACCGTGTTTATTTAGATCAAATCTTTATCTGTTATTTGACGTTTGTTATTGATTACTTATTTTTTAACATTTTTAAAATTTATTATGATTTTAAAAAAGGTTTACGCGCTTATGGGTGCAAAGAGAGTTTAGATTCATTTTTTTATTGAACAAGCACCTTCCTTGGCTACAATTTACCGATGGTATAAGGAATTTGAACGCGAAAGGAATTCTGTTCATCATCAAAAAGGAGCTTCCTGCTACGGCTGTAACCGACAAAAATTGCTGCTGTTAAAAAAATAATTGAAGAGGATAATAAAGCCTCTTATGTTGTAATAGAGCATCAACTCAAGATTTGATTCTCAGCTCTTGAGACAATCATACACACACGATCACCTAAGTGCAAGTCGTTTTGTGCCACACCACCTTTCTGACTTCTAAATAAGCAGAGCCTGTCAGAATTTGCCATGAAACTTTAAACTTCTTAAATAATGGCGGCTAAACTTTTACTATATGCCCCCACGAGCACTAGACTTGCGCCGACAAATATCTTCCTAAACTTACCTATAAGTCATGGTTGCCCCGGAGAACTTTTGGCTAAAGGGCTAACTCAGTTAAGAGGCGAGTTGCGGGGAGGTTCCTACATAAAAAAAGGCGCCACCATGTTTACCTTTAGCCAACAGAGAACACAGACTCTGCCGTAGTAAGTGGATAACTTAGTAATCTCGAATAAGTTGACACTCAATTTTTAAACAAAAATAAAGAAAAGAAAAACAGAGTTCATAACAATAACAACTATATTTATTATATAACCAAACAAAAACATATATATATATATATATATATATATATATATATATATTATACCAGAGAGGTATAAGTATGGAGCAAACAAAAATATTTCTTTAAATAGTTTAAATATCATTGATCATACTAATATCGTATTCTTTACTATAGATTATTGCATAGGTAATCCATTAAAGCTTTAATGAACCTTACACAGGTTCGATACACTCAGTATATGCAATAAGTATTTAGGTGGTACACACAAATAGAAATTAATTATTCAATAAATTATTAAACCACAATGTATTCACATAATCGGATACTTCAATCAGATAGTAATATAAAAATAAAGGCTCAGCCTGTATATGCAAAAATATATGTTTAAGAATAAAAAAAAAATGTAACTAGAATATTTTTCTATAATTGTGAAAGTTTATCAATTAAATGGAAAATATATTATTTAAACAAAATTAGATATAAAAATCACATAGGATTCCGTTACTGATAAAAAATATTAAATTTAATTTACTCAAAATTTCTTTAAAACAAGTCTGTCATGTGCGATTGATACTATAAAAAAAAATACTATTGCAGTTTGAATTAGAAAACTGATTAAGCGATTTATATATGGAAGGAACTTAGTTAAATTTTATATTGATGCAAGAGAAAAAAAAAATAAAAATAAAATGGTGAGTCGAACACCATGTTTTAGGACGCCATGCGTTCCTCCAAAATCAGTATTAAATTAATTTTCTGTGACTCTGTCACAAAAAATGTTATTCTACATACACTACCTTGCGTGATCGAGGACCCTTAGATCCAGATGCGTTGATTTCCTGTGTCCGGGAAATTAGATGTCTGCGGATGAAATCAATCTCTTCTCTAATTAGGTAGATTTCACATTAGCCGATACTAGCAAGCAGTTTTTCTTAGCAGATAATAACTTAGCAATTTTTCTCAGTGGATATTAACAATAGTTTTTCTTAGCAAATACTAACAAGCAGTTTCTCTAAGCGGATACTAATAAGCAGTTTTTCTTAGCGGATACTAATAATCCTGAATAAATGAGAAAAAAAAAGAAAGAATAAGTGGAAGATTCCACAGTAATATAATAAACGGAGAACAATGCCGTGATAAAATTACAGCCGTCCCCTTATCTCAGAACTCACCTGAAGCAAACACGTGGTCGTAAAACTTTCAAATCCGGGAAAAAAAATCCTCGATTAATTACACTATACTAGTGAATTTAATGAAATAAAATCAATTTGACAATTCCTGCATGTCGCAGAACAGTAACACTGTTTTAATTCAAAATGACTTTTAGTTTTAACACTCGTTGTCTTACTTCAAAGCGGAATCGTTAAAAAGAGAGGGTCAGAATGATTGGATGGATACGTCATTAGTAACAAAAAAAATATACTACCCCCAGACGGAATATTGAAATAAAAGATAGATTACTCAGATATCCTGACGATAAAAAACAATTGAGGAAGCCAACATAAAAAATTCATTAATTCATTCGCAGTAATTAAGGGTTTATAACCGATTAAAAATTATACCAACCGTTACAGCTATCTATAACCAAAAGTTTAACAAAGTCTCGCTTAGATGTCTCTCCAAGCAAACCAAAAATGTATAGACCAGATTTACGTGAAAAATGGTTATTCGATAAATTAAAAAAATTAAAAAAAAAAAATAACGATGTCCTATTTACCTAGAATTGCTTAAAAGGAACAAAAATTGAAATATAAATTCAAATTTACGAACCATGACTTCGCATAAAATTTCAAAATGTCAAACTTGCACATAAGTATATTCAAACCTCCGGAGTAAAAATGGATATAGTGACATCCAAAATATTTTAACATACAAACTTATATGAAGATATTAGAGTTTGAAATAGCCTATGATGATCGATAATTATAATTAGCAATTAAAGTACATTAAATTAAAGTATATTAAACGATAATATTGAATTTTGAAATAGCCTATGATGACTTAGAGTTAGCAATTAATTTAAAGAAATTATTAAAAATGCCCAAACGGTATAAGGATCATTTTTAAAGTGTAACACTTTTTCCAAAATAGTGACAGATGACGAAACTTATATTACCTTCCTAGCTGCCAAGAGGGCCGTGTATGGTGTCACGAACATAAGGAAACGCCTAAAACGACTAAGAAGCAGCTAATTTTGACAAAGGTTATGTATGCGATATTCTTTAGAAATACTGCCTTAGTAAATGCAATTAAGTTAGATGGACAAAAGACAGTTACAGCTAACTGGTACACTAAAAAATGTTTGCCCGAAGTGTTCAGTAGAGCCCCAAACTAGGAAATTTATGCTCTACCATGATAATGCATCGTCCCATACGGCAGTTTTAACTCTCCAGTTTTTTGTTTGGAAAAAATATAAAGTCATAGAACATCCGCCGTACTCGGCTGATTTAGCAATGTGTGACTTATGACTATTTTTTTGACTTAAACGCAATTTGCGTGGTAGAATTTTTCATCTGAAGAAGAGATTGATACCGCTGTTCACGCGCTTATTTTGAAGATATACCGAAAGAATATTGATTGGGAGCTTTTAAACAGTGGAAGGAAACAATGGTCAAGTGTATCATTGCAGAAGGAAATTACTTTAATCATATTTTAAATTAAAACCTAGCAAATATTAACCGTGTTTTTCATTTAAAAAATGTATATAACCCCTTACCACAATTACTAATCGTATCCTAAATACGTATTTCGACAACTAAGTTGCCATCATCAGCAGGTAAAACCACCAATCAAAGTATTGCACATGGGGCACAGTAAATCTAGCACATCTGATCACATAACAACTTTACACGGCGTCCACAACTTAAAAATACAAATATATCGATTAAAAATTACGACAAAATTACCTCTCTTAAGGAAACGGCAACCTCATGGGTTTATTCTCTCTCTCTGTGTGCGTCTTCAACCTTTATACCTGTTTTCTAAGAATGAAAAGAGACAACTATATGGAATCAGGCTCTTATATACATTAATGGCGATTTCCGGGTTACACAACTGGTATCGTTGGGTTTTCTTCTGTTACCAGTACCTCCAGGCACTTGGGCACACTGTTCTTTGTACTATCCCTAATAGATCTCTCCGTTCAACTCTGTTAGTCTTGTTCCTCGATAAAAGCCACTATCCTCCTCACGGAAAGTTTGAGTACACTCCTAGGATCCAATAGATCTCTTCCGAAATGTTTTTGTCTGAGTCCCTTCGATTCCTCACACGTTCATATTACGTGAAGGCTAGTTTCCTCCTGTTTTTCACATCTCCTACACCAGGGCTCGCTAACCAAGCCCATGCTGTACAGATGCTTCCTTAAAGGACAATGTCCGGTTATTAAGACGGTAGTTATTTTAATTTCGTTTTTGTTACTACGAATTAGGTTGGCTGAAAGCCTTCCGTCCAGTAGTAACCTCCCTTAGTTGTGTATGAGTATGAAGTTGGCCTTGCGTTAATCTCCATTTCTTTTTAAGTTCTCTTTCTAGCCATAACCAGATCTCATTTTTAATGGAATCATTAGCGATTCCACATACAGGTTCTGATCTTATGAAGTTCCTATTAGTACCTTCTTTCGCCAGTTATTATCTCATTGCCTTTAATTCCCTCGTGTACTGACATCCATATCAGCGACGCAATATTGTCTTCTGCTAGTTTATTGCTAACCTGTTTGCAATATTTCACCAGTTTAGTCCTAGTAGATGAATTCATAATGGCTTTAATAACTACCTGACTATCAGATATTATGTTGACTCTTTTGTTTGCGCAGCCGGCTTCCCAAATTTCCTCGGCGCATGCTGTGACTGCAAATAATTCGACCTGGAAAACCGTCGTACGTTTTCCCAGACATATCTATATTTTCCTTCTAGGGCACATTCCGCATATGCCTACACCTGTTCCCCTAATTGGATTGTGATCCTTCCGTGTACCAGGGGCCGGCACCATAATCGCTCGAGCGAATTTTTGCCTATTCCCTGGTTGGTATAAATATGTTCAGCTAAGCTGTAAACATAATTTCAAGTAAGATACTGTCCGCCGGCATTTGAAATATCGGCTCTTCTAGTAGAGTTCGTGTGATATCTATATGCCCCCCTACAACCTTATTAGGACACCATACGTTACTGGCCTTCAGCCTGAGGATCGCAGTCATGGTCGCTGCTTTTACAAATAGTGCCAGCAGAGGGAGACCCACAATGGCCTCTATGGAGGCGGTTAGTGTGCTGTTCATAGCTCCCATGATTCCCAACAGAGCCTGTCACTTGAGAATCGTGAGGAGCAGTCAGAAATGATCCAGACACATTTTAGGGGGAGGGGAATTTATTTATTCACTTAAATGTAAAGGATGATTTGTATAGGCAAAAATAGGAAATATTATGACAGAAAAGTTGCAAACATTTATTATATCTTAAAAATTCAACAATCAAAGGATATAACAAAAATTGTCTCCGCATTCCTTTCATTAATAAAAATAACTAATACTTTAGAAATAAACTAAACCTTAAAAGCTAGTAAAAGAAGGTATAAAGTACACATTTATGTAAAAACAAATGCCAAAGAAACCATTAACTAAAACCTAACAATGGCTCTTGGCCACTAATTTTTCGTAACTACAAAACGACTTTTTGGGTATCTCTACATTGATTACACAAAATGTTTTGATTAGAATGTTGTTTACAAATTGTTTCGTTACATTTAGTATAGAAAGTGAAGTGTTTTCGGTCGAGTGTGCTTGGGCAGTCTTTGCATGGTCGCCTTCTTGGGAGTCTTTCCTGTCGGGGGATCTTCCACTTATTTTTAGGAATTCTTGATTTCCAATCTCAATTCGTTCTACGCTGATCTCAATAATTTCCTCCATCACTAAAAGGTACCATGCTTCGCAAGGAGAAATTGGTGGGTTTGTTGCAGCAGATCCACACAACCAAGGAAGGTGTCTACGATGTTTCAATCCTTCTTCTCGACTTGAAGTGACTATTGACCACTTGTACCACTTTCTCCCAATAAAAGTACTATCACTAGTTGAGGGATGACGTTTCGTCTTCATCATCACTCTCCCATTTGGCATCTGACTCAGAATGTTCACGTATCGATTCTGCATGACTCAAGTCATTGTCACTTTCTTGAATTATATTCCCCACGGGTCCCTCATAGTCACTATCATCAGATAAATTGTTTAGAATTTCTTCTAATTCGGCATCCGTTAGATATCGGAACATTTTGAAAGAGCGACACTTGTGAAATAGGTAAACACAGCCGTAAATTTGAACTATAATATGTATATCGGTCCTACTATAAACTATAAATGAAGCACTTGTATTACATAAGGAAACATATCACGTCTAAATAATACCTGGCGTAATGCGGGGTTATCGCATCTATGCGCTTAAATACAGCCGTTTGAAAATGCTCGGGGTCAAATTTGACCCAACAATACCAATTGAAGGTTAAATATGAGGTTATATATAGCAAAACGAATATGATAAATTCTTGTATTAGAAAATCTAGACTAGGAATATGTTAAGCATTTCCTAGCGGAAAACGTAACAAGCTGCAGTAAAAATTTCAATATTTTGCAGTTGTGTAATAAATGTAGGTTTAAAACTAAAATATGTGCAGGGGTAATAAACTCCTGTACACATTTACGAGATTTGTACATAGGTAATAATCATATTTTAACGTTGACTCTAAATATTATCTTCTTATATTCAAGTTTTGCATTACACCATTTCTATATTTATTCGCGAAATATAAAAATAGTCGTAAAAATGTAAACAACACACTTTCACAGCTGATATCCTGAACATCGTAAAGGCCTTTACGGTCAATTGATAGTTCAATAAAATTGTCGTTACGTCTACATATTACACAAGTTAATTGCCTTCCTCTCTTCGATGACAGTAAAAGATAATGTGATGCCAAAGGATATAAAAAATATTACATTTATTTGTCGAGTGCTTAACATGAATTATTTGTTAATGTTTTCGAATACTTTCAGCTACCAGCAACCAAGAATAAATGATGTGTATACGAAAGACGTTCTTGACTTCAGCGATTAATTGACCCGTCAATTATTTCATTATTCATTGAAAGCATGTAGTATGTGTGTGACTTAGAATTGTGGCCGAAAATAATATTCCTTGCTATGAAATAACTAAAGCTTGGAATTATATGTACAATGTACATGCATATAATGTTCCTATTATATGCACATACATATATGTTTCCAAAATTCGATGAAAATATGCAAAATTGTGTATAGTTAAGTGATAGTTACACAACTAAATTATTGTCAAAATATTAGATAATGTCAATATAAATTTAGAGATACGACAAATATGTACTAAATCAATATTTTATTCGGAATTTTACAAAATGCATGTATGATAATAATAAGAATAAGTTAGCTAAACATTGTAACTCTTTATATTTATATTTGGATTTGTATACCGCATTTGTCAAATATCATTAGGAATAGGGAATGCGTATGAGTACATACGATGTATATGTATATGGAAAAGCCGATCCAATGCCGGCGAAGAACGCGACGGCCGGCAACGATTGTCTCCGATTGTTTCGCAAATACAAGTTAGTAGTAATCATTTGACCATCGACATAGGTACTTGTAATGCGTTCTAAAATAACATTTACGATTTTCAAGGGATTTGCTTTTCTTATTTCTTTCAGCAGATGCAGGAAATTTTTAAGCTGCGGTGCGTCGCATAAACAAAAGCGTAATTCTACTAAAATTAAAGAATAATCCTAATAAAATAAATAAAAAAAGATTCTAAAAATTATAATAAATTATACAAGAGGTTCAAAAATTCCTCCTTGCACAGCAAGAGACATTGCCCTAGGCGGTCGTAGAAATTAGCTCCTACATTTGCTAACATATCGGCAGTTAATGAATTCGCAGCCTCAGTTATTTTTTCTCTCAATGCAACTAGATTTTCTGTGCTACCAGCTTCATAAGTATAAACAATATTTTTTAGATATCCCCACAAAAAGAAATCATTTGGAGATAGATCAGGAGATCGCGGGGGCCATTTAATGTTTCCTGTTCCAGTAATATGACGGTCAGGTAAAGTATTTCCTATAAATTCCTTTACCCTCACTGCATTATGTGGTGGATAGCCATCATGTCGAAACCAAACGATTTCCTGATTTATTCCAATGCTTTGAATGGCGGAAAGTATTTGATTTTTCAATAATTCGAGATATTTGTCGGCATTTAGTATACCATCAATAAAATAGGGGCCTATAGAATGGTCACCTAAAATACCTGCCCAAACGTTTAGTTTTTGAGGATACTGAGTGCGATTTGCAAAATGCCGGTGTCCGAAGCCCAATATCGAAGAACAGAGGGATTGTGCTTTCCATGTAATGGAAAAGTTGATTCATTGGTAAAGAGAATATTTTTAACGAAATTTTCATCTCGATGTATCTTTTCCATAACGTCTTGACAAAACTCCATTCTCCGGAAATTGTCCTCGAGAAATATTTCTTGAGTTTTCGAATACTTGAAACATTATAAACAATTACGTTTCCAAATACGTGAAATAGTTGTGTTACTTGTACCCAATTCCTCGGCAGTACTTCTAGTAAATCTCGTGTTATCAATTTCCACAATACTACAAATAATACATCCCGCCGTTCTCTTTCCTCAATTTTTTTGTGGTGATACCTCTCTTGGTTTGCATTTCGTACAGTTATTGAGACAGAAACAAGTTTCAAATTTATTTATAATATTATAAATTGTTTGTCTGCAAAGTACAGAACGGTCTGCAAAAGTCAGCGCAAACAAATTCATGCACTCCATTGCAGACTTGCCAGCATAAAACCATTTTACTAACTGAAGCTTTTCAGTGGATGTATAAAGAGCCATTATACATTAATTTTATTGTACGCTTTCAAACTGTAACGGCCGCAGTTAGACTGAATGCAAAATTTCCAGTCAATCGGTATCGGAGACAATCGTCAGTCGTCGCGATCTTCGCTGGCATTGGACTGGCTTTCTCATGTACGGATACATTGTATGTACTCATACGTTGATTCTCTATGCCTAATGATATTTAACACATACGGTAGAATGTTGCTATTATATGCACATACATATATGTTTCCAAAATTCGATGAAAATATGCAGAACCTTTACTAAAATATGCAAAAATATTAGATAATGTCAATATAAATTTAGAGATACCACAAATATGTACTAAATCAATATTTTATTCAAAATTTTACAAAATGCATGTATGATAATAATAAGAATAAGTTAGCTAAACAATGTAACTTTTTGTATTTATATTTGTATAGTATTGTAAACATTTACAATTAAATGCTTCTCTAAATTCTCAACTAAAAATGATCTTCTCCGATCCGTCAATAATAGCTTGCATACTGAAAAGCTTCGCGCAACGTCAACTGATGTAATTGTCGCATACTTATATTTGCAGATAATTGATGGACTCATCTCAATAGTTTCATGGTAGTTTCCTTGCAACACACTGGATATTCTACTAAGCTGATTAAAGCCCTAGTTTTTCTCTAGAACTTCCGTAAATTCAATTTTTTTTAACTCTCCTATGGTACCTATTCTTGAAACTTTGAATCAATTCTATCTATCCACTGAGTCCAGTTTTACTAATAAAACTATAGTTTGCTTGGATAAAAGCTAACTCTTGGCGCATTTGTGGTTTATTTAGTATATCTGTTCAATCTGCAACTGCTATCGAGTCGTTTGAAAAAGAGAATGAATTATCGTAACTGTTCAAAGGTATCTGCATAAAATCTTTAAATTCTATGCTGACTTCACCATATATGCCGCAGCATCCGATAACATCAGTAATACCTTGTCACATGAAAGGACATTCGGCAAATAATACCTCGTTAAACTATCGTTTATAAATCTTGTTATAGTTAAGTTATTTGATTTCTTCAATTCTTTTGTACCAATTAAAAAGCATCGACTACAAAATAAATAAAAATAATTGGGAAGATACACGTTCAATCGTTTTTCTGTTTTTCAACTATCGTAATCAGCGGAAAAAGAACAATACAAGTTTTCTAATTTAACCGACTACATCGCTCCTTTAATAACGAAGATAGCAATTGTGAATACTTAACTTGAATCAGTTTCTGTATAAATTTGTTTAGAAATATATATTTGGTAAAAATAAAATTTTTGTGTTGTTTATCTAATTTCAATGTTTTTTGCGTCAAAATTTTATGACTTTTTAAATGCCTTTTCTGGTGTCTTTTAGTCCGGGCTTTATATATTACCAGAGAGCGGACAGAAGCGATTACCAATTGCCCTGATAAAACGTTGTGGCGGTCACAGGTATTGTATGGCCCCACTATTTGCTTGCTCGATTACATTCCTCGAGCAGATGTTGTTATTTCCGTCGTTAAGAATAATACATTGTGCGTATTCCTTCATAAATTAAATTCGACAGTGGCGTGTAAGACAGAATATACATTTATACATTATTTCGTTAGACTTCGTTGAAATAACCGCTTAAAAGAATATATCCATTCTCGTGTTTACATGCAGTTATACATGCATATACATATATGTATTTATTGTTCTTGAGATAGTATATTTTCTATCCTCTTCTATAAGGGATTGTTTCTGGTTTCGCTTCTTTCAGTGTTATTTGGTTAGAGCTCTTAGTACTTTAAAAAATCCGTTTTATATTGTTATATTGTATATTTATCATATAATTTTTTTATAAATATTAAGTTTAATTTACTGCCATATTTTTGGAGCAGTTTTCGTTTCTTCATTTTAGTCTATTTCCTTCTTTTCTTAGTATTTCTCTTGCTTTTCATTAATTATGGAGAATTCTCGTAGGGCAAACATAATAGGATGGATAGAGTTCATTCAGATTGGTTGCAATTCGGAATGATACTGAGATATATTGCAGTGCCTGTTCATTAAGTTTAAGGCGTCCACAAAAGTGTAATCTGCAGAGACATGTTTCATCGAACACTCATCAAGATAGCAGATGACCATCTGCACCTGACACTTTTAACGAAGAATTGTGTGAAACTTTCATGGCGGCCAATATCCCATTCAATCCAGTCCTCAAAAGGTTTCTTACAGAATATACTGAGCGTCATATACCAGATGAATCTACTTTACGTAAATACCACGTACCAAAATGTTATTTGAGAACCATTGAAGAAATACGAACCAACCTATCTGGTCATTATCTTTGGGTAAGTGCAGACGAAATACCGGATGTAATGGGACGATATGTGTTAAATGTTACTGTTGGTATTCTTCATCCGACAACTTCATACCAACCATACTTAATTGCAACTAAAATATTGCAAGTCGTAAATGGTGAAACAGTTGCAGATGTAATTGATCAATGAATTCATAATATTCTGTCATGGGATAACAACTATAAAGACAAGATACTATTATTTTTGACTGGTGCGGCAGCTTATATGTTCAAAACAGGCATGTTATTAAAGCAATCTTATCCCAATATGCTACACGTTACCTGTGCAGCACATGCACTACACAGAATATGTGAATACATCAGGAGTCATTTTCCAAATGTTGATAAGTTAGTTTCATCATTTAAAAAGATATTTCTCAAAGCTGAGACAAAAAATTGATACCATATTTAGCAGAAATCCAGATTTGAATATATTATATCAATTCTGCACAGAGCCGATTGAAAAATCTATACATTCGAAGTATGGTGCACTTTTACAACATTTTAATCACACACCCATCACTAGTTGTGATGTGGACGGACATTTTCTATTTTTAAAGACGTTTTAACATCTAAAAGAACTAATTTAACACAGGAACATCTTGAACAAAATTTAGTTGTTCATAGTAATGTCTTACACTTTCAATATTTCACAGAAAATACATAGTTTTGAGTTTTGTTCTTTGTAAATTATTTTTATTCAAAATTGGATACGCATTTCGCTTGCAAGCATTACTTTTGTTTCAGCAGTAGTTTCTGCCTGTTGCCAAACCGTTTATTACCGCTTTCTTCCGTCAGATGTCACTAATTAAATTGGTGTCGCCTGATAGAACGAAACTGGTTATGGCTTGGAGACGATTTTAGCGTAAATGTAGATACAGATACAGATCCGTTGTTTAACAGATCTGTATTAATTTGTATATACATTGCTTCACTAGTTCAACCGATGAGGCCTAGATGGCTGAAACATATGTATTGAACAGAAGTAAATGCTAAAAATACGAGGTGTTTGTCCATGTTTACAGTTACGGATATGTAATTTGCATATCCGTTTCATTATATAACAACGGCGTAATACGTGCAAAACGTATTGATAAATATCCCTTTTTTGTATATTTACCGCCATCTGGCGCGTGTTAATGGACAGCACCAATATACGTATTTTTCCGCTTTTTCGTAATAGCCTTGCTATTCGAGCGGAAGGTCGCCTTTTCTGGCCTAGTCGCTTTCTTCCGTCAGATGTCACTGATTAAATTGGTGTCGCCTGATAGAACGAAACTGGTTATGGCTTGGAGACGATTTTAGCGTAAATGTAGATACAGATACAGATCCGTTGTTTAACAGATCTGTATTAATTTGTATATACATTGCTTCACTAGTTCAACCAATGAGGCCTAGATGGCTGAAGCATATGTATTGAACAGAAGTAAATGCTAAAAATACGAGGTGTTTGTCCATGTTTACAGTTACGGATATGTAATTTGCATATCCGTTTCATTATATTACAACGGCGTAATACGTGCAAGACGTATTGATAAATATCCCTTTTTTGTACAAGATGTTATTGATAATATTTATATAGTAACCATTGTTTAATGCTATTGTATATATTCTATTTAGTTCAAAGTCGAAATTACTTTTACTCATAGGTACATGAATTAATATATATACCATTGATTGGTATGCTGACAATTTGTGTGTTATAGGATGAAAAGAATTAGCGTGTATTGTGGTATCTGTATGTGTTAGTTTATGGTATATAGCGAACTCATGTTTATTAGTTTTGTGTGATATGGTTAAATCTAGAAAATTAATGCTTTTATTTATTTCTGTTTCTATAGTAAAATTTATTTTGGGGTGAATAGTGTTGATATAATTATGTAAAGTTTTTAATTGTCCAGCTGAACCGTTAAAGCAAATTAATATGCATCAACATACCTAATCCAATATACACAATTACCAAACAAGGGATGTGTACTAATTTTAGTTTCTTAATTATTCATAAAAATTTCTGCTAATAATGGGCTTAGTGGGTTTCACATTGCTAGACCCTTTGTTTGTTTATAAAATTTCTTTTTAAATTGAAAATAATTTTGTTCCAGGCACATTTCTAAGAGCTGTAAAATACATATTAACTGCATATTGGCCACTATCTGCCACTTATGCAGTGACCACACTTATCAAATTATTCGAAACTCACGCAGCGTTTACAGAAACAAACCTATTGCGAATACAAGGCAGACGCCTATGGGCTATAAATCATGAATCGTTCGAGTCCGCTCTCTGTATATTACTATTGCTACCACCATCACCTACCAACTGCTATTCTATTTGACACATTTAATAATTAAATTCCTGGCATCTGCAAAATTTAAAACAAAGAACATTCAGTTCAATACGATATACTTTTTTTTTTTAATCTTGTGATTTCTCATACAAAAAACGTTAGAATACACCTAGAATATTTTTGTTTTCTAACCACATCGATTGAACGACAGCGATAAAATTGCGAAACGTGAGAGGCTAGATGGACTATAAAGTTTTTTTTTCATCCCAGGTCTATTGCAATGACAGGTCGCGTCGGAAAATCTGAATAATGAAAAACGTTGACCCAAACAATTTACATATTTTCACACATAATGCTTTCATGACCTTTTTTTGCTACGTGCAACGCTTCGTTCGTTCGTCAGTTTTCATTATTATAGAACGATAGTGCACGCAGACATGTGCCATGACGTGTTTCAACTTGCATTTAAAGCCGTATTGGCGTATGCGCGTACAATCTGACTATGTATTCGTGTGTATGCACATATATTATATGCACGTATAATGACTATATTAACCAAACCTGTACTACTGCCCTCGAAAGCTCAATGGTAAAATTCACATACCATAGAATAGGGAACGAATTGCATGTCTAGAAAAGAATTTAAAAATACATATCCACATCGCATTAACAGTAAAAATATTTTAAACGGAAGTTCATAACTCTTTTTTGCGTGTTTGAAGAAAAACGAATAAACACTTTTGTATATTGTGACGTCGAAAGTGTATTTCTTCTGCGTGCGTGACGAGTACTTCTCCATTTACAAGCTCCCTGTTATTTTACATATATCTGGTCTATTTTTATAAAGGGTTACGGCCTAAACAGTGATCAAGCTACGCGAATTGGAAGAATACGTGTAAATGCCTAACTGGAAATCAAAAAAAGAAATTTACTTGTAATTCATTAAGAATCTTCAAATTTTTAGGGTCAAAGTGTTCTTAAAGTCGGTCCATATCTTTGTTTATTCTATATTTACCGAAATACAGCTGTTCCTATTCATAAGAATAATGAATATTGATGTTTTCATATCAAGACATACACATCCGTATATATGACGATGTTTGTTTCTGTTGATATCAATAATAATCTTTACGTCGAATATGTAAACAAAACTATGCTGATTTAATTAATGTGATTAAAATTAAATTAACGTTAAACTTAAAGTAAAATTATTATGTTTATAATAAAACTAAAATCATCATAAAACAAAAAGCTTTATGTAGCGTGTCCCTAGCGTCTCCACTTGGATAGATAGAGGTTTTTAATTAATTATATGAAATTATTTATATATACAGGGTCTGGCAACGAAGCGGGGACGGAAGATTACACGTGTATTTGAAAGTTAGTCATATATTTAGTCATCGGATATCCTTCCGTGCCATCAAGCGCACGTTTTAAAAATATTTTGTTTTATATAGGCTGTTCCAGATGCAAATGCCAGACTAAAGTTGCATTTTTTTAAATGGAACACCCTGTATATTAATAGATAAAATTATCCGCGCCTGAAAGCTGGTTACATCGATATAATGTTGTATGGGTCTAAAGTTGAAAGTTTCTGTGTAAATAATTATTTTACTTGATAATTGATACATTTCAGTGGCTATTCTGCATAAGGAAAATCGAAAGATCCGAAACCAATAGAATAGAATATTTTCTGCTAGTATGCACTTTCGTTGCTACGTGAAATAAATTATGCAACTACTCGCGTTATACAGGGTGTTCACAATTTCGCAAAATCGAAGAAATCTCGTAATTTTTAAATGGAACAGCCCGTATATTTTTAGCTCATTGAAAAGCCCTTTTACTACGCTTTCTATTGATACCTCATTTGATGCACCTAGGATGGATCATTTGCTAATTATTTCTTTTTAGAGTTGAATTAATGAAAAATGTTTGTATTTTTAGTAGCTAATTTGCGCTTTTAAGCCTTCTGTAAGATCGGATATTCAACAAATTATCCATAAATGGTCTATAACAAGAAGAAACCCCATTAAGTACGAGATACAGTTGATTTTCACTGAGCGGTGAAAGCAAACATTAAATTAATATAAAGTAATATAGCATTTTCAATAGATTCACTGCTGATCAAGTTATCTGGTGTCAGTTTAATAAAAAATTTGCACTAATTAATTTGTATTTTAAAGAATTTTGTAAAACCAACTATTTTACGAATACCTAATATGAAACAATACATACCTAATTAGCTTAACATAAATCTAAATCATGGAGGAAAGAATCAAGTACGAGTAGTATTAAAAGTTTGCACTATTTTAAATAAATACTAATTATTAACCACAACATCAAATTTAATTAACAAAAGTAGTAGCACAGTAAATAAAAATAAAGTAAATGTAAATAGTAAATGCAAATAAATCAAGAAAACTTTATGTCCTTCCATGTCTCTCAGTACATAAATGAAGCCGCCTGGTGAAATTCTGTTGAACATGCTGTAATGTTTCTTGGCGAACATTTCTAAATGCCTCTCTTATGCGTTCCATCCGTTATTTTCCCTTGTTGTAGGAACTTCCACATAAACTAGAGCCTTGACATATCTACAAAAATGTATTTTATTCAAAGAGAGCAAATTTTACAGAAGAGAACCTTGAGAAAGTATTGCTAGTTAATATTAATACTCCTTTACTCAACTTGAACTACAAAATGAACAAATAAAAATTTATTACGTATTTTATAGATCACCATTCATTTGTTTTCCATTCATATAAATAAAATTAAAAACTCTTTCAAAATACAAATTTTCAATAGCACGCCCGTGGTCGATGAGCCATCGGCCTCTCGTGTCCGGTCCCTATTTATGTATAATGTTTAAAAAGAAACCCTAATTCAGATGCTTTTTTATTGCCCAATATATTTCTTAATTCTGAATAGACAAGCCCATATGATGAAAAATTTTCTCGACATCTGGAGAAGAATTTTCGGATCATTCTTCTGAGATCTCTACCATTCTACTGCATTTATATTTTGTAACGATTCTTGCGAAAACATAGTTTCATGGAAAGGATCTGATTTAGCTTCAAACTTAATGATAAGTAATAATCCAGTACCAGAATAATATTTGTAAACTATGTCTAAAGCTGATTTTTTTTCTTGATGTGACAAGAGGTATTTTTCTCCAGAAATTATAAAGACTGCGTCTAACTTTTTTCATTCTTCAACCATACAAGATAAACAGGCACGTTTCTGCTGAATTCTGTCAAGTGTCACAGATATTAGTTTCAATAATTAGGAAAAGTCTTCGAACTTTCTTCTGATTTGAATATTCGAAACCACTTTAAAAATCACTGGATCAATGTCATCCTCATGCTTTTCACAATTTTGTAATAATTTCGACCAATTACTGAAATATGTTTCAAAACAGTCAGAAAGTGTATTCCGTCGAACGTCGTGAGGTAGTATTAGGTAATGCGGTAATTCTTTGCCTCCTTCTTGTTTGTATCAAGCACTAGGCAAACGCGTATTGCGAAAATATTTTACAACTTGAAGTACATGAGTAGATAAGCTATGCCGGTTCTAAAACAAAATCCCATGTATTTTCTTATGGAGGTTCATTTTGCATTTTGGGGTGTGTAACGTTAATGCGCATGCGCCAACAGACAGACTTGTCGGTTTTAAAGACAGACCTGTCTGTTTGGACCAGACAGACAGCTCTGTCATTGAAACAGACAGGTCCGCCTTTGAAACAGACAGGTCTGTCTTTGAAACAGACAGGTCTGTCTGTTAGTGCATGCGCATGACGTCACCCCCAAAAATGCTAAATGAACCTCCATAAGAAAATACATGGGATTTTGTTTTAGAATCGGCATAGCTTATGTTACATGTTCTTTTATTTGTTTAATTTATAAATCCTTGCAAAGCAAATTCAATATAAAGACAGAACATCCATAAGTTATAATGGGATATTTCAGATTCAGGAGCTCTGATAGGTTTTCGTTAATGCTATTCATATTAGCCGCGTTGTCTGTGACAACGTTTGTTACTTTGCAATTATACTGAGTGTTACACTTATTTATTATATCGATCTAGCGATCTCTGTACGATAATCAGATGTATGTGAATGCCCTGATGTATCTATACTTTCGAACAAGAAACTGTTTCCATCCTCTACTGTCAAAACAACCAAAATTATTGGTTCATTATGCATATTTGACCATCCATCAAGAGACATACAATCTTATGTAGAAATTAACGCAGCGCATTAGGCACCATTTACAAGCAATGTGAGATTTAACACTAATTAATTCTCATTTACATTAAGTTTAATATACTAACTATACAGGGTGAGTTTTTTTTAATGTTTAGCATTGGGCTCTCAGAAACTACTGGAGATAGAAAGACGCTTAAATGGGGAAAGATGCGCAGTTTAACGAGTTTGATTTAAAACTGCTTTTGTTTCTCCGATAACTTTCATGGCTTATTAGATATTCAAAGAAAACTAAATTTTACGATTTTCTTTAAACATGCTTAGCATCGTTAATAGTAATTTAGAGAAAAAGTGTTCAGACAAACGTTTTAGATAATTTTACGCCAAATAAAACTATGTAGCTAATATTTTTTTTTCGTTCACCATTATCGAGTTATGACATAAACTTGTGTTTTTTTTAAATAAAAACTATAGTTGGTTTTGACATCATTAAAAAGCTTATTTTTTGCTGATTACAATGATATAAGGTTTGATATGGTTATTTTAAAAAATAAAGAGGACATAGACATTTCTATGATTGTTCACTTTATAAGATAAAACTTAAAAAAAAAAATGTTTGGTGTTTTGTAATTCAAAAAACGAAAAATCTGAGTTACAATAGTGTTCGTTGGAGCAGTCGAGATAACTATACTAACATTGCTTTCACGTTGAGTCACAGAAGTGAGAGCTGTTAATTTTTACTTTTAAGTAAAGTTAATTGTCAAACATTGACAATTAACTATTAATTAATTTAATTGTAACTTAACTATAAGCGGTGCAAACGGCCGTTAATCATAAGTTTGCATTGGCTATGGAATTTTCTAACGTAGAAAATCGTGATATGGTTGAATGTTACATTTAGTGCCAGAAAAATTCTATTTATATAGTTTATTTTGAAAATTATTATGATCGACGTCAGCCGTCGCTACCTAATTTTAAGAGATTATGGGATAATTTAACAGATTATGGTTCGTTCGTTAAACCAAAATCAAAAAAAGGGATGGATGAAGATAGAGAAATAAACATATTAGCAAGTGTCACTCAGAATCCATCTACATCGACCCGACAAATTTCAACAGAAATGGGCTCCTCTCAATGCACTATTGTCAGAGTGTTGAAGAAACATAAATTTCGTCCCTACAAATTATCAGTATCACAAACTTTACATGAAGGTGATAACATCAGACGAATAGCTTTTTGTAGATGGTTTAAAGATCAGTGTCAAAACGATCCACACTTTTCAATGAAAATATTATGGACTGATGAATCTCGTTTCACAAATTGTGGAATGTTTAATAGGCACAATGAGCACATATGGTCTCAAACAAATCCACTGCACGTTGAACATAGGAGACCACAAATTAAATTTGGGTTTAATGTTTGGTATGGTGTTATAGGATCAACTGTTCTTCCTCCTTTTATTTTTGATGGATCACTAACTGGCAATCGTTATCTTAATTTTTTACAACAACATTTCGAGGAAATGTTAGATAATTTAAATTTAAGAACCCGAGCAATGCTGCAATGGTTTCAACATGACGGAGCGCCTCCGCACAATCAACTAAATGTTAGAAATTATTTAAATTTGAACTTCCCTAATCAATGGATAGGATGAAATGCACCCATTGAATGAATGGCCGGCTAGATCCCCTGATTTATCAGTTTTGGATTTTTTCTTGTGGGGTGTACTAAAGGACACAGTATGCAAAAGAACATATGAAACAATCGACGATTTAAGAGAAGCTGTCTTAGTTGCTTTTAATAACATCGATAGGCGTAAAGTCCGCAATGCTACAAATTCTATTGTGAAGAGATGGAATTTGTGTATTAATAATAATGGAGGTATCTTTGAACATTAATAATGTTGTGTGCCCTTAATAAAAGTTCTTATAGTTTTCATTTTATTACTACATAAGATTGCAAAATAAGTTTTCGTTTGGTTTGTATTTTATCAGTTCGAAATTCAATGGTTTTCCATAAAAACCATAAAAATGTCTATATCCTCTTTATTTTTTAAAATAACCACATCAAACCTTATATCATTGTAATCAGCAAAAAATAAGCTTTTTAATCAAAACCAACTATGGTTTCCATTTAAAAAAACACAAGTTTGTGTCATAACTCGATAATGGTGAACGAAAAAAAAAATTAGCTACACAGTTTTATTTGGCGTAAAATTATCTAAAACTTTTGTCTGAACACCTTTGCTCTAAAATTACTATTAACGATGCTAAGCATGTTTAAAGAAAATCGTAAAATTTAGTTTTCTTCGAATATCTAATAAGCCATGAAAGTTATCGGAGAAACAAAAGCAGTTTTAAATCAAACTCGTAAAACTGCGAATCTTTCTCCATTTAAGCGTTTTTCTGTCTCCAGTAGTTTCTGAGATCCCAATGCTAAACATTCAAAAAAACTCACCCTGTATATACGCCAAATACAGAAGTTAAAAGTCATGTCTGCCCAAGATACTGTGTGTGTTAACAAGCTCGAATAAGAGCGGAATGCATCCACAGATTCCAGGATAGATGTGACTTTTCATGAATTTTTCATTATCCTAACAATCAGGAAGGTGGCGTCACGACTTGTAGCATTTCTACATACTGGTACAAACTTAATTTGTCGAAATGTAGAAATTCAGGCAGCACATTAGGGGGCATTTACATGTAATGTGAGATTTAATACCCATTAGTTCTCATTTACAGTAAGTTAATTATAGTATTATTTGTATAATTGCGCATATTGTGGAATTAACATAATTAAGGTCTATCTGTGTCCATCTAATTATTCAAAATAAGTATGTTAAAGTGGGTTTGGCGAAAGCGTTAATTGCTCTTGTTATTGTTATTATTATTATTATCATCACTATTATTATTATTACATCACCTCTTCTCTTGTTACCTGCGTTCACATTTGTAGAAGTAATTACTGCAAAGGAAAATTAAAAATAAACATTAACCAAACTATCTAAACTCTACTAAATGAAGTAGAATTATTACATGTTACTTTTCTTGATTATAAACTATGCGCAAATATTATAAACCAGTTAAAGGAAATTGTAAAATAATTACTTGCAAGTGTTTGTATTTACTCTTACGTTTCATGTTCATATTAATCAGTATATATATTAATTGCGTGATATTTCACATCTAATGATTGCGAACATAAATTATAACCAACAGACAATAAGAAGAGTAACAGAGACAAACGTTAAACGCACCCAAAGGATTACTTATGTAATAGATAACAGCAGAACTAGAAGTACCGTTCTTGCAACGTACCGCACATTTCCGTGCGGTTTAGCTAAACAAGTTTAACGTAATACAATGTATGTAATTAACCCCGGAGCTGAAACAATTTAATGTCAGAAAATTTAACGTGGATAATCGGTATTAGCAGGCGACAAACGATTTATTAGATTCTATAAAATCGGTCATATAAATTAAGAAATAAGGACAGTGCACGAATATATTAAAAAATGATAACAAAATAGTATATTAAAGAACGAGTTGCGTAAGACAGGTCTTATGGTACGAGCCCAAATTTAGTTAATATGGGCGAGTACCATAAGTGTCTTCTGACTAGAAAATATAATCCCGAACATCTTTTTCAATCCCGGGATTACGGGATTTTTGAAGTGTAATCCCGGGATCCCGGGATTAGACTATGTGGTTTCTAATTGGGTTCAAATGAAAGAAGCTTATGTAATGCATAAAAATTATTTATTAATATTGTAGCACAACACAATACACAATATACTAAAATAAGGAACAAAAAAGACAATACAAAAAACTATTTAGAATTTCGAAAATATAATCGCAGAAATATCAAAGCATCCAATGTTTGACTTCCATTCCTGCTTCGTAGTTTATTGCCACCATAAGCAGCAGCTGAAAACGCTCGCATAGGTTCTACACTGCTTGGGGGAATAGACAATAGATATTTATATACTAATTCTAAGTGATATCCACGAACTCCTCCATTTTTGAAAAGGCTCATTTCGCCTATAATTCTATTTACCAACACCGATTCATTTAGTACTTCAGGATCTGAGGATTCCATGCTCTTATTATTTCCAGCTGGAAGTTTTCCTTTAGTGTCAATTGGAGTTGGGAGGTTTATTGTCTTGGCTCAACATCTGTTTGCGATCCTGACCTTTCTTCCTCATCCGTGTCATCCAAACTATTTAGTTTTTTAACAATACTCT
This sequence comes from Melolontha melolontha, assembly GCA_935421215.2. Taxonomy (NCBI): domain Eukaryota; kingdom Metazoa; phylum Arthropoda; class Insecta; order Coleoptera; family Scarabaeidae; genus Melolontha; species Melolontha melolontha. Next base: position 116,863,132 of record OW285242.1, on the reverse strand, counting down.
TTATTTGTGCCCTCACTAAAGCCTGTGTAGCAAATGGAAATAAGGTAAGCCATTCCAAATCCGATAATAACTGATTTTCATCATCTTTTCGTGGATTTTGTAAATAATTCAACACACCAGTTAAATCGGCATTTCGTCGTTGCTTTATATGTTTCACTAAAGATGTTTTCATTTATTGGCGAGTGCTGAGTTTTTGCTAGGCAATTGTTTTATAAGAAATTTCAAAGCGGCATCAGCTGTGCATAAATTAGCATCTCGTCTACAGATTGCTTCTACTGTTAATTTAATTGGGGTCAGCACATCAACAATTTTATTTACCAAATCAAAATCAGCAAAATCTTCTAAACGGATTGGATGATTGAGATCTACATGAGCTTTTTGAATGCAGGTTTTTAAAAGAGAAAATCGTTCCAGCATGGTTAAAAGACTATTCCACCTGGTTTTACAGTCCAAAAGAAGTGACAGCTCTTTTTCATGTTCAATCTTCACCTATTTTTTAAATACTGTTTCATTTTTCAATGGTGATCTTTTGAACACCATATTAATTCCTTGTTTTGTCGTTAGGCACGTTACTTGTTCACTGTTTACAGATAACTTACATTCAATAAATATTTACACTTATTACTCTAAAGAACTCTTTTATTTATCAGTGCGTAGCTAGATATGACTTAGTAATATTAGTAAGCAATTTTCCATCATTCACCTAGGGGTAAACTGATCGACGAGGAGCCGGAGATAGAGTACAATTTATGTAAAATATTATACTTGCTCTACCGACATCTAGTCGCAACCTGAGATATTACATGAGATAGGCTGATGATCTAACGTTACAAGTTTAAAATAAAGGCACCCAACTCAAAGCACAACTTAAGTACAATTCATTTATTATCAATATATATTATTATTATTACACAGCTCATCGCCATTTATCAATATATATACCGAGTGATAATGAACTTCTTAAGGAGCAATGAAGTATGAGTAGCCCCAGTGGCGGCTCTTGATGACGTACGATGTGCGCTGCTGCACGGATGAGACTACTTCGAACTATTTCGGAAGATATCGGTACGGTTACTTGCTTCTCTGTATATATTAAAGCTTAAACGAAGCAGTCTCATCCGTGCAGCAGCGCACATCGTACGTCATCAAGAGCCGCCACTGAGTAGCCCATAGAGATGTAAATAGCAATAAAAAATTAGGTTACTTTATGTATACAAATTGTGCAGAAAATGTTTTTTATTTAGAGTGTGTATAACCGTTTTGAATGGCACTGTATGCACACAATGTTATTGACGCTTTCGTATGCACAATGAAATAACTGATGCACTGTTACACGTGCGCTATCCGATACAATGATCAATTGATGTCTTTAACCTACCTCAACGTCTGAGAATGCGAAAAGCAAACAGTCTAAGTTAGTATAAATTCAACCAGTGAAGTGAGTGCATGTGTTAAATAAAATTATTAATTTGTCGGGGTGAATTTTTTTTACGAATTACTATACCGTTCTCGCTAGCGTAATATACTTTTTGTTTATGAAAATGGCTCATCGTTATACGCACCATGAATATCTAGATATGATTGTAATGTACGGAGAGTTTCATCAAAATATTGAGGCTGCTGCACGTGCTTATGATGAACGTTTTCCTCAGCGACATCGGCCGAATGCTCGAACAATTTTAGCTGCTGTGCAGCGTGTTCGAGACACTGGCAGTGTAAAGCCTCAGTTCGGACGAGATGGAGGTCGCCAGAGACCCAGACGCATAGCGAACGCCGAAGAGGAAGTGCTGGCTTTGATTGAAGAATCTCCTGATACAAGTACTCGTCAAATTGCGCGTCAAACAGGTTTATCACAACCGATTGTGTGGAAAATTCTAAACGAATACCAATACCATCCATGCAAAGAGTACAAGCTTTAACAGCAGCTGATTATCCACTACGACTTAGGTTTTGCCAATCACTTTTGAATATGCAACATGACAATCCTAATTTTCTAGCCGATATTTTATTTACCGACGAAGCCGATATTACGCGAAATGGAATGTTCAATATGCACAATACACATCAATGGGCTGTGGAAAATCTGCATGCAATACAATGTATGGGCCGGAATCATTGGCGATGAAATCCTAGGACCCTTTGTACTGCCGCAGCGTTTAAATGGTCAAGCGTACCTACATTTTTTGAGAGAGGACTTACCACAGCTTCTCGAAAATGTACCTTTAGATGTACGCCAGCGTATGTGGTTCCAGTGTGACGGGGCCCCGGCTCATTTTGCACAAGCAGTGCGAAATTTCTTGAACAATCAGTTTCCGGGAAGATGTATTGGCCGTCTTGGACCCGAAGCATGGCCGCCCCGATCTCCAGACCTAACTCCGCTGGATTTCTTTCTGTGGGGACATTTAAAAAATATTGTTTACGCAACCCCAGTTAACGACGTAAATGAGTTGATCAATCGCATCGACGTAAGCGCACAATCAATCAGAGACAGCATCAACATGGAACGCATTCGTGAATCATTGACACGACGATTAAACCTTTGTATTGAAGAGGGAGGTGGCAACTTCGAGCATTTACTATAATAACTCCCCACTTCAGCGGTTTCCGAAATGTGGATCTGTCGTGGCGATGTGAAGAAATGTACGTATAAAAGCGTATTTATTTTAACAGCGCATTATCTATCCGTTATTTTCTTTTCGCATTCTCAGACGTTGAGGTAGGTTAAAGACATCAATTGATCATTGTATCGGATAACGCACGTGTAACAGTGCATCAGTTATTTCATTGTGCATACGAAAGCGTCAATAACATTGTGTGCATACAGTGCCATTCAAAACGGTTATACACAATATAAATAAAAAAAATTTTCTGCACAATTTGTATACATAAAGTACCCTAATTTTTTTATATGCTGTTTACATCCCTATGAGCTACTCATACTTCATTGCTCCTTAAGAAGTTCGTTATCACCCTGTATATATATATATATATATATATATATATATATCAAAGCAACTTTGAAATATTGTAAAATTGAATGAAAAACTGTTTAAGAAAATTTTTCAAAATTCTAACGTGATGGACAAAATCAAATTCAGAATCAGCATGACAAAAGACATAAACTGCACGTATTGGTATATAAGAAAACCAAACTGTGTTAACCAGTGTAATTTGTCTTTACTATTTTCTAAATGTCTTCAAAATATTGTAGAGTTTCAAATAAACAAAAAAATAGTTATTTTTTTTTAAACTAATTGACTAATTTTTTGCTGTTTTTTTTTTAAATATAATATTACTATTTTTACTATTGTTATTGTTATTATTATTAAAAACTTATTATAAAACTTGATTATGCCGGAATTAAGCTTGCGTTGCTCTTTTCTAAATTATGTATATATGAATAAATGTATATGTGAGCTTTCATATTTGTAACGGAATGCGTCTTTTTTTTTGTCGGGTCAATACTGTTTTGCACAGACGTATGTGGATATAAACGTATAAGCACAAACAAGTACTGTTAGCTACCGGCAAACTTTAATGCTGCCCTGTTGGTACAATAAAATAAACATTAGTGAATACATAGTTCTACATATATCAAATATTATGCAAGAGATTTTAAATGAAAGCGGCGTAGACTGGGTCTAATTTTGTTCGTTACATGCGGAATTAATAAATATTTATTAATCTTTGGTTTCAAACTAAATTACAATTTCCATCTGTTCGGTATAAAATGTATCAATGTGTTGTATATACAAGGTGTGTATAAATTGTCGCAAAAGCTACACGTAGCGATATTCTTCGTTCGGTTCTGAATAAAAAATCTTAATGTTAAAATGTCGTATCATGCTTCGTAAATTCGTAAATGTCAAAATTTTACAGTAATGATTTTGATTGAACTCACTTTGAAATACAAACTTATTGTTCTACAACGTTGCCAAATGTGTTTTTCGTGGAAGTACGTTAATGAATAAATGTTTAAAACAAGCTTTTAAATCAAAAAGAAAACGTTTACGAAATAACACTAGTAAAATTTTTTTCTTTAAACTAAATTGCATCTACCTCTATTAACAGATATCGAAGAGCAAAGGATAGTTACGCACTAAAAGTCTGAACTTCAAGAACCCCGTGAAAACAAACGAAGCATGATACGACATTTTAACATTAAGATTTTTTATTCAGAACCAAACGAAGAACGTCGCTGCGTGTAGGTTTTGCGACAATTTATACACACGTTATATAACTACGTACTTTACTTGAAATTAAGTATTAAAAATAAAGAATGTTTGAACAACATATAATTAATATTATGTAAGAGACACGTGATCATGTTATATTTTTCAATGCAATTGTAAAATATATCCAATATATACTTATTTAATCGACTTATTGAACTAAACTAAAGTACCATCTAAGAACTAAAATAAAACTAAAACATTAAATAAGCCAAAGACAATAAAAAATAAATGTATTAAATTACCAAATGGAAATGAATTTAGATAAATATTAAAAACATAGATAAGATCAAGAATTAAAATGAACCACGTTTGTCAAAAACTATTCTTACAACATCCCGGCGGATAGCGTATACCAGTATATCTGTAGCGGTATCGCTGTTCTATGAGCATGCATGACTCTGCGGAAATAAGAGAATTTTGGTGTGTGACTCCGAAGACACTATCGTCTAGTCTTTCGGTCATTTCAGTTGCTTTTAGGTTGTGTGCCGCTAGTTTAATTTCTTATCGAAAAAAATCTGCACTGAAATAAGTTACTATAGAGCGGCATACAGCGTTTGTGGAATTTTATTTGAAATCAATTGACGTTATTTACTTGGCCAAGTATTAAATAAACCCCTCAAACAGCTATGGATGAGTAAGTTTGCCGCTAACTTACTGGCGAAATTCCTTTGTGTTCACAATCTTCATGTTTTGCTAATTCTAATGCATAAGTTAACATCCTCAGGTTTTCGTTACTAGCTCCTTTAAGTAATTGGTTGCCGAAATTTGCCATACAAGTTGTTAAATAAGCGGATGTGGAGAACCAGTTCACGTGTTCCGTAAATCACCTTCGAAGACGACGCGTGAGACGCAAATGACGCCGTAGCAGCTCACTAACCTTGAAACAAATCAACAAGCTGTAAGAGTTTTGACTTTAAGTACGCTGCTTTATCGGATCTATTATCACTCAAAAATTTGCATCGTGCCTTTTAAGGAAATTAGCTCGAACTCGAATGATTAAGAAGCATTTATGTATTCCGACTTTTGACTTAAACATCTAGTAATCTCATTGTTCGCACGTTTTCTTAAATTCACATTGTATAAATTTTTCTTTTTTCTGACCTTTAAATTCCATTAAATTCGTTTGACAGTTGAAACTTGAGTATTGTTCTTACCATTTAGTATTTATTTTATTTAATTTAATTTTTGTGTTGATGTAATTTCATTTAAACGGTAATTTGTTATTTCAATCTAAATAAGGATTTACCTAGAAATTTGTTATTGTGGTATATATACAATCTGCATTGGAAATCCAATTTTTCTTTTAAAACCCATATATGAAAGATAGATGGACATACTGCGTAAGGGTCATATCCAGTGGTTTCAGTAATCAAAACCTTTTACTAAATCACACTTCTATTTTATTACATCTTTTAAATGATTTAGTTAAGTCCTACTAATGGTTCCTTTTATGTATACTTTTATATTAAAAACTAAATCAATATTACGATTAGAGACCGGACGCATTTGGCCGAAATTACGATAGACCATATAAATAGACTATAACATCGCTAAGTACAACACGCAGTTATTAAATAGCAATATTCATTCGGTTAACCGCACATCTGTTTCTTGTCGTTAAATAGTGGCGCAATTACTTCAATATTACAGTGAAATTCCTTTCTTTATGGGCGTAGACAGAAGCGTGAGGAATTTTTATAATTTATTTGATTTATTAGTTTACAATTCGAAATAGAACCAGTTTAATATCGCTTTATCGAATTTACTTCTCTCAATTATTTTGACGTAAGTGTCCAGAGATTTTCGTTAAGTTTCAATTACTTACGCATACATTTTTAATTTTAAATTATTTATATCTAGAACATTGTTTAAGTTACTTTTTCAGATATGATATGGAACGACGTCGAGAATTATTTTGAAAATCAAAATCTTAAATTAAATAATGGATTAACCGCATTAGATGTGGCTATTAATAATTTGAAAAATATTCCAGAACTTCCGAATTTGGCATTCGGCAAGAGTTAAACCCAGTTTTTAATCGAAATTCAGATTTAATAACATTGCGGCAATTGTGTATGGTGACAATGTCGCAAAATCTAACTGCTAAATACGCTGAAATAAAAGAATATTTCCAGTATGCATCTATAACCGGTTGCGATGTAGAAACGACGTTTTCTCTCTACAAGAATGTATTTCATTCAAAGAGAACAAATTTTACAGAAGAGAACTTTGAGAAAATATTGCTGGTTAATATTAATACTCCTTTACTCAACTTGAACTACAAAATGAATAAATAATTTTATTTCATATTTTATATATCACCACCCGTTTGTTTTCCAATTATATAAATAAACTTAAAAACTCTTTAAAAATACCAGTTTTCAATAGTATGCCCGTGGCCGAGGAGTCATCGGTCTCTTGTGTCCGGTCCCTAATTATGATATTAGAGCAAAAAATACTAATGATGTGTTAGTATTCAGCTAGTTTTATGGAAAATCTTTAGCTATTTATTTTAATTCAGAATTTCGAATTATTTTTGTAAGAATATTTAACATATTTACGCAGAGAAATTTAGCGAGAAAAACGTCCAACAATAATAGAAAACTTTTCTTTAACAAGAAAAAACATTTTACTGCCCCTTTTAGAAAGTTCCGTTGTATTCCTTAATTGCCATGCGGCATCTTCTCATATCCCAAAACATAAAAACTATTGCAATAACAAGATCCGAAAGTATCTCCTAAACGTACACAATCTCGTTTCTGAGGCGGCGCGTTCTCGCTACGACCAGTTTGTGAACTAAGTCGTTACGTTCGTATTCTAATAATTGAAGTGTTGAATAAAATTTTCTCCGGATCGTTGAAGTTTGTCGATTAAGTGTTGGCATAGCTTGTTGCAGTTAAATGTCTGACCGAGAGTTGGTACTGCGAGTGGAAAAGAAAATGGGGAAAGTTAGAATGACCTCGCACTATTTCTCTTTCCTGTTCGTTCGCTAAGTAACGAAGAAAATAAATTTTATTTATTTTCGGTATGGAAATAACGAAGTCTCACAGATGCACGCTGGTTTTACTACATAGAATGAAATCAACTTAGAGTAATGGTTGCAATTTAGTTTTGATAACTGCAGCTGTTATTTTTGCATTTATCTGCGAACTGAATATTTTGTCGATAAGATATATAAAATACTTGCCTGTTAATATCAGCGGGCGTTATGTTGATGCGGACTGTGAGTTTTGTGCAATTGATTTATCCGAAGTTAATCTGGCCATTTTTACTAAAGTTCGGATATTTATGCATAAAAAATGCTTTAAATATACCACGTTCTTCCCAAAAATATATAAATTATATGCTTGACTTTAGCATTTATGCATTTTTATGCACTTTATTTTTTATGTATTTAGCTTACTGGAAATCAAGGAAAGGGTAATAAAACAACAAAAAATAATCAGTAGTAACTTACTTTATACATAAAAATAATTATTATTACATAATATATGATAAGAACATTGGCTAATAATATGGTAAAAGATTACAATTAATAACTATATATAATGTGTTCATTTGAAAAGTCAATCTAGCTTACTTTGAAATTTTGATAGAATAAGACGCAAATATATTAGTTTGTGTTTGTTGTTCCGTAAACGTAAATCCAAATGACATTTGATAATGTCAATCACAAATATCAGTTAGTGAATAAAATAATCGTGCGTCGATTCTGGTTTAAACAAATTGCTTCTCAGTTTTAAAATGGCTTTCACTTTAGAACATAACATTTTTTTAGTTCAGGCTTATTTTCGAAGTGGTAATAAAACTGATGGTTTATGGGTTTATTCAGTTCGAGATTGCATGGTAGAATTTCAAGTTGAGTTTCGACATTTTGTAATAGATTCTATACAATTTAAGAATACTTTGGATAGAACTTTAAAATTTTTTTCTGAAACTGCTAGTCTCTTAAGAAAATCAGGCAGCGGAGCAGCTAAGAAACGTACACTTCAAGTTGTCAATCGTGTTGAAGAAATAATGGAAAATGAACTACAAACGTGTCACAGCAGTACAAGCATTGTTAGAAATTGATTACCCACGTAGACTACAGTTTTGTAATTGGTTTGTAAATATGAACAATAATGGAGAACTTTCGCAAAGAGTCATCTTTACTGATCAAGCAGGGTTTGATAAAACGGGATACCTAAATTCACAAAATACAAGAATTTGGAGTAGTGAAAATCCACATGTAATTAATGAAGAATCGCTACATCCAGAGAAAATTGGTGTTTGGGCAGCGATAAGCCAAAGGCGAATCATTGGACCAATATTTTTCCAGGGAACGTTAACTGCTCAAAGGTACCGTACGAAAACTTTACAACCATTTGTCAATCAGTTGCATGATGATGAACTTCAAAATGCATATTTCCAACAAGACGAAGCACCTTGTCACTGTACTGCAGAATCTTTGGATTATTTAAGAGAATTTTTTGATGAGCGTATAATTAGTCGAAATACTGAAATTGCCTGGCCTGCACGTTCATGCGATTTAACACCTTGCGACTTCTTTTTGTGGCCTTATCTAAAAAATAACATATTTCGAACACCTATATTGAATTTGAATGATATGCTACAGATAATCGAACAGAAATGCATGGAAATTAATAACAATCCAGTAATGTTGCAGAATATCATCAGAAATTTTGAACGGAGGATTTTAAAGTGCATTGATCTTGAAGGACAACATTTTCAACATTTGTTATAGTTTTCAATAAATACCTATTATTTGTTATTTATTTGTGCGTATGAAACTGTCAAAATATACGACTTCGTAGGTTAAGTAGTAAATTTTAATTTACGACATATTTCAAAATGTTCTCAATAAATCACATGCTACTAGATCGACTTTTCAAATGAATACTTGTTACATATAATTCTGTGGATGTTACTTAATAACATAATAAGTTATTATGTTATTAAGTAACATCCATAGAATTATATGTACAATTATTATTAGTAACTATTCACTTTCGCAATGAGCTTTACATCACTTATTATTGTACCAATTAATAATCAAGTGCTTTTCTAGAATTCCGACACTAAAATTTTGTCTTCTATCATTCTGTGTTGCACTATAAAAGCACTATAAAATATATCTAGTGCAACTTTACCAGTTGAATCTGTAACATTTTTCAATAAAATTTCACAATGTTGTACAATAGAAATTGACTTTAATAAAGATCATTGGACAGTTTCTATTTTTTTTAATTAATACGCTTAAAAAACTGATCTAGAATCTCGCGTTTTTCGAATAAACTTTTGGATTTTATAATTGATTCAGCTGAATCAGAAAACTCTAATACACTGTTTTTTATATGATTATAGTTATTTAAGTGGATTAACCACATTCCCCATCGGGTATTACCGGTTCAGGAGGTAGAGGAAAATTCGGCAATTTTTCCTTATGTACTTGGATTCGTAGAGATGCTTACTTAAATATTTTTTTACGTTCGAAATTAAAAATTTAACTAAAGGAAACTGACCTTTGATTTCCTTGCAAACTCTTTTCCGCGCGCTAGACAAGTCACGTGGACTAAATTTTTGTAAAAAAATTTTTAATTTGCTCCTGCTTTAGTCATACATGCTGCCGCATCTGTGACGAAAAGAAGAATTTTGTCAGTCGGCACAATATCTCGAGCAAAAAAGTCATCAAACTTTCATTAGCAAAGCGAGCAATTTCTACGCTGTTGATTTTCTCTGATTCTTTCATACTGATTAAAAAATATTTTGGTTAAGAACACTAACTAATAAATTTGCAATATAGCGACCACGAACATTGGTCGTTTCATCAACAGTAACGCACAGAAACTGATCCTTAACATGGCTTCTTATATCTTGAATTACATCTTTGTAAATGGCCCTACATAATTTTTTCTTAATGTACTTTCGTGGGGTACATTTTTGTTACAATATGTTTCCAAAAAACTGTTTAACTTTAGGATTATGTACCTTATTTAGTGGAATATTTGCACTTAAGAGCGCTACAAATTTAAATCATTTTGAATGGTTTTTCTTGAAGATTCTGACGAAATGCATTGTTGTAAAGAAGTATGTTATTATTATTATTCTTTCTTTCTTATTCTTTCAAGTCCACTTTTATGTTTTGTTATGTTTTTATGTTTGTGGCGACGTGCTGATATATTTGCTATTTTTTCGCACACCTTACCTTCAAAATAAATACTATTAACTGAATATAATACAAAAGTATTTTTAATAATATAAAAAAATATTATTAAAAATGGGGTGTGAAAGACACAATACAAGTTCATTTATGTATTTTTGAATGTATCTTCTCCAAAGACGCAAATACGTATTTCACATTTCTACATGTTCGTCGGTACGCCCCTGTTGGAGAAGAGACACATTCAAAACTGACATAACTACGTTACTATCTGGCCGAAATTATTCAGACAGAGCGTCAAGGAATATTCAGCGCTGTCTATATAATAACAGCCGAACTAGACGTGTTTTTTATAGTCGGTAACCACCGTATCTATAAAAACCGACTATAAAAAACACGTCTAGTTCGGATGTTATTTTATAGACAGCGCTGAATATTCCTTCACGCTCTGTCTGGATAATTTCGGCCAGATAGTAACGTAGTTATGTTTGTTTTGAATGTGTCTCTTCTCCAACAGGGGCGTACCGACGAACATGTAGAAATGTGAAATACATGTCTACGTCTTTGGAGAAGATACATTCAAAAATACATAAATGAACTTGTATTGTGTTCTTCACACCCCATTTTTAATAATATTTTTTTATATTATTAAAAATACTTTTGTATTATACAAATTTAGTGAGGTTTTACCCACTCAAGTATGTTTCAAATTATGTTGGAATATAATACAATAAAATAAAAAATAATGAAACACTTAAAATGTATGTAAATTTTAATTAAATAAAATTTTGTATTATATTATACTGATTTAAATAATAAATGAAAACTTACCAATTTTCCACAGGACCTGCAGAATACTTTTTCTTTTACCAAAGTTAATTCTGGACCATTTTTTATCCACACAGCCACAAGACTACGACCTAGTTTAGGCATTTTGCATTAAATTAAAGATCACCTTTACAAGTTCGGATAACAAATATAATTTCCAATTTGGAAGAGTTGCTAAACAGCTGATGTGAAGACTCGAAAAGGGTGGGGGTATTTCACTCAATCACAATTTACTGTATTTCAATTCTTGGAACAATTAGGATATACATTAGACAAATGCCTAGCCAAACAAGAAATTACTCGATAAAATTTCTTATACGGTATACGGGAAAATCCATGACGCTAACTGCGTAACACAATTCCAAGAAATTTCACTTCTCATCTGATTGATTATATTTAGGGGTCGGGCACGAGAGGCCGATGACGCATCGCTCACGGCCGTACTATTGAAAATTTGTATTTTTAAAGAGTTTTTAATTTTATTTATATAAATGGAAAACAAACAGGTGGTGATCTATAAAATACGAAATACATTTTTATTTGTTCCTTTTGCAGTTCAAGTTGAGTAAAGAAGTATTAATATTAACTGGCAATACTTTCTCAAAGTTCTCTTCTGTAAAATTTGTTCTCTTTGAATGGAATACATTCTTGTAGATAAAAAACTTCCTTTCTATATCGCAAATGGTTATAGATGCATTCTGGAAATGTTCTTTTTATTTCAGCGCATTTAGCGCAGTTAGATTTTGAGGCATTGTCCCCATACACAATTGCCACAATGTTATTAATACTGGATTTCTATTAAAAATTGCGTCTAACTTTTTTGCCCAAGGCCACATCTGAAGTAACTTGGCATATTTTTCAAATTATTAATAGCCACATCTAATGTGGTTAATCCATCATTTAAGTTGAGACCATTAGACCCATTCGGTAGACAAAGGGTTAAGCGACAATTGAATATGAGATGAGATTTAAAAAAATATTAATTCCCACTTGCATTAAGTCCAACAACCGCTCTTCTCAGAACAAACCATTCATACGATTCGCCACCCTGAATTCATCAAATTTCAAGCGCGAAAACATACGTAGTATTACAAACGGCGGCTTTTGCTGGATATCGGGATGTGGATGTGCCGTGCTAATAATAATGAAATTATTCTAAGATAATAAAATAATTAGTGGTGCTGGTGAAGTTTCTTCAAAGGTCCAGGACGTGTGGCATTGGTTGTTAATTGAAATATATATATATATATATATATATATATATATATATATATAATAACTTCGTGACCTTGGTATGATATGGTAAACCTAATCAGTAGGCGATTAAAGGTCTGTATATTACTTCAAAATATATGTATTTAAAAAACTCTACATGTTTCGGCTATATACGCCTTTTTCAAGAGAATACAAAATATGAATGACAGGATATAAATGTCAAGTAATTAAGTTGCTATGGTTTAAATTATTCAAAGATACATTCTAGTAATAATAATAAATCATGCCTTAGTATTCCAAAAAATAGATAACAAGGTGTGAAAATATGTGTTGTTCGCTGCTAGCAATTTGTGTCTCCTTCTGGGTATGAACTTGTGTGTTGGTTGCTGCTGGCAGCTTGCGTCTCTCTATGGGTGTGTGGTTTTGTGTGAGAGCGTAAGTGTAGGGTTTTGTATGTCGGTGCGTTCGTGCGTGTGTTTAGTGATCGGTCGCATGAATTTAGAGAGGTCGGATAACCAGCCGTTGCGTAGGGCCGCCAACCCTTTCCCGACAACTTCTTTACAATTCCGTGCAGTACTTCGACGGTCTGACCCCCGCCCCAACGAGGCAAGGCGCAGACAGGCGAAGCGCACCCTGTACGGGGTTGCTCATCGCAACTAAGGGAACACTCTTAGTGGCTACCTCGGTCGACGATGGTCACACTTATGCCATCTTAACGTTTTCCGCCGAAGCGGGGGCATAGCACACACGTCGAACGTGTGTGTGCTGTTAACGGCAGCCTAGCCAGGTTGTCGCCCAGGACCGGTCCTAGTGGTGTGTGCATTGCGCGGCGACGAGATAGCGCCGCGTAGCATGGTTCCTCACTCTTGCTGGAAAGGCGGAATGGCACCTGACTGCCCAACGGGCAGACCCCCCTAGAGTTTTGTAGCGCATATGCTAGGCTGCAACCCAGTAGAGGACCACATCAGCAAAAAACAGAAAACAGGGATAGGCAGGGAAAAGCAAGACATGAGTTATTATTACGTATGCGCCCGTGGAGCGACTTAAGATACAAAGTTGTCGGCATTCGCTCAAAACTCATAATAATAACTCATGTCTTGCTTTTCCCTGCCTATCCCTGTTTTCTGTTTTTTGCTGATGTGGTCCTCTACTGGGTTGCAGCCTAGCATATGCGCTACAAAACTCTAGGGGGGTCTGCCCGTTGGGCAGTCAGGTGCCATTCCGCCTTTCCAGCAAGAGTGAGGAACCATGCTACGCGGCGCTATCTCGTCGCCGCGCAATGCACACACCACTAGGACCGGTCCTGGGCGACAACCTGGCTAGGCTGCCGTTAACAGCACACACACGTTCGACGTGTGTGCTATGCCCCCGCTTCGGCGGAAAACGTTAAGATGGCATAAGTGTGACCATCGTCGACCGAGGTAGCCACTAAGAGTGTTCCCTTAGTTGCGATGAGCAACCCCGTACAGGGTGCGCTTCGCCTGTCTGCGCCTTGCCTCGTTGGGGCGGGGGTCAGACCGTCGAAGTACTGCACGGAATTGTAAAGAAGTTGTCGGGAAAGGGTTGGCGGCCCTACGCAACGGCTGGTTATCCGACCTCTCTAAATTCATGCGACCGATCACTAAACACACGCACGAACGCACCGACATACAAAACCCTACACTTACGCTCTCACACAAAACCACACACCCATAGAGAGACGCAAGCTGCCAGCAGCAACCAACACACAAGTTCATACCCAGAAGGAGACACAAATTGCTAGCAGCGAACAACACATATTTTCACACCTTGTTATCTATTTTTTGGAATACTAAGGCATGATTTATTATTATTACTAGAATGTATCTTTGAATAATTTAAACCATAGCAACTTAATTACTTGACATTTATATCCTGTCATTCATATTTTGTATTCTCTTGAAAAAGGCGTATATAGCCGAAACATGTAGAGTTTTTTAAATACATATATTTTGAAGTAATATACAGACCTTTAATCGCCTACTGATTAGGTTTACCATATATATATATATATATATATATATATAACTTACTTACTAAATAAAACACATGTTGTCCTTAAAGTTTATATTTATATTTACATAAGAAGAAATTGAAATTGATATATTTAAAAGTAATTAATCAAAGTAATATGTACACGAGGAGCGGTAATTAAGTAACTGAAAATTAACACAAAAATACTCTGAAACGAACGTTTAATTGAGCAGTAAATTAAGGGTTAATTGAATACGATTAATATAAAATAATCTCTGTATCGAACAATACAGAGTTACCTTTGATTTGCGGCTATGGGCGTCCACGTGGTGCGTCGTATACCTAGACAGATATGCAGAGCGATGTTTGGCCGGAGGAACAAGAAATTAATTAGTTTAATTAATATGGATTCGCTTAAAAGAATAATATATATAGAACAATACAGGATTACCTTTTAATTGCGGTGAGATGAAGGGGCACGTGGATCATGCCACCGGTACTTGACCAGTACGGCGGGTGATGTTGCACTTTCGAGGGTTCTAACGAAAAGATCCGGACTGATAGTTTTGTATCGAAAGAACACTGGTTTTTGAAAACGGTCGGTTTTATGACCTGAGTCGAAGAGAGAGCCGATATCTTGAATAATAATTAATAAGAAGCGCGACCTGAAGAGTTGTTCTACCGATGGCATAAATATTATTAAAATATCGCTTGTGACTTAAGCTTTCTAATTATATGAAACACAACATATAAAGAAAGATGTATGTAATTCAATTAAAACAATATAAAATGAAATGTAAATAGAAAGAAATTCCACAGTAACGTTAGGGTTGCTGACGGTCAGGTAGAAAACGAAGGGTCTCGGTTAATAACAAAAGACATGCTTTCTCTTTGTGAACGAATATACAGAAAAATGTCTAAGTTCGAGATATTTAAATCGAGATATTTAAAGAAGAAATATAATTATTTAAAAATAGATTAAAATATTCTATCTGCTAAGCGTAACAGTAGCGATATATAAATTATCGTACTTCAGAAGTTATAGTTAAAAAATTAGCCGCAAAACGGCATCACATTAGTAGTGAAATCAAGATGAAAAATAATTACTTTAATTTATTATTTAGTATTTTGTTTGTGTTTACAGCACCGCGCAATGGCAAGAAAACACATATAGAATACAGAAACAACATCGGCTGAACAACAAGAAATTATCTCCTAAATAATGCCCTAATTAAACCCAAACGGAATTGCAGAGAGATTGTGCCGCGCGACGGTTGGTGGCACTGGCTTCGGTACAGAATTATGAGAACGCCTCCGAGAACACTAAATCATCCAATTAATTTAATCACACTCGTAGCCGAAACATACACACGTATACATGAACCCCGGGATTAAACTTATCTAAAGCGGAGTTCTTTTTCCTTCAGTTGGCTTCGCCGTTTTTCTCCGTCTCTTCCTCTATTTTCGTTTAACTTTTAATTTTATTTTTAACAAACGGAAAAAGCGAAAACGAATGAATAAAAGTAGTCGCCCGGCAAACTTTTAACCATTCGCGATGTTAGAATAACAATGCATTTTAATTTTCGCTGGTACAAATTTGGGAATTTACCGCACATCGCGGCAAGCGGACGTCAAAATTAAATCTGGGCGGGCCCGCACTGTCGTGGTATTCGAATCTCAAACAACTTTAGTAAAATTAATTGTGTGAAGTTCTAGGTTTTACCAAGACAACTAGTACTTTAATTCGTAGAAAATTAGGAACAACATGTTTGTAGGTAATATTTTGAAAATAAATTTGAAATTTATCCTATGTGCAAAGGGAGTCTTTATTAACATAGATATAACAAGTGTTCATTTTAAAAGTCAATCTAATAGCATGTGATTTACTGAGAACATTTTGAAGTATGTCGTAAATTAAAATTTACTACTTAACCCACGAACTCGTATATTTTGACAGTTTCATACATACAAATAAATAACAAATAACAGGTATTTATTGAAAACTATAACAAATGTTGAAAATGTTGTCCTTCAAGATCAATGCACTTTAAAATCCTCCGTTCAAAATTTCTGATGATATTTTGCAATATTACTGGATTGTTATTAATTTCCATGCATTTCTGTTCGATTCTCTGTAGCATATCATTCAAATTCAATATAGGTGTTCGAAACATGTTATTTTTTAGATAAGGCCACAAAAAGAAGTCGCAAGGTGTTAAATCGCATGAACGTGCAGGCCAGGCAATTTCAATATTTCGACTAATTATACGCTCATCAAAAAATTCTCTTAAATAATCCAAAGATTCTGCAAGGTGCTCCGTCTTGTTGGAAATATGCATTTTGAAGTTCATCATCATGCAACTGATTGACAAATGGTTGTAAAATTTCCGTACGGTACCTTTGAGCAGTTAATGTTCCCTGAAAAAATATTGGTCCAATGATTCGCCTTTGGCTTATCGCTGCCCAAACACCAATTTTCTCTGGATGTAGCGATTCTTCATTAATTACATATGGATTTTCACTACTCCAAATTCTTGTATTTTGTCAATTTAGGTATCCCGTTTTATAAAACCCTGTTTCATCAGTAAAGATGACTCTTTGCGAAAGTTCTCCATTATTTTTCATATTTAAAAACCAATTACAAAACTGTAGTCTACGTGGGTAATAAATTTCTAACAATTCTTGTACTGCTGGGACACGGTATGGATAAACTTGAATATCTTTTTTTAATAACTTCTGAGTTGTACCAACAGAAAAGTTTATTTGTTGACTCAAATGTCGAACAGATGTTTGTGGTTCATTTTCCATTATTTCTTCAACACGATTGACAACTTGAGGTGAACGTTTCTTAACTGCTCCGCTGCCTGGTTTTCTTAAGAGACTACCAGTTTCAGAAAAAAGTTTTAAAGTTCTATCCAAAGTATTCTTAAATTGTATATAATCTATTATAAAATGTGGAAACTCAACTTGAAATTCTACCATGGAATCTTGAACTGAATAAACCCATAAACCATCAATTTTATTACCACTTCGAAAATAAGCCTGGACTAAAAAAATGTTATGTTCTAAAGTGAAAGCCATTTTAAAACTGAGAAGCAATTTATTTAAACTAGAATCGACGTCCGATTATTTTATACACTAACTGATATTTGTGATTGACATTATCAAATGTCATTTATATTTACGTTTACGGAACAACAAACACATACTAATATATTTGAATCTTATTCTATCAAAATTTCAAAGTAACCTACATTGACTTTTCAAATGAAAACTTGTTACATAAAAGTATTGTTGTGTTGCTAACAATACTCTGCTATTTCAAGCGACGCCGCGACAGTGGAAAACTACAAAAATTCCATCTCACTACAGCCAGTTTAAGAGTATAAGGATTACAATTTTTTTCGCATACAAAAATTATTATTGGACTGTTGAGGAATCAATAAGTAACAACCTACGCGAATTGCGCTCCTTCAAACAGAATTAAACTAGAATAACTAAAAAATTGAGCCAAAATTATGAAGAATTTGTGAGCTCCACAATTAATTCAACTGGTCGACAGCTTGGTTTTCTTATACACCAATACGTGTAGTTTATGCCTTTTGTCATGTTGATTCTGAATCTGATTTAAAATTTGCTCCATCGCGTCAGGATTTTGAGATATTTTCTTAGAGAATGTTTTCAAAAACGCATTAAATTTTACAAAATTTCAAAGTTACCTTTATGTAAGAAAGATACTACTGAAAATATTATACTGTCGAACCATTGAGTCCATTGAGTGGACATGTCTGAACATGTCCATGCATGATTTCTACGTCTGAGCACTTAAATTACGCCAATTTTTACTCTTGAACCAATCGAATCCACCAATTATTAATTGGTGGATTATTTGGCTATGTGCCAAAGGAATATTACCGACATGATCACTAATGGGTACAAAGTATGTTGAAGATATAAATTGTGATTTATTCTAAGGAAAAACGCTATTGAAGATAGTTCTTTCTTTTGTACGTTTATCAGCTAAATGATTGAATTCACCTCGAAATCGCTATTAATTGCGATTGCTTTGAAAGTGTTTAATTCTTAATTTGGGGTTTTCATATGAAAGTAGAATAGAAAAGACTCAATTTATCATCGCGTTACATGCTGCTAACCTTGGAGAAATAGGACTAAAGGCTGAATGTGCAATAGTAGGATCTGTGAAGATCCTACTATTCTAATATTCGATAAATATTGAAAAACTAATGGAATTATTTAGATTTCTTTTTAGGGATAAATCTAAGAAAACAATTTGATTGTCTTTTAAGCTAATTGTTAGAAAAGCATATCTTTGGAGGCTGTGGCTAGGTAAAAACTTAAAAATTGTATATAACCCCTTACCACAATTACTAATCGTATCCTATATACGTATTTCGGCAATTATGTTGTCATCATCAGTAGGTAAAACCACTAATCAAAGTGTCGTGGGAAATATTTAGGTACCTATTCCAGAGACTATGAAATATTTGGAAGACTTGCTCCATAGGAATAACATTGAACCTTCAAAAATAAAAGAATACATGAGATTGACAACTCTGTGCACGACGCAAAATTCTTTCCAAGTAGGAGAGAAAATTTCTGAACAGAAACAAGCTACAACAATGGGTAACTGCCTATCTCCTTTCATAGCTAATTTATTCATGTGTCAATTTGAAGTAGAATTTAAAAATAACGCTAAAGAGACACGATCAGGTACGTAGATGACATTCTCGACATTTTGATACACAGAAATGCGAATTAGACATGTTCATTACTCAGTTAAATTTGAAATTTCCGACGATTAAATTCACGGTGGAAAAGGAAAACAATGATAAGACACCATTCTTAGATACATTACTTATTAGAAATAAAAATAAAATAAAAATCGGTATTTTCCGGAAAGAAACCAGTGTTAATAGATTCATCATCGTTGATTCAAATCATAGTTTTCAACATAAGAGCTTCTTTTAATTTATTAGTCAGTAGGTTATTAAATTTTCTGTTAACAAAAGAGAGATATGAAATAGAACTAGATTTCATTAAAAACATCGCGAAGTATATATATATATATATATATATATATATATATATATGTATATATATATATATATATATATATATATATATATGTATATATATATATATATATATATATATATATGTGACATTAAGAGAATACTGTGTTGAGCTTGGAGTTCCGCAGGAATCAGTGCTTGGGCCGTTATTGTTTATAATGTTTAGAAACTGCTTACCTAGACATGTTAATCCAGATGGACTGGTAATGTTTGCTGATGACACTTCAATGCTCGTTATTTCTGATAATGAAGGGGATCTGTTATCTAAAGTGCAGCAAATCTTGACAGCTTTTAGTGAGTGGTGCTTCACAAACTGTCTTTTGTTAAACACTAGTAAATGTGCATGTGTTAAATTTTACAAACGAAAAGGTATAATAAGTGATAGTTTTGCTTTCCCTAATGGTGATAAACTGAGTGTTCTTGAGAACATAAAGTTCTTGGGTGTATTCATCGACGAGCATTTGACCTGGTGCGAGCACGTGGACTGTGTGTAGACTTAATAGTGCCTACTACGCAATACTTAAATTGAAATCCAGTCTTCACAAAAATTATTTGATAGATGTGTACTATGCTTTGGTGTATTCGGTTCTCTCTTATAATACTGTTCTGTGGGGTAATTCTGTAAATTTCAAACGTGTTTTTGTACAGCAGAAACGTATTTTGCGGTTAATTTTTAATTTGCGTAGTGACGAATCTTGCAGACCGATTTTTGGGAGAGGCCGAATATTAACGTTGCCAGGTATATACATATGCAAGTGTATTGGATACATAAGGGGCAATTTAGACAGCTAGAATTGTGGGGCACATAATTATCCGACACGTTATGGGCACTTGTTGCGAACTGATCGCCATAGAACGCCGAGCTTTGAAAAATCACCGGCATATGCGAGTCAGATTGTATATAATAAACTTCCATCAGATATAAAAGATGTGCGTGACATGGGAAAGTTTAAATCAACTGTGAAGCATTATCTCCTATGTAAGTGTTACTACTCAGTTAAAGATTTCCTGGAGGAATAGTAAGCAAATGGTTTACAGACTTCATATGCATACGCGTTCCTGAATCTATATGAACTTGTTTCATTTACTTTAATGTTTGTTTTTTTGTGATATACGTGATATATTTCTTTAAGTATTAAGTAATTTTTTTTGTATGACTAATGGCAGTTTGGTCCTTTATTGTTGTATTTTCTTTTATTGTGGCGACTCATATACACTAAGTTTGTGTCTAAAATGAATAAATATTATTATTATTATTATGGCTTCGATATAGAAAAAATCAATAAATTAATAAGAAAACGACATTAAAAAAGACAATCCGCGAATCCACAAGTTTGGTATCTGAAAGTAACCAGCAGAAAAAGTACATGTGTTTACCATACCACACTATCACGAAAAACATTAATAGAGTTGTTAAAGAACGAGGTCTCTAAGTTGCCTTTCGGCCCGAAGATACCATCAAAAGTCTCCTAGGAAAATACCAAAGATAAAGTTAATTTGAATTTGAAATCAGGTATATACGAAATTAATTGCGATGATTGTAATTTGAAATATATAGGCCAAACGACACGATCAATAATAACCCGGATTAAAGAACACATATCACATATTAAATTCAATAGACCAGAAAAATCTAACGTTGCCCATCTTTCTTTAAATACACAACACAATATGTCGATTAAATGGTTAAAACTTGTTAAAGTCATTAATAATCCTCGAGATCATGACGCATATGAAACCATTCATATCGTTAAAAATAAAGGAAACACCATTAATGTAGATAAGGGTCCGATTCCTTATAGTTGTCTCTTTTCATTCTTAGAAAAGAGGTAGAAAGGTTGAAGACGCGCAGACAGAGAATAAACACATGTGGTTGCTGTTTTCTTAAGAGAGGTAATTTTGTCGTAACTTTTAGTCCATATATTTTTAATTTTAAGTCAGTGTATACGTGGTCGTCGTGTAAAGTAGTTGCGTGATCAGATGTGCTAGCTTTACTGTGTCCCATGTGCGACACTTTGATTAGTGGTTTTACCTACTGATGATGACAACTTAGTTGTCGAAATACGTATTTAGGATACGATTAGTTATTCTGGTAGGGGGTTATACACCCTTTTTAAAAGTAATTGTTTTCTAGTTGTATCTTTGAAAAATGCTAACACATCATCGACATATCTACACCAAAAATGAATGTTTTTTAACTAAGTTGAAGTTCATTATTTTGTATACTAAATGTGACATGAAAATATCTAGTAGTGAAAGGCTCAGAGAAAATCCTATTCCAAAGCAGCTATTTTGAGTATACAATATATTATTAATATGACAGTAATTCTGTCCTTAGGTACAAGTCAAAGGCAAGTTCACATTCTGTTTTCATTGAATTGTTCAAGTGAGATTTATCGATGATATCTTTGGCAAAGGGTTTGCAGCCTATGGTAGGTAAATTGAAAGACATATTAGTAGAGACCGGACGCAACAGGCCGAAATTACGATGGAACATATAAATAGTCCATAACATCGCCAAGTACAACACCCTGTTATTGAATAGCACTTTTCATTCGGGTAACCGCACATCTGTTTTTTGCCGTTGAATTGAGACGCAATTACTTCAATATTACAGATCCTTTCTTCATGGGCGTAGATAGAACCGAGAGGAGTTTTTAGAATTTATTTCATTTATTAGTTTATATTTCGTAACATAAATAAAGTACGGTGAGTTAGTTTCATTTTAAGTTTCAATAACTTAGGCATACATTTTTAATTTTCATTTATTAAGATCTAGAACATTGTTTAAGTTACTTTTTCAGATATGATATGTAACCACGTCGAGAATGACATCGTGAAATAATGGCGAATGGGATTAAGGGTCAAACTGGTTGAATGTGCATTGCCAGTGGTTCCGAAATTTATTGCAAAGTCTGTAAAATATCGTTAAAAAACTTAAAGAAATCGCACGTAAAATGTCATTTAACATGGCAAACACATACACAGAAATTAGACCCGTTGGAATCTGACAACTTTAACTGAGAAACTTTAATGGCGGCAAATATTCCATTAAATAAACATAACAATCTCACCTTCAATACATTTTTCCAAAAAATACCGGTCGAAATGTCCCTGATGATTCCACTTTACGCAAATATTATGTTTCTAAGTGCTACACGAAAGAAGTAGAACGCATTAGAAGCGTCTACGAAACTGTCGATATATTAGGACGCTGTGTGGTAAATATTATAGCTGGTGTACTACATCCAACTATTTCATATAACGCATATATAATAGCAACAAAAGTTATAAATTCAGTTGATGTGGAAACAGTATCTAAAACCATACAAGAATATGGACTAAATGGTTCATTCGAATGACAGGTACAAAGAAAAAATACGTTTAGTTGTCAGTGACAGTGCTGCATATATGTTAAAAACAGGCAGACTCTTAAAGGAAACATCTTCTAATATGCTGCATATTATTTGTGCAGCACATGCTCTCCACAGAATCTGTGAATATATCAGAGATACCTTTCCGGAAGTTGATAGACTTGCATGAGTTTTTTAAAAAGTTTACAGAAAAGCACCATTGAGATTTAAAAAACGTCCATCTTTGTAGCTGTCTCCCTCTCCAGTAATAGCTGGATTGGGAACATGGTTGGAAGCTACTAGTTTTATGTAGGGAATTTTGATAGTTTACAAAATTTCGTTACATGTTTAAATGCCGATGCTCGAAGTATTTCTGAGTGCAAGGAACTAATACACATTCCAAATTTAAAAAAAAACAGTTATACTTTCTTCAGGAACACATTGCAAATTTACCAAAACTAATTACTAAGTTTGGAAATCAAAATCTCAACTTAAATGATGGATTAACCACATTAGATGCGGCTATTAATAATTTGAAAAATATGCCAAGATACTTCGGATGTGGCCTTGGGCAAAAAAGTTTGACGCAATTTTTAATAGAAATCCAGATTTAATAGCATTGTGGCAATTGTATATGGGGACAATGCCTCAAAATCTAGCTGCTAAATGCGCTGAAATAAAAAGAACATTTCCAGAATGCATCTATAACCAGTTGCGATATAGAAAGGAAGTTTTTTATCTACAAGGATGTATTCCATTCAAAGAGAACAAATTTTACAGAAGAGAACCTTGAGAAAGTATTGTCAGTTAATATTAATACTCCTTTACTCAACTTGAACTACAAAACGAACAAATAAAAATGTATTTCGTATTTTATAAATCACCACCCGTTTATTTCCCAATTATATAAATAAAATTAAAAACTCTTTAAAAATACAAATTTTCGATAGTACGCCCGTGGGGGATGAGTTAGCGGCCGTTCGTGTCCGGCCCCTATATATTAGACATGTCGAAGGCTACCAAAAGTCCATCGCTTTGAAAGGTCCATGTTTTTTAATACTTTACTTAATTTTACTGTTTTTTTATAGCATGTTTGATTGAAAATTCGTTATAAATTTGAATGTTTTGACTAATTATTTACCAGGGCTGAGACGACTGGCCTTAGAAATGCATTTTCTTTATGATTCTTTATGAAACCATATATTTGAGGGGGGATGTGAGGGTTTGTG
Organism: Melolontha melolontha; assembly: GCA_935421215.2. Lineage (NCBI taxonomy): Eukaryota > Metazoa > Arthropoda > Insecta > Coleoptera > Scarabaeidae > Melolontha > Melolontha melolontha. Next base: position 116,839,027 of record OW285242.1, on the reverse strand, counting down.
TCAATGATTTTATAACTCAGAAACTCAGAAATTCATGACTACGATACCCGATCAAAAAATCAGGTGCATTATCCCAAATGTACGCTACATGTAACCAGCCTAGGTGTCAATAACATTGGCATTAAAATTTACAATCGTATTCCCAAACATATTAAAGAGATTAGGAGATACAACTCCTTTAGAGCTAAGTTTAAAGCGTTTCTGCTTCAGCAAATGTACTATTCAGTCGACGAGTTCTTGTTGTAATTTGTTTCCGTCTGTACTGTTTGGGAGCGCTGTGCCTGCCACAATTTATTACGTAGAGACGAAAATCTTTTTATTTCAAAAAATCTTTTTATGCTGATTCTCTATGCTTTTTTGATTGATTTTTATTGTATTGTTATGTATTTTGATGAATCTTTTTCATTATGAATTTGCTTCTATCTGTTTCTTTTCTTTTTAAGTAGAGTTATACCCTAGTATTATACTAATATGTTTTATAATTAACTTTAATTTAATTTTTTTTTATGTGACGAGTTGTATACACATGTAAGTGTCTTAACAACAATAAACGTATTATTATTATGTCTCAAATTTATTGAATAAAAAATCGCTTGTTTGAAGAAATAGCTTAATTTTTTCTAAAATTATAGTGTGGGCTATTTTTTAATTTGTGTTAGATCTGATTGAATTAATTGATACATTTTATCCGTATGCTCTTTAAAAATAATAACTTGTGCTATTTTAGAAAATCTGATGCATTTACTTTAACTTGTTAAAAATTAAGAGAAAGCACAAAAAAGGGGTGTCGCTGACAAAGCTTTATGGCAACCAGTGTGAACCTAAAGAACACATTTGTTATCTGTTTCTTTTCGCAGTCGTTTGGTGCTCATTCTTTTTTCCACCACAGTAACAACGGCGTCGAGAGTAACAAATGTCACCCAAGATGTTTACCCTTACACTTATAGTTGTCTCATCTAATGTTTAAGTTATCCGAGGGGGGCATTAATAACACAACGTCGGAGAAAGAGATATCACTTTTTTTTTATCCTCAGTTTCCACTACACCGTTTTAAAGCTGGCTGTGGCGCTTTCATTGATGCGTCTCGTCGTACATGCGAAAAAAGCGAATGGAAACGGCGGCATATAAGCAGAGCTCGCCGAAATGGCCTGTATTTTTTTTTCCTGAAACGAGCTTTAAAGCCCACACTAATATATACACGCGTATATAAAAATGTTACGATGTGATATGTAAAAGATGCGAAATTTTTTGCTCATGGTGTATTCCATATTTCCAAGCCAATCTGTTATAAATTCCTTTTACGAGCCGATTAGTTCTTTTTTGTAAGCTTTTTGCCTGATAAGTACTATAGAAAAAAAGTATGGCACAGATAAGAGTCGATGAAAAAAAGTATTTATATGAAAAGGGATCAAATTAAGTAAGAGGAATCTTTATGAGAAAAAGCAAAAATATAATATCATCTTCGAAGGTTTCCTATCGAGATGATTTAAACTAACACTTCAAAATTAATAGAAACATGTAAATACAATACCAACAATTTTTATTTTTTACCACGTGGGAGCACCAAATTGCTAAAAGATGGACGCTTGTGTTCATTTTCTTCCGCGCTAGCTGTAGTACCCCTAACAATTAAAGAAAATTACTTTAAAAAATGTGATACCAAAGGTCCAGGACGTACGTAGTATGCTGAAGGAAATTTATTAAATAAAGAAAACACAATAAATGTTGTCCTTAAAGTTTTATTTAATACTAGCTGCCCTCAGCCCGGCGTTGCTCGGCCACATTCCATAGAAAAACTAAAACTTTCTTGTATTAACTGCCATTAACCGATATAAAATTTTTGTTTATTTTCTAGCTGAACAACGAATCAATGATATTTTATTAAGAATAGAAATAAAACTACGGTTTTAATCTTCACTTTTAATCATTACTCGTAAAACGACAATTGTTTCGCCAACACAGTGGCTTCCTCATGTGTTTACATCTAAACAGTACGTTACAAACTAAATAAAAAATAAATAATATATCTATAAAATCAAGAAGGCTGGTATTTAAAATATTTTTAAAGAAAACTATGAATTACAAGTATTGTCGGTAGTGAAAGAATGTCTGGTCGGCCCTAACTGTATATTATAGGGTACTAAACGTGTTTACGAATAAATTTGTTTAATAACCTACATATACATTTGTATTATCGTCTAAACAGATTTTAAGTAAATAAATTTAATAAAGGCGAGTTATTTAAATCTAATTTATCATTTAATAAAATTTGATATTTCATTACAATTATTGAGAATAGAAATATTGATACAAGTTTTTAGAATTTTTATTTTAAATATGTTCAAAGTAATTAACATTAACATTAATACACTTAACCATTCTTTCCCTCCAGTTCCCAAGCGTTCAGCTAGCTGTCTTTAGGGGCACTATCAAAAAAACACGTAACGGCAATATCAATCTCTTCTTCTGACTGGGACCTTTTCCCTCTCAAACGTTTTTTGAGCTCAAAAAATAGCCAGAAGACACACGTCGCCAAATCCGGTGAGTAAGCAGGATGTTTTATAACTTTGACTTTATTTTCAGCTAAATACTTAACAGTTATCCCTTCTGTATGCGACGACGCGTTATCATGATGTAACGTAATTCCATTCCTTGGCACTTTACTGAACACAGTAGGCAAACAATTTTCAACATACCATTTAGCGGCAACTGTCTTCTAATCCTCTAATTTAATTGCGGCCACCAAACCCGTACTTCTAAAAAATACTGCGTACATTACTTTCTTCATTGCTCGCTGTTTTTTCACCATTGTAGGGTTTCCTCATCTTCATGTATCCAGATTTGGCTTTCTTGGCGGGTAGGAACATCAAAAAACGGTATGTACGTTTCATCGCCAGTTACAATTTTAGAAATATTTTGATGGCCACCAGCTAAAGTTTGTTGACAAATTCTAACACGTTCTGATTTTGGTAAATCTGTCAGATGATGGGGTACAAACCGAGCTACCACCTTTTTCAAATGTAAATGTTCGTGCAATATTGATTTCACTTGCGATGACCCAATCTTCAGTTTGTACTCTATCATTGCATAGGTAATTCGGTTCTCCTCTTCCACCATTTTCTTAATTGCAGCAATATTTTCGTGATTAACAACAGTTGTAGGAGGGCCAGCTCGTTTTATATGTACAACCGAGTTACAACCTGGTTCAAATTCTTTATACCAACTATAAACGGTAGCCAATGATGGTGCGAGATCCCCAAATCCTGATTTTAAATTTTCCTCGCACTCATACGCGCTCAAGCCTTTCTTGAAATCATAGTAAATCATTATCCGACAGTTCTCTCGTGATAATTTCATTTGTTCGATAACAGAAAGGTATTCTATAGGTTATTCCTCAGACACTATTCAACCGAATTGCACAAACTAAACTGCATTTGACAGATAAAATAATGCACTATTTAATAGACAACAATTTGTTTTTCATAGGTAATTATATTTCTCTATTCTCAATAATTGTAGCTTATTCCTCGTATAATCAATCTATCGATCCAATTCCTTTGAATACACAATATTCTTCGTTATTTAATCTCTTGCATTAACAAACGGAGCAGAAGTTTTCCCATTTTGCGAACATACTACATATGCACATGAGGATTGATAATTCCCACCTGTTGTAATCACACATAGCAATTCGATAACTGTGCTCTCAGACAAAAATGCATTCCTCACCGTAATGTCGAGGTAGTTGCCATTCTGTCGAGACAATTGCTACGAGACAACTTGAAAACAGTATACATATGTGCAGTGGCGGCCGTTGAAAACCCAGACACTTAAATACAAAAACATTTTAAGCGGTATAAACTTTTTTAAACTCTACTCAAACCAATTATTGGCGTAGAATGCAAAATGTATTACAAAAAGTAAATTTAAAAAAATTATTAACAAAACAGCAGTTAGGGTCCTTTACTTAAAATTAAAAAATATCATTTCGAATATCAGAATACAAAACTTTACTTCAAAGTTAGTATTTAATTTTGATCATAGATTTTTGTAATTCTGATAATTGCCGCATTTAAAAAAATAAACTGACTATGGATTTGCCAAATGTGACATTGTCATCAAAAGGACTGATGAAAATTTGATTTATACATATTACAAAATTTTTGACATTCACATCAAAATCAAGTAAATTTCTCAAATGATATATTAAATGAACGGCTAAGAAATTATCCATATATATATATATATATATATATATATATATATATATATATTGTAGTGGTACAACCAGCTCAGGTATTCCAGCACCTACAATGGAAAGTACAGGTACACAATCAATAAAAACACCTGTATAAACAATAAATTGGTGGACGGAATTTGTGAAACTAACATCGAAATGTAAATAAATTAATACGACGATAACTTTAAAATTCATCATTATCTTATTTTGATTTTAACTAACTTTTTATATTTTAATTTCATTTTTTCATTATTCGAATTATACGCGCGAAACAACAGGTATTTAATTTATCAACATCAGGTTTATATCGACGCTAGATAACCACGCCCACCAATTCAAAATTATATGAACCCCGCTAAAGCAAACTTTACGGTAGAAAACATTACTAAATTTATATTCAAATCATATTTTAGGTTAATGTAAAATATTAAATTAATTTTCCCTTTATGTTAAAATCAAAACATTGTATAAACTCACATTTTAAATTGATGTAATTAAACTAAAATTACGAGATTATTTCGATATAGAAATAAGGCTTTGGAATAAAAAAATAAAACGCGATCGGCGTCATCTGATATAAAACTTTCAACATAAATGGCCGTTTTTGAGTGTACTTCCTTAAAATAAATTTTTAAAAACATCTTTAAAGTGAAAATCTCCTACCTAGTGTTGAATCATTCGATAACCAAATTAAAGGCCCACCTTTTGAAGAAAAAATCTCAAGAATACCTCAACGCAAACGTGAGATATCGTCCTAAGCATCATTTGAAGCAGAGAGCAGGGCAAGCCAACGATTTACACCACTCAACTCGACGAACTCCGCCAAAGACGGTGAACGAGGCCGTGCTTCCTGGTCTACCGCATATCCACATATTGAGAAGTATATCAGATCTAGGAGATCAACATCAGGTTCACCTACAACGTTTATTCCAAATTATTTAATTTTAAAAGTTATAATTGCTCAAATTAATCGCTACAAATTATTATTTCATGTATCAAATTCAATTTTAAAGTAAGCATCAATTTAAAGCGTTGAATTTTACAGATATTTAGCTACAAATAAGCTTATACTCACCAAAATAATATAAGATATAAAAACTATTAAATATTTGTTTATTTTATCTCGTACACATAACCTCATCACCATTTCCCACATGTGCACTTATTAATTTCAATTTTTGTCACATCTTGTATAATTTATATAATATTAAATACAGTTTCCTATTTTTATCTCTCAATTTTGTTGTTACAGTTTTCTTATTTTTGTGATATTAAATTTTTATTTATTTATCTAATTCAATCTTTTATTTGTGAAGTGTGATTGTTGTGTTTGAGTGGAGAATACACTGATTGGTTTGTAGCTGCAAATAATACACCTGACCGACCGTGAACCCTGAGATTATTAAAAATTAACTTTTACACTCAAGCTCTACCGCAATTAGCTAGTTATATTAAAAAGGGTCAGATAGCGTTGATTCGACTAAGGATATTTGTATATTGGCGCCCACATTTTAAATTTAAAATCATTAACCTTTCATTCTTTTAGATTTTCAATTTTTATAATTAATTCATATACTATATTCTTAGTTAAATCCTACTCAGCGTATCGATTGGTACTTTACATTTGACGCCCGAACGTGAAGGCCAAGTATTATCCTGCAGTTATAAAAATAGTGCTCAACCAACTTTTACACAGACAGATATTTGTTTAAAAAAATTTGTGAACTGTATTAGGTATTTATGTGTATTGTGTTGTGTATCTGATTTGTCCATTGTATAGCTAAATCAATATCACATTTTACGAGGGAACCTCAACTTTAACCGGGATATTCAGGAATAAAAGGTTAGTGAAAGGGAAAATCAACTTGTGGGTATTTATTGTTTTCAATTCTTGCCAATTTATATTAATTTTGTGTGGCATATAACTATTCTGATTAATATCTAAATTCATACTTCTTTAATATCAATTATAATAATTCTTATCAATTTTTCAAAAAAAAAAAAAAAATAATAATAAATTCTTTCTTATACTATAACAAATAAATTAACATTAACATGGACACCAGACATCGATCAAAGGCAACAAAAGATAATGTTGATGAGGACAGGTCCGAGCAAGGAGATATTCCAGTAGCTCAAACATCCGGATCTGAAGTGGTAAGTTCTCCAGAGGATAGCCAGGTAATGAAAATGTTAAACGCTCTAATGTTACAAATGAATCAAATAACTAATAAAATAGAAACCACTAATAATGAATTGAAAAATAATAACATTGACATGAATAACAAACTAGATGCTAATAACCTTGACTTAACTAATAAAATAGAAACCACTAATAATGAATTGAAAAATAATAACATTGACATGAATAACAAACTAGATTTTACAAATAATAAATTGGATATAACGACCAAAAACCTAAAACAAGATAACATTGATTTAAAACAAGAATTAAATAACTTGAGTAGTAATTTAATAACTAAATTAGAAACCAACATGCAACACATTAATGAAAAATTCGAACTTAACAACGCCAACATAGACAACAAATTAAGTGCTTTTAAAATCGATCTGGAGGGAAAAATAGCAGAAATCTCCATCGCACAAAAAGTTATGGAGGAAAATGAGTTAAAATATTTAATTAAACTGGACGAGACAGTCAATCTTCTAAATTCACAGTGGGCAAAACGATTAGGCAAAACCAACAAAATAGAATCCAATAACATTGAAAAACGATTAGACTTAAATAACATAATAGGATCTAGTTACAACAACATAAGCAAGAACTTAGATATCACAAAAAACATAATAGAAGCTAAACGCAATAAACAAAATAACAAGATAGATTTCAAAAATGCCGATCAAAAACCAACCAATAATAAAACAATTAATACACATAAAGAGGTACTGGATAAGAATACAATCAATAATATGCACAATATTAATAATAAGGAGACAACTAAGATAATACAAAATCATAATACTAACATACCGCTTAGAAGAAAAACTAAACCCGATTTTCCTAATCAATTTTTAATAAACGACAAAGAATATCAGAACTTTTTAATAAACAATGCAAGGGAGAATAATAACTTTAACATAGGGAAGACGGGGATTAATAACGTTAATATTAACTTATCCCATATTAACATCAAGAATATTAATCATAATTATGCAACCAACAACACACAATCAAAAATCACGTACATACAAAACATAGCTTTAATTTCAACAAACTTAATTATACATGATAACACGAATAAAATATTAAATAAAGAAGGCATGATAAACAACTCTGTAATATATGAATACGTAAATAATAACAATTTCCTTAATAATTTATCCAATATAAAAATCAATACTAATATACACATTCACACAAAAATTATAAATACATACTCACCAATTAACAAAAACCTCCATAAATCTCAAGGTAGAGGCAACATGATATTTCTACACAGGGATAACAACATTGATATCTTTAAAATAGTTCGTCGAAAAATAAATATTTAAAAAATACGATGACAGAATCTCGATGTTCTAATACACACGATGATGAACAAAGCAGAATACGGGGATACGAGTTATAATTACAGATAAATTAAAACAATTACACTAAGATTAAACATAAACAAAGAGATGATAAACACAATTTAATACGAAAGAAAGAACACAATATGATACAATAAATGAACATATAACAAGTCAAATAATAATGTATAAATTAAAGAGAAAACAAACATAACTGGAGCTCAAATATTTCTACTAAATATCTATAATTAAGAGTTATATACTCTGAGAAAAAGAAGGTAACATCACATATTCAGATGATGAAAATAAATTACAATAGAACAATTATTTAAAATAATATTGGTATTATCAATAGAGTTTAAAAGGGGAACCAATTCACTTATAAACATGCGAAAGGTAAATAATGAAAGTTTAAACGTATTAGTATTGTAAAAGAGAGAGTATGATTGAATAAATAATAAAGGAGTGTAGATATGACATAAGAGGGACTAGGTAAAGATTTTAAAGTTAGAAGGACTTAATATAGGATAGGGGTGTATAGAATTATATGAAAATAAATGAATTATTATTATTATGAAAATATTAAAATATAGACAAAAGTGTCTTCTTATAAGGTAGAAAATATATATTACTGAATGGCATTTTACGATAAGAGAAGTGAAGGTGAATGTAACGTCTTGTATGTATAATGAAAGTATTATTTATTATGGAAGCTAAAGCTTAGATCAGTATATCAATTATAATTAAAGATTAAGAATAACCAGTTATAAAAAGAATTATTAAGCATGTACCATCAATGAAAGAAATAAACAAAATACCCTAACAATTATAACACTACAGTCAAATACCTGAATATTTAATGTAATTAGTACATGAAGTATATAACACCAATTTTTAAACACAGAGAAAAGCCCAGTATTACAACTATGTTACAGATCGAACAACAATACATTATAAAGTATAACACTAATAAAGAAAGATTTAACTAACACAAAAATATTACTAATACATATATACAAACTAAATATAAGAAACCTTATTAAAAGATATATAATAATGCTATTAAAATGTATGGAATATGTAACATTTATAAAGATATATTAAAACATAAAGGAAGTTAATAAACAAAACGAATACAGAAAGTATAATGAATATAAAGACAAATATTATAAAAAGAAACGAGATTTTTAAAATAAATAACCATGATTTACAATTAAAAAAAAAAAAGTTTGAAATGAATAATAAATAATTTATATATTAGAAAAGAGAATTACATAATAATTATTATTTTGTTCCAAGTTGAATTTGTTTATTTGTTTTTTTTTAAATATGTTGACACATGATGAGGGAGATAAACAAGTTGATGTTCTTAATTCATTTTCCATATCTGGGAAAAGAAATAACTTCAGTACATTCGTTTTTCTTTTGACGGGGATAATGTAGTGGTACAACCAGCTCAGGTATTCCAGCACCTACAATGGAAAGTACAGGTACACAATCAATAAAAACACCTGTATAAACAATAAATTGGTGGACGGAATTTGTGAAACTAACATCGAAATGTAAATAAATTAATACGACGATAACTTTAAAATTCATCATTATCTTATTTTGATTTTAACTAACTTTTTATATTTTAATTTCATTTTTTCATTATTCGAATTATACGCGCGAAACAACAGGTATTTAATTTATCAACATCAGGTTTATATCGACGCTAGATAACCACGCCCACCAATTCAAAATTATATGAACCCCGCTAAAGCAAACTTTACGGTAGAAAACATTACTAAATTTATATTCAAATCATATTTTAGGTTAATGTAAAATATTAAATTAATTTTCCCTTTATGTTAAAATCAAAACATTGTATAAACTCACATTTTAAATTGATGTAATTAAACTAAAATTACGAGATTATTTCGATATAGAAATAAGGCTTTGGAATAAAAAATAAAACGCGATCGGCGTCATCTGATATAAAACTTTCAACATAAATGGCCGTTTTTGAGTGTACTTCCTTAAAATAAATTTTTAAAAACATCTTTAAAGTGAAAATCTCCTACCTAGTGTTGAATCATTCGATAACCAAATTAAAGGCCCACCTTTTGAAGAAAAAATCTCAAGAATACCTCAACGCAAACGTGAGATATCGTCCTAAGCATCATTTGAAGCAGAGAGCAGGGCAAGCCAACGATTTACACCACTCAACTCGACGAACTCCGCCAAAGACGGTGAACGAGGCCGTGCTTCCTGGTCTACCGCATATCCACATATTGAGAAGTATATCAGATCTAGGAGATCAACATCAGGTTCACCTACAACGTTTATTCCAAATTATTTAATTTTAAAAGTTATAATTGCTCAAATTAATCGCTACAAATTATTATTTCATGTATCAAATTCAATTTTAAAGTAAGCATCAATTTAAAGCGTTGAATTTTACAGATATTTAGCTACAAATAAGCTTATACTCACCAAAATAATATAAGATATAAAAACTATTAAATATTTGTTTATTTTATCTCGTACACATAACCTCATCACCATTTCCCACATGTGCACTTATTAATTTCAATTTTTGTCACATCTTGTATAATTTATATAATATTAAATACAGTTTCCTATTTTTATCTCTCAATTTTGTTGTTACAGTTTTCTTATTTTTGTGATATTAAATTTTTATTTATTTATCTAATTCAATCTTTTATTTGTGAAGTGTGATTGTTGTGTTTGAGTGGAGAATACACTGATTGGTTTGTAGCTGCAAATAATACACCTGACCGACCGTGAACCCTGAGATTATTAAAAATTAACTTTTACACTCAAGCTCTACCGCAATTAGCTAGTTATATTAAAAAGGGTCAGATAGCGTAGATTCGACTAAGGATATTTGTATATTGGCGCCCACATTTTAAATTTAAAATCATTAACCTTTCATTCTTTTAGATTTTCAATTTTTATAATTAATTCATATACTATATTCTTAGTTAAATCCTACTCAGCGTATCGATTGGTACTTTACAATATATATATATATATATATATATATATATATATATATATATATATATTTATATTTTTTATTCCCTTGACAAAGTCATCATTGCCGAAACATGTAGGGTTGTTTTAAATATATATACTTTGAAGTAATGAATCAGACCTTTAATCGCCGACTTATTAAGTTTACCTTATATATATATATATATATATATTACACTACAGAGCAGTTCTGACATACGGATGTGAATCATGGGTACTTAATAATAGACAAAAAAGCAAAATCCAGGCTGCAGAAATGAGATATCTTAGGAGAGTGAGAGGCGTAACTAGAAAGGATAAAATGAGAAATACACAAATACGAGAGGAACTGAAGATACAATCGATAATGGACTTTATCGAACAGCGGCAACTACATTGGTGGGGGCATTTACAACAAATGGGCGACACTAGACAAGTAAAACTAATATATATATAATAACATATAAAAACTAATATACCGCGACAAGTATGGGAGGATATCATTGGAAATAGCATCCAGAAGAGGGGAAAGAGCTGGAAATTTCAAAGCAATTACCAGATGCAGGAAATATGATGTTGGTTTGCATGTCCGCTTAGCTTATTCCTCTTCCAGACTGCCTACATGTAGGGCTACTCGTACATCTCGAATTTCCTATTGGTCTGCGCGTTCTCCGGACTCGTCGCCTCTTGATTTCTTTGGGGCTAGTTCAAGGAAACTATATATTCTGGGCGTTCTGTCAACTTGTGTGATTTGAAGAATAAAATTCGTCAAGGTTGCCAAACCCGAAAAATGATAACTTCTGCACGTAACACAGGGTTAATGGAGGCTTGTGTGAAGACAGGTGACGCACAATTTGAGCACCTGCTCTAAAATTTTTCTTTCATTAGAAAATATATTGTTAGTTGTTTTCTATAATTTATTAGCTAATAATAATGATAAAAACACCTTCCGTTCAAATAACGTTTCTTTATAGTGTTCACAGAAGTTTCTTAATAATTATTTCTAGAGCAGACCAATTTCCGTGGGCGCCATGAGCGCCGGTATGGGAGTGTAATTCGTAATATATTAGAATGTGCGATAGAATAGGGACGCAACATTAGCTTGTTACCGATATAAGTATAGAAGTAGAGACATTTATTCTATCAGAAATAATTAAATATACGTTTGGTTTTCTGCTATTAAAGTAATATGCATAAACACACGAAAAATAAGAATAGTACATATTATAGCAGCGTTGTATGTACCTATAAATAAAATGGAAAATGTATGAAATCAGTGATTGTGTGCACGACAGAGGTAATGTTTGATTCGCGTATTTATTCCAAAATGAAATAAATGAATCATTACTTAACAAGGTAAACGGCAGTGTACACACAATCATAGTTACACATAGTTCATGTATAAACTGTTGTCGATTAATTTTGTTATTATTGTGCTTCGAACTGCTTACGTGTTCTTTACAATGTGTTTTGGACCAACACATTAGATATGTATTGCACACTAAACATTTAATTTTTGAGCCATCGTATATTAAGTCCGGGAAATCCATAATAAACTTATTCACTTCGTCTGACAACCGTCGTTTTGTCGATTTATGTGTCGACGACATTTTATTACGTATGCTTACACTTACATGCAGTCTAAGCAAGTACCAAACACACACTGAATGCTTTTTATTAGTTCTGATGCAATACAATCATCCTCACATCGGCGCACATGGCGCGCACGGAAATTGGTCTGCTCTAATTATTTAAAAAACTGCAGAAGTAATGAAAAAATTAGTCAGACGAAAGTTATTTACGCCTTCCTGAATAATATTCTGCTGTATTAAAAAATATAAGATTCCATAAAAAAAAAAGGTTGACCCTAAGGGGATAACTAAATGCAAAACTATCTACGCCAATCTATGAACTTTAAGAAGTAAAGCAACTTTTTATTTCAAACATTTATTCGTAAATATACCGGGCGAGGAGTTGCAGTCTGTAAACTATAATCAGGGACAGCCGGTATATAACTAATCAATAATGAACAGTTTCTAACAAGAAATATGAAATTTTTATTGCATTTCTTAAGTCGGAGTTATCCGGGTTACTTGAGATATTAAATAGATAAATATAATCAATTTCCGATATTTTATGTAATTAGGTAAAAATAACTTCATATGCCAACATCAGGTATTAAAAGCACGTTGTAGATTTGCATATTACCTATTAATTTAGATTCACAATTATGATAAGTCGCTATGTGTTAGTAATTTGTTCTATACAACAAAATCAATAAACTTTAAATTAAATTCTAAATCGCTTTACTTGTTAGATAAGAAATAACTTTTTAACAGCGCACTTAATATTAAAAAAAGAATCATTTGCATTTATAAGTAGCGTTAAATTGTCAAAAAAAACAAGCGAAAATTCCATTTTGAGAACAAAATCCGAACATTCCGTAATCATTCAACTATCCTTTGTTTTTTTTTGTCATTCTTTTGAAAGTCAGAATCGAATAGATGATTTAAGAGACCATCATCTATTCCGCCCCCCAGCGACTAGCGGCAATGGATCACGACCTGATAAAAAGAAGTGAGACGTTCCATTTGCTTTCCGAATATTGAACTAATATTTTTAAAAATGCGGAAACGGACAGAAACGGAGGAGAAACTCCGACAAAAAAAGGCGGAGAAGATCGAGAGAAGAAAACGGAGCGAGCAAAATTTCTGGCGTGAATTTATTACAAGAACTATTCATCTTTCTCGGGTTCCATTTCTAATGCTACGCGCAATATATGTACTTATTCATAGTTGGATATTTTCAAGACTTAAAGCTTGTTCGCATGAAAAAAACGTTGAGATCAGAAGAGTATAGGTGAAAACAAAAAATATACAGTCACATATTCGTCGTAACTAATCCATAATTAGTAATCAATACAGTAGACGCTCACAAATTAAAACCACTGTGTTCACTAGGCAATTCTAATATTCGAATTGTTCAAATTTCCCAACGTTTTGTAATTCACCCAAAAAAAGCTAAAAATAACACCGAGGATAAAAAATAATTAATTGCTGACAAAGGTTTTTTTAATAGTTTTTACTTGTACATAAATAATCTGTAATGTGAGTTTGTTTTTCATAGTTTTACGAGTATAACATTAGAAAGAACTATGTCGTTACGGAAGGACAAGAGATTGGGCATGTGCTTGGTAGAACTCAACTTCCTATTTTTTCACCATTTTATCAAGATATTAACGCTTTCGATGGTTGTAGAATGATGTGTCATCCATAACTATGTCGTCGGTACTACCTGAAGCATCATAATCGCTATTGATTTCATCTTTCCGTTTTTAATATTGATTCCGTTCTTAGACGTTCTACACCAATGGAATTGTTTGGTTTAATTTCTTCTAAAAGACTTAGGTTCCTTTCGAGAACTCGATTCCATACTTGATTTTTTCACGTAATTATGCTAATCGCAAATCATAGTCGCTATCATAATGAACATAGTCTCCATTTAACAATTTGGGCTAAGAATTCCTCAGTACGTTTTTTGGCAACTCATCCCAAGCTTCTTTCAAAAAAAATTATTGCATTGCGAATTGAATGGTGTTTCAAAACAGAATTCATTTCACCGCCTTCAGCTATTATTTGAGCAGGAAGTTTACTTCTGTAAGTTAACTTTGTTATCTTTAGGGGTTTTTGTTCTATTAGTTGCAAGGCTGCTGTCACATTTGGTGGAAAGAAACATGCCATTATGAAAATTCTTTCTTGGAGACTGTGGTTAAGTAAAAACTTAAAAAGGTATAAAAAAAGGTGTAAAAAGGTAAATTGGTAATTTTTCCTTGTATATCACTTTCTAGTAATTGCAAAAATAAACTTAAGAATAATTAGAAATGAAAGAAGGAATGCAAGGAGGAAAAAATGTAATATAGAAAGCCTGGATGTAAAAGAAGTGAGGTAGAGATATAAGAGGGAAATGGAAGTGCAACTAGTAGAAAGGTATGAAAATGAAGATATTGAAGCGGAATGGAGCAAAATAAAACACAGTATCACAACAGCAGCAGAGAAAGTATTAGGAAGGAAACAAGCAGAGAAAAGGAATGGATGGTTTGATATTGAATGTAAAAGAGCAATGAAGAGGAAGGAAGAAATGAGACTAAAATGGTTAAATACAGGAGCGAAAAAAGACTATGAAAATATAGTAAAAAGAGAAGAGAAGGTACGAAACTGGTAAGGCGGAACAAACACAATGAACTGACGAAATGATGGATGATATTGAGAATGATAGCAATAACAACAAAAAGTTATATCAACAAGTAAGAAAGGAAAACACGAGAAATCTGACTGCGAATATCGATAGTGAAGAATGGGAGAAATACTTTAAAGGGCTCTAAACATAAGCAGTTACAGCAAGATGAATATAGCGATTCCTTTGACATAGAAGAGTATGAGGACCAAATGATACCCTCTGAGGAAGAATGTTATGAGATGATTGGAAAAATGAAGCAAAGAAAATCCACTGGCCTAGACGAAATATGCAGTGAGTTGATAAAACACGGAGGAGATGAGCTTAAACAACAAATATACAAATTAATCCTACAGATATGGAAAGAGGAAGCGATGCCTAATGAATGGAGTTGTGCATAAATAATTCCAGTGTAAAAAAAAGGAAATCAAATGCTATGTAAAAACTATAGAGGAATATCACTTTTGAGTGTATGTTACAAGTTAGTGACTTCTTTAATATATGAAAAAGTGAAAAATCAGACAGAGGACATCATTGGAGAATATCAGCTGGGATTTAGACCGAGAAGATCAACTATCGATGCTATATATATATTAAACCAAATTATAGAGAAATGCTATGAACAAAACATCGAACATCGAACGAGGCGTGATGCGATCTTCAAAGATGCCGAAAATTTAGGAATACATAGGAAGTTGATAAGACTAATGAAAATGACGATAAAACGATCCAGAGCAGCAGTTTTGCTGCAGGACGATGTATCAAAAGAATTTGAATTTAATTCGGGGGTACGGCAGGGAGATGGATATCTGCGTCAATATTCAATATAGCCGTATAAGGAATTATAAGAGATTGTGATTTTAAAGGGACGATTATTGAAAAATAAATGCAAATAATAGCGTATGCAGATGATATAGCATTAATAGCAAGAGATCCAAATAGTCTAAGAGAAGCCTTGCGGAGACTCGACTCGGAAGCAAAGAAGAGAGGACTTGAGATAAATCAAGTCAAAACAAAATATATATAAGAATCGCAAGACAAGAAAACATTGGGGAAAGCAAAGAAGGAGCGATAGGAAATTACAATTTTGAGAAAGTGGATACATTTAAGTACCTAGGATCCATGATAAGTAGTAAGAATCAGTAAACAGACGAGGTGAAACATCGAATTCAAGCAGGGAACAGAGCATACTATAGATACGAGAAATATATGAAAAATAAGAAAATCAGCATTTACAGAAAAATAAGAATATATAAAACTGCCATTAGACCGGTAGTGACATATGCTGGAGAAGCAACGAACATTAACACAGAAAGATGAAGAAGCTCTAAGAACATTTGAAAGAAAAATAATCAGAAGAATTTATGGACCAAAGAAAGAAGCTGGTGCTTATAGAATCCTTAGTATGAATCATGAGATAGATGAGTTATTGGAGAGAGAAGACATAGTAAGAGTTATTAAATCGATGAGAATAAGGTGGTATGGGAATGTCAACAGAAGAGAAGAAGGGTTAACGTTGACACGATTTACAAGATGGAAGCCATATGGAGCACGAACAAGAGGTAGACCAAAAATTAGGTGGGAGGACCAAGTAGTGGATGATATCAAAGACCTGGGGACCGTAGCAGGGAGAGCATTAATGTTAAATAGGGAAGAAGGGCGAAAAGTTGTGAAGAGGGCAAGAACATATCTATAGACCACAGAAAATGGAGTGACTCATCACAAAACGAGTCTTACGAGCTCAAAAAGCGGCTGCAATTCCAGACTGGAATGTATAGTCTTCACTCTGATAAAGCATAGAATGTATATGCGAAATATTGATTGAAAAAATAAAGAACTGACAGAAAAGATTAGATTTTAATTTTGTTGGATTCCCCAACAATCCCCCTCGCATATAGGTATATATATAATTGAGTAAAAATAATTAAAAATCAGGTATTTGAGCTTAATAATACATCCGATGGACACGCTAACAATTAGCGATTTTTTACTTTACTGTAAACACAATAATTTTATTTTGAAGGAAACTTTACGTTGAAATTATTTAACTATAATTACAAATGCGTCATATTTGTCGACATATTCGACGTAAAGGGTATTCTTGATATCCACAAAAAAAACATCGCAAGAAAAGACCATATGTGTGGCTGACTATATGGCATAAATATTTAAAAAAAAACAACTATGAATAGTGAACTTATTGTTAGACGTTGTCTAACAATAAGTCTAGGAATTTTATTGTTTTTTTTTCAGGTCTATGAACTTGAATTATTAGCTGTTTTTTGTAAATATAGAATAAACAAAGATATGGACTGACTTTAACTGGATCTTGGCCTAAAAATTTGCAAATTTTTGATGGATTACAAATAAATTTCTGTTTTGATTTTCAATTAGATATTTATACATTTATACATATTCTTCAGATTCAGATTCGCATAGCTTAAGCGCTATTCAGGGGTAAGCCTGTATAGTATATTAATTTTATTTAGTTCATTAAATTGGAAGCATGAGAATTTAAGGAGGTATTGGCTATAAAATAGCTTCATAATTCTCCTTGAAGTAAAGTGGAACATACGGCACCGAAATTGGCAACACATCAAAGAAATAGGAACATTATCGCCTGACATGCTATCTAATACACGCGTAGGAACCTTCACATACAAACGCGCATTTGAAAGTGAGCCGATGATAGCAGGCAGTCAAGGAAAGAAACGAATAATTTAGTGCCAGATATGAAAAGGAACAAGCACTCCGAGGAATGGGATGGGGTTAGGAGCGGAAAGGTACAGGAACGTAGAGAATTGATAACAGATTCGGGGGAGAAATATCGCGAAGGGTGTGCTACCAAGAATTTATGATAACGGATATTTCAATATTCCTAACAGTGCATTCGCGCGTTCTATTTCAAAGATATATGTTAGATACTGCCATGATTAACGGCTCTCTATATTTCGTAATATTAGCGCCTATTATCGCGTTCTATTATTTCAAGGGAAAACTTTGGACGTGAAACAGGATTCGCACATATGCAAATTATTTCTATTGCTGCGCTGCCAAATATTTATTTTTATTTTCTGTAAAATTTTAGGTTTGAAGTAGAAATAAATTTATAGCTTTCAAGAGATTTGCTAGTTCCGCCACCATTGAGATTTTTAATTGGTCTCATTTAAGAGTTCTGAAACATATCACCAACAGAAGATTAAAACTTTCTATCAATTTAATTGTTCAACAAACGAACTGATTTAACAAGATAAATTGTAAAAATTGAAGTTAGTAGATACGATGCAGTAGACGATAAAAATATACCAACTTTTATTTTTCGAGCATAACTTTTCTTACGGTTGCCCGATTGGGCTCAAATTTTAATGGAATTATAATAATGCAGTACCTAATTAGGCCTATTCCACGATCACACAAGCAGATCCGTTTCATAACTGGCCTACCACTATATTTCCAATGACTGTATGATACTTTTGGTTATATCTTGGACCCACGGATTCTTAAATACTCCATGTCATCAGATCCAAATAAGATTTACTTGCTATGGTCAGAGCAAAGCACCAGGGATAAATTAACACCTACCCAGTCAACATACATTTTCGTCGACGAAGTATAACCCATGTAGTCCCTCTTACTAAGCATAACCCATTAATTGATGAAGTTGTTTGCAATTGCAACATCAATTCAACTTCCTTTTACCTTATAGCTGTTTACATTCCACCTAATACTTCTCATCAAGATTTTGAACTTTCTTGTGAAGGTCTTAAGACGATTTTATTTGATCAGCCTATTCTCTTACTCGGTGATTTTAGCTTGCCGCAATTTATAAATGATCCATTATCCATGTTTGTGTAGTTCTTTAAATCTTTAACAATTTAATACCTTAACCAATTGTAACAATCGTCTTCTTGATCTTGTTACTACTACTTTTACATCTAATATAAAGATAACACCTGAGAATCGTCCACTTGTTTCAGTCGATTTGCATCATCCGCCACTTTCCTTATCTATTTCCTTATCTCTTTCTACTTCGTGTAACACATATAACACATTTTCTTCAAACAATACCTTACGATACCAAAAAAAGTTCAAGTATATCAATACGAAACAGACATGCAATATAAACGTCTGTAACTGTACACATGGACATACGCCTCGCAGTTTCCAGCATTTCCTTTTGCCTAAGACACATGTTTCTGCCATCTGCCGTCAGGCTTCACCAGTTAGGCTAGTGAAGTAAAGCTTAAAAAATCGTCTCATAAGGTATAGAAAATTTTATACTAACAGGGAGCACCATATAATCTAGTGACATCTGACGGACAAAAGAGACTCTGCCGAAAGTGGCAACCTTCCCTTGACAGGCTATGCCGGTACATAAGGGAAAAAAAATCGTAAATAGGTGTAAGTCCATTAACACGATGCCAGATGGCAGAAAATATACCAAAAGAGTATATCAACACGTTAAGCACGTATTACGCATTTGTTACAAATGGAACAGACATGCAATATACACGTCTGGAACTGTACACATGGACATACACCCCGTATTTCCACCATTTACTTCTACCACGTGTTTCTGCCATCTACACCTATATACGTATTATTTTCTCTTCTTTACCAGCATAGCCCGTCAAGGGAAGGAGGCCACTTTCGGCATAGTCTCTTTTGTCCGTCAGATGTCACTAGATTTTATGGTGCCCCATGGTAGGATAAAATTTTCTATGCCTTATGTGGCGATTTTTTAAACTTTACTTCACTAGGCTAACTGATGAAGCCTGATAGTAGATGGCAGAATATTAATTATATTTGCAGTTACTATTTGGGGCGCCGCTGAGCTAAGAAGATTGAAAATCGCTGATCCAAGAAATCTCAAAAGGCATGCTGAACGCTGAATTACATTATACAAGCTGTCCTGTATCGTTATGTTCAAATTTTAGGAGTGTAAAGTAGACTTCATTTCAAGTAACAAAAACGCAAAATTTGTATATCCATTTTTATTTGTTTCAAAGTAACAGATCTATGAATGTGATTGTTAGATCATGAAAAAAAAATGTAACTCTAAAGTCAATAAAACTGATTTTATTTAAAAAAGTTCAATTAATAATATTTTCGAAATGTCCACCTCCTTGTTGAATGCAGACTTGTACCCGCAAACCAACAGAATAAGTACTTATCCGAATTTCATACTTGTTTTGTCGGCTTTGCTCGGCAGCCAGGTGGATACGATCCAACAACTCTTCTGCTGTGTTCGAAACTTGCGCGTGGACCAAATTTTTCATGTACCCCCATAAATAAAAGTCAAGGGGATTAATATCGGGTGATCTGGGTGGCCATGCAACAGGACCACCTCAACCAATCCATCCTGGATAATCGACGTTAACCCTATTTCGGACTGCAATTCCGAAATGTGGTGGTGCGCCATCCATGTGAAGCCACATGTCTCGTCGAATATTCAGTGGGACATCATCTAAAAGACCTGACAGTTCGTCAATAAGATATTGAAGGTAATTGTCCGCATTTAGCCTCCCAGGAAGAACGACAGGATTAATCAACAAGTCATCGATTAGGGACGCTCAAACGTCAATAGAAAATTCATGTTGAAATTTAGATGAGCGTATAGCTTTGAGATTTTCTGATGACCACCTGTGCAGGTTTCTCAGATTTGTAACACCACTTCTCGTGAACGTAGATTCATCTGTCCAGAGGACTGTTCTGCAGAAATTAAAATGAAGCTAGACGAACTAGACGAGCATAGTGGTCTGCCTCAAGCAAACCGTGTCCCCTGCGATAGTGATATGGATATAAGCCCTCACGTTTTAAAATTCGCCAAACTGTCGCTCGTGGCACTCCTAGTTGTCTAGCGATTCGACGTACACTGAGAGTTGGATCCCTTGTAACAATAGCTACTGCTTCTTCCTCTAAGTCTGCTGGCAAATTTACTCCTCCGTCGAAAAGATAATCACGCAGTCCGCATTCCCGAAATTGTCTGTCTACTTCCAGAAACGTTCTGTAATGAGGAATGCGCCTATCGGGAAACCGATGTCGGTATTCAATAACTGCTTGACGTGCACTGCCGTTACAGTAATCATTAGAGACTGGATTTTATGCAAAATGCATATTTGTTGTTTTTTGGTATATTCCTTCTATACTGTGTACTTATCCATTTTCCACCCTCAGAATACGTTTTTTACCATTTTTTTTAGTGCATATAATGCATATTTGGACACTTTACCATAACTGCATATGCACGTACATATTTCATAACTATTTTGCATATTTATGCATATATTCGCCATTTTCATAAGAACCATAATAAAATCTGATATTTAAAGATATTTAATTTGTTTGTGTAAAAAAAAAAATTCTGTTAATGGTAACTGACGCCGCTTCGTATATGTTAAAATCAACTCAAAGTCTGAAAATTTTTTTTCCCAATTTAATCCATTGTAGTTGTTTGGCTCATGGTTTAAATAGGGTTGCTGAAAAAGTTAGATTAGAGTTTCCAGATGTAAAGAATTTAATTAGTAATATCAAAAAAGTATTTTTAAAAGCGCCCTTACGAGTGCAATTATATAACGAAATGCTTCCCGGCATTCCATTGCCACCAGAACCTATCTTAACAAGATGGGGAACATGGCTTAAATGTGCTGTGTTTCTTGCCATAATTACGAAGGCATCAAACATGTTGTAACTCAATTTGATTCAGCAACCAGTCTTGCCATAGAAAAGTGTAACGTAATTTTCAATAATTCGACAATACAAAATCAGCTATATATTAAATCTAATTTTGCGATAATTGAGCAGGCAATTACTAGATTAGAAGATAGAAATTTATCTTTAAATGATGGTGTTGGCATTGTAAATGATATTGAAGAGAAAATTGGAAAAGTCAACGGATTGACTGGAAAAAGAATTAAAGAAAAATTATCCGCAATTCTAAGCAAAAATGGAGGTTTTGTTACATTCAAATCTATAAATAATGTAATTAATGGCAATTTTAATGAAGACATTAATATAAGCCTATCTTAACCTATCTTAACAAGATGGGGAACATGGCTTAAATGTGCTGTGTTTCTTGCCGATAATTACGAAGGCATCAAAAATGTTGTAACTCAATTTGATTCAGCAAACAGTCTTGCCATAGAAAAGTGTAACGTAATTTTCAATAATTCGACAATACAAAATCAGCTATCATATATTAAATCTAATTTTGCGATAATTGAGCAGGCAATTACTAGATTAGATGATAGAAATTTATCTTTAAATGATGGTGTTAGCATTGTAAATGATATTGAAGAGAAAATTGGAAAAGTCAACGGATTGACTGGAAAAAGAATTAAAGAAAAATTAGCCGCAATTCTAAGCAAAAATGGAGATTTTGTTACATTCAAATCTATAAATAATGTAATTAATTAATGGCAATTTTAATGAAGACATTAATATAAGCCCCTCATTAATACCTAGTTTTAAGAATGCACCGATCACATCTTGAGATGTTGAAAGAACATTTTCCCAATACAAACATATACTTACAGATCGTAGACATAATTTAACTATGGAAAATTTAAAGAAATATATGGTTATTTATTGTAATAAATAAATATATAATTTGTAAATACGACAATTTATTGTAATAAATAAATATACAATTTCTAATACGACAAATGAATTTTAATTTCCTAAAACATAATAAATAAATGCACATCATAAGTGCATATTGAATATTGTAAGTGCATATTTAGGGATTTTTTAAGTGCATATTGCATGCATATTTGGCAAACTTTTTAGTGCATATTTTCCAGTCCCTAGTAATCATACACAAAATGCATGTCCGCATACTCTTATGAAGAAAATCGGTAAGGCATTTTGAATAAAGAAAGCGTGTCCACTCACTAATAAGCTGTTGTATGAACTGAAACGTAATGTAATCCTTTATTAAACAATGCACCGTTAACAGTTATCTGAACATTTGTTTATTGTATGATATTCATTGTTCAGCACTTACGAAATAAGTAAGAACCTTCTTTATCATAAATCAATTTCCAGTTTCCCTTTTTTGTAGATCTCATTTCAAGTATGCACTACGACAAGTGTTTATTTATTTTAGGATAACATTATATTATGCGACGTTAACAATCACAGGCCTGTTATTGAATCGTATAACTTTTTTTTAAACAAAATCACATTGTATTGACTTTAGGATTACATTTTTTTTCATGATCTGACAATCACATTCATAGATCTGTAACTTTGAAACAAATAAAAATGGATAGACAAGTTTTGCGTTTTTGTTACTTGAAATAAAGTCTACTTTACGATACTTTACGAAAGGGAACACTTGTATATACATTCATACATAGATGAACAGACATATAGGTATAACCATTTTAGTAAGAAACAATTACAATTTGAAGATATTCGAGGTCTATATGAACATGAGAATACATACAGGAAAATTGTATTAGAATTTTCTTAGTTAGTTTATCCCTTGATTTTCATTTTTTCTTTGTCGTATATCTAGAGCTACGCGAAATACGTGTTTGACAATTAACGTTAAATACCAGCATCGTCGCATTAATAATTCTTCACGGAAAACCTCAAACTCATCAGAAGCATTAACAAATGACACATTCGTGAAACAATCTCGCTTTTTGTGCAAACACTTCCATTAATTTTTTTTTTATTCGCCGTGTCGTGTCTCCTTTTTCTTTTTATTAAAAAAAAAAGTAGAAACCTTCATTAATACTACGTCTTTAACGTCATCGCTGGGGTCGCAATGAACGATGTAAAATCATTTTTCATCTACGGAAAGACCGAACACACGAAAGGAAAGGACATCCGCGATGACTACGGTCGTCGTGACGGCGCTCCAACGACGACGTTAGCGGGGCAAAACGAGCGAAAAGGAAAGAAAGGTGGCGAACTCGTTCCCGAGTAATCAAAACAATTTCTGGTTTCCAGGGGTTTTCTTTGTCACATCAAGGCGAGAATCTTTTGTTTCGTTTGTCT
This sequence comes from Melolontha melolontha, assembly GCA_935421215.2. NCBI lineage: Eukaryota > Metazoa > Arthropoda > Insecta > Coleoptera > Scarabaeidae > Melolontha > Melolontha melolontha. The sequence continues at coordinate 116,814,993 of OW285242.1, read as the reverse complement.
CTTGTTTTCGACTCTTAAGTGTCGACATTTTGAGTGATTTCGCTCGACGATTGTTTTCGAGGCAATAATTTGTCTCTCGGAATATAATGACTTTGTCTGCATCTATCCATTCAACCAGTCATTTCTCTTTTAACCCCCTCGGTTCTCTTGTTGTTTCTGATGAGAGAACTCCAGATATAAATTAAAGCCGGCACGAACCAGATGTACCATTTGATAAGTTTTTATTATCTGTATTGCTTTTTCTATAAACTCCATCCTCAGGCAAATGAATAGGGAACAACATTGTTTTTGCGAGGAATTGTCTTAATCTATATCCGCAGAATAACCAATATTTCGATGCTTCATTTCATTGGAAACCTTTCTATTAAAAGACGTCTTTAGATTTCATTATCTTTATTTTCCCGTGATAAATGGAAATAAGATTGATTACCATTAAATAATCATTACGGAAATATCCTTCTAGAACAATAAAAGTGATTAAATTTGAATTCCCAAAAATGGCATGCAAATTACAACTATTATTACTAAAATTTCGATTATATGCACAATGTATATTTGTTACTAAAAGGTATATCAACAAAATTATAAATTTTCTAGGTTTATTAATTTTTTTTTAAATAAAATAATGAAATTAAAAAAAGCATATTTTGCATATTTTTGTATAACAAGTGTTCATTTGAAAAGTCAATCTAGGTTACTTTGAAATTTTGATAGAATAAGACGCAAATATATTAGTATGTGTTTGTTGTTCCGTAAACGTAAATCCAAATGACATTTGATAATGTCAATCACAAATATCAGTTAGTACATAAAACAATCGTGCGTCGATTCTGGTTTAAATAAATTGCTTCTCAGTTTCAAAATGGCTTTCACTTTAGAACATAAATTTTTTTTAGTCCAGGCTTATTTGCGAAGTGGTAATCAAATTGATGGTTTATGGGTTTATTCAGTTCAAGATTGCATGGTAGAATTTCAAGTTGAGATTCCACATTTTGTAATAGATTATATACAATTTAAGAATACTTTGGATAGAACTTTAAAACTTTTTTCTGAAACTGGTAGCCTCTTAAGAAAATCAGGCAGCGGAGCAGTTAAGAAACGTACACCTCAAGTTGTCAATCGTGTTGAAGAAATAATGGAAAATGAACCACAAACATCTGTTCGACATTTGAGTCAACAAATAAACCTTTCTGTTGGTACAACAAGTTATTAAAAAAAGATATGCAACTTTATCCATACTGTACCACAGCAGTACAAGAATTGTTAGATTAATTATTAATTGTTCATCTTTACTGATGAAGCATTGTTTTATAAAACGGGATACCTAAATTCACAAAATACAAGAATTTGGAGTAGTGAAAATCCACATGTAATTAATGAAGAATCGCTACATCCAGAGAAAATTGGTGTTTGGGCAGCGATAAGCCAAAGGCGAATCATTGGGCCAATATTTTTTCAGGGAACGTTAAATGCTCAAAGGTACCGTACGAAAATTTTACAACCATTTGTCAATCAGTTGCATGATGATGAACTTCAAAATGCATATTTCCAACAAGACGAAGCACCTTGTCACTGTACTGCAGAATCTTTGGATTATTTATGAGAATTTTTTGATGAGCGTATAATTAGTCGAAATACTGAAATTGCCTGGCCTGCACGTTCATCGATTTAACACCTTGGGACTTCTTTTTGTGGCCTTATCTAAAAAATAACATATTTCGAACACCTATATTGAATTTGAATGATATGCTACAGAGAATCGAACAGAAATGCATGGAAATTTCCAGTAATGTTGCAGAATATCATCAGAAATTTTGAACGGAGGATTTTAAAGTGCATTGATCTTGAAGGACAACATTTTCAACATTTGTTATAGTTTTCAATAAATACCTATTATTTGTTATTTATTTGTATGTATGAAACTGTCAAAATATACGACTTCGTAGGTTAAGTAGTAAATTTTAATTGCAGTTAATTTAAATGCAGTGAATTGTGATGTTGATTGCTTATTTTAATTGGCTCACAATACACAGTAGCTTTGCCGGACTAGCTCAAATCTGGTTCGCCTTCCAGGAGCTCTTATAGCAAGGAGCAAGGTTACCCTCATAGGGTCGGTAGTAAAACAAAAGGTATTAGAATCGAAATAAAACTAACATTAACACCACAAACATATAATAAAAAAATAAAAAAAAAGAAAATTCCACTTTATCAAATATAAAGTAGTGTTGAGACACCTACTGTGTCACAACGTGAGGAAAACTCAAATAAATATTGACAGTTATTATAAGAAAAACCTCACTATGAATTCCGAACAAATTTCTAATTAAATATTTAGAAAAACTGTCAGACTTAAACAAATTACGTTATCCCAATTTTAAACGTCAAACGGCACAACTCTCTGTAAGCGCACGCAACAAAATTTTAAATCATGCGCATATTTAACATGATACAAATAAAATTTTCCCAGCAATTCTACTTTCTGAAATATCTAACTCAACAAAAAACTTCAAAAGAAATCTGAAAATTTTCCTTAATATTCCTCTGATTACAAAATATTTTATAAACGAAAAATTAATGACTTTATTGAGCTCAACTATCTTACTAAATTATTTCTAAATACCTAAATATAATTGCAAAATATACATACATTAATTAATGTATGCGTCACTTCACAAAAACTATTACATGAGAGATTACAGATAGGTCATACGAATCAAACTTACAAGTATACGGACTCGTAAAAATCGCAAATTAATTTTACACAACAAATATCACAAAACTAACGACGCAAACCGAATTTACCTAAAATATCTGAATAAAAAAAAGTTTTATTCAGCAGACAAAAAAAACTAGAACTATCTGTTCAATAGCTGGTTAATCTCTGTCCTTCTTCCCTCCGGAAATGAAAAATATCAGCATATCTAACATAAACATCAAAAGAGCAACAACAGCTATAACTTCCAAAGTGGCGGGAACTGCAAACATCAATCTGTCACGAACAATATACAGTCGTGGACAAAAATACATATTAAATAAATAAAATTATATAAATAAAATAAAATTAAATAAATAAAATTTACATAAAATATAAAATATTTTCAAATATTTTTCTGGAATAAAATACACATAAATATATAGTCTTTTATAGTCTCTTTTAATTTTTTCTTCGGGGAAAAATTCACTGCAATATGTACTTCAAAATGTTCTCAGCAAATCATATGCTACTAGATTGAATTTTCAATTGAACACACTTCATATTATTAATAGTTATAAAAAATTATAAGATAAATATACAATATAACAATATAAAACGGATTTTTTAAAATACTGAAACCTGTAACCAAATAACACTGAAAGAAACGAAACCAGAAACACGCCACTGTAAAATGAAATTTTATGGATGATGTGATGTGAGCCTGGTCCTGAGGGCCACATCGGTGAGAGTCTTCACGCAGATATCGTTGTAGCGTTAAATAATACACAAGTATGTTAGGTTTAACATAGTTTAATAAACCAACACTTATAACTATTTAACAAGATGGTAATTACATAATTAACAATGTAGACGATAGTCGAAAAGAGACTCTAACTGTGTCTCTATTGACTCTGTACTGACTCTGACTGACTCTCTATTCACTCTGATAAGACTCCGGATGGGATGTCTTATATATCGTTAGAGTGATCTGCTTTTCGACTATATGTCCTTACTCTAAATAAACAAGTGTTGAAAGTGTGTAACGTACCTTGCGAATGCTTGTGTATGTACTTTATCTCGGGCGAGGTCATGTTTGTATATAACATGCATTACACACGAGCCCGCGCCTTGACTTAGATAAACGGTACACTGCATTGCTTAATTAGGTTATCACAATGAATAGACACAATAACGACGGAAATTAACATCTGCTCGACGAATGCAATCGAGCAAGCAAATAGTGGGGCTGTTATAACATGTATACTATACGTGATACCGCCACAACATTTTATCGGGGCAATTGGCCATCCAATCGCTCCAGTCCGCTCTCTACTTGATGCCAAAACGGAATATGGATCTCCAAAAATGAAATACTAACAAATTATTACAAATTTTATCACAATTACGGTTATAATACGAATGCGGGAATGATTTAATAAATTAGCGAAAAAAAAGGGAATTGAATTAATCGAATCTCATTTTTCACCCTAACAAGAACAAAAGCGTAAATGGAGAGAGACGGAGAAAGAATAAAATAAAAGCCGCAGGAATGAGAAAAGAAGGAAAAAGAAAAAGTGAGGGTCCAAGATAGACGGGATTAGGAGCAAATGCACCACAAAACCCAATTATAAACAAACAGCCCGAGAAAAGTCTTATCAAACTGTTGGGAAACTTCCCCTGGAAGCGTCTTAGCATCGGCCTCATCTGGTATACAACGCGAGTGACACGAGATTTCCATTGTAACGACCTCGAAGAAAGAAGCATCAAGTATCGATTTTCGGTAAGTTTATCGACTGACTCGGTGGGGAAGGGCGACTTCAAAAAGATCGTCTATTTCGAAGACTTCGTCGCAGTCATCGACGGATGAGTATTTTTCAATTTCCTCGAACAGCTGAACACCGAATGCAAATGGCACAAATTTGCGAACGTTGCTCACGAAAGTAGGTGTTGTCAATTCGAGACAGAATGTTCTTTCATTCAGTGAGATGAAAAGACGGAAACGCATGGGCTGTGTCCTTTGACATCTATTCTAAAGTCGATGAATAAATCCGTTTTATATTGCATTTTGTTCAAACCTAAATACACTGCTCTTCAATCACAAAATTAAAAGTATATTTGCGATAGAAAGCATACACTTTTAAAAATAAATTTAAATAAATCGTGAAATATTGGGACTTTTAGTGTTTTGCGAGTACTGAATGTCAAAGAGTAATTTTAGTGTTTGAATAAATAATCGTTTATTCGGTAAGTTTAAACAAAAAGTATGCATATCGTTAAAAACAGAAATAATACTTTTAATGTGTACAACGGTCCTGGTACCATCCACTTGTCTTTTTGGATTATTAGAAAAATGAGCTCCAATTATTAAACATGAATCGTCATACACACATATTTCTACTTTAGACTCTTCTTCGAGTTCTCTGAGTTTTTGTTTTCAAAAAGGTTTCCATGCAACTAGGCAGCATCCAATGTAATAAGAAGAGAAATAATACACAAGATATTTAATACATTTATTGTTTAGAATTAAAGACACAGAGAATTGGACAATCAGCGGTTGCAGAACATGTACACGAGAACCGACACGAAGTGAATGTTGAAGAAGCAGAAATATTAGCTACAACGAAGAATAACCATCGTAGAATTATAATAAAAGCGATCGGAAATAGAAAAACATCCTAACTTCAACCGCGGACACGGCTATCGACTCAGCAACACCTGGGGAGTCTACGAGGGTCTACTACGAGAATCCGTCACGAAAAATGGAGCAAGACGGTGATACACCAAGGCAATATACAGGGTTATGATAAAGTAACGCACAAAATTCATAAAACGTACAATGTTCATTTTTGAAAAAAATGCAAAAACACGTCCAACAGTTTATTTTATTCCGCGTCTTTTAACATAAGTCAAAAAAATAAAACGTCAAATTTGTCAAAGTTATGACGCCATCAATATTTTTTTTAAATATGAACCTTGGTTTTTTTTTACTTTATTTGATAAAGCTTGTTTTTCTGCATTATAAAGAAATAATTGAAGTAGGGGTCACATAAGAAAAAACTGAGAGAATGAATAAAAAACAAAATAAACTTTATTATAGTAATAACATTTAAATTAACTAAACAGTCCATTAAACCAAAACGATTTCTTACAGGAATTGTTCAAACTGTGTCCCGTTCACTATCTGACATAGGCCAAGACGATGGTAGACCTGATTTACAGAGTCTTCGATCATCTGCGGAGTTATACGAGTCATTTCTTGTCTAATTCGTTCCATTAAGTCTTCTAAATTGTCTGGTCGGTTAACGTAGACCCGACTTTTTAAATGTCCCTACAGAAAGAAATCAGGGGGGTGAGATCAGGTGACCTAGGTGGCCACTCCATTGGTCCACGTCTTCCAATCCACCTTCCTTCAAACTGGTTATCCAGAAACCTTCGAACATTAAGACCATAATGTGGTGGTACACCATCTTGTTGGAACCAAATACTGGGATCCAAGTTTTCCCTATTATTTGGATCCGGAAATGCCGCAATTAGATCCGGAAGCACTGCCATACGAAGATGTTCCAAATATCGCTCAGCTGTTAAATTCCCACGAAAGAAATAAGGACCAATAAATTTTCCCCTGACGATTCCTACCCATACATTAATTTTTTGGGGGCGCTGGGTGTGTTTTGTCTGAATCCAGTTGGGATTTTCCCGAGCCCAGTAGCGACAATTGTGTCGATTTACTGTACCACTTAAATAAAACGTTGCCTCGTCTGAAAATACTACACTATTAAGCAAATTTGGATTTTCGTCACAATGCCTCATGAAGATTTCACAAAATTCCAAACGTCTGTCCGGATCATCTTCTGAGAGTTCGTGAACAAGTTGAACTTTGTATGGGTGCAGTTTTTCTTTTTTAAAAGCTTTACTACAAACAACTGACTAACATCTTGTTGTAAGGCAATTTCTGCTGTAGTTGCGTGAGGGTTGTCTTCTAATGACAGCAAAATATCTAACTTTGCATCGTCGCTTATTCCCGGTCTTCCAGATTTTGGAGCACCACTTACGCTTCCTGTTTCATTAAATTTTGCAACAATTCTGCTTACTGTGCTTCTAGCAATTGGAGGTCTTTCAAAATGTGTTTCGCTAATTAAAGCACATGCTTCTTCATGACTTCAAAGTCTATCGCCGTAACCTACCATCATTAGAATTTCTATCCTTTCTCTTTCCGTTAAAGGAGCCATCATAATAAAATTGGTATGACACTAATTGTAAGACTGACACTGACAAACAGTTGTTTTATTACTAGGTAACTTTAAGTTTTAATTCTGTTAATATTTAGTTTCTTTTCATAAATTCAAAAACTAGTTTATTTTGTTTTTAATTAATTCTCTCAGTTTTTTCTTATGTGACCCCTACTTCAAATATTTCTTTATAATGCAGAAAAACAAGCTTTATCAAAGAAAGTAAAAAAAAACACAAGCTTCATATTTTAAAAAAATATTGATGACGTCATAACTTTGACAAATTTGACGTATTATTTTTTTGACTAATGTTAAAAGACGCGGAATAAAATAAACTGTTTGACGTGTTTTAGCATTTTTTTCAAAAATGAACATTATACGTTTTATGAATTTTGTGCGTTACTTTATCATAACCCTATATAAGAAATAACAACGAAGTGAATCATCTGATATCAAATCCGGAAGAAGCTGACAATATAAACTGCGAAACGTCAAGTGAAACAACACGGGGAAACCGGCAAGAAGATTGTACTGCAAACGCAACATTTAGTATTCGTTCAGTTCTTACAATTTATTCAAATGTATTAGTTTTCCAAGTGCACTTAAAATGCCTATTATGTTTTATACATTTTTTACATAATTTTACTTTCATTTAATAGCAATGCAAAGCGCTCTTAAATAAAGTATATTTTTCCAAAAAAATGTAGTCTTTATGCTATTTTTTTTAATATTTTTCGCAGACTAATTGCAACAAAACTTTTAAGTGCATCAACATTTGGGAAGTAACACTCACAAGGAAAAGAAACAAACTCCTCACGCAATGATTGAAGAATTGCTTACAAATATCGAAGAAGCGAAAAATTTTCCTGAGGAAAATTTCTGTATAAATTTGTCTAACCTCTTCCTAAATTTAAATATTCATCTGCAACACTTATTCTCCAAATTTTCAAATTACCACTTCTTCATTATTGCGTAAGAAGTTTGCTGATTTAAATTATGTATCTGTAATAATTAGGGGCCGGACATGAGAAGTCGATGACTCATCGCCCACGGTAGTATTGAAAATTTGTATTTTGAAAGAGTTGTTAACTTTATTTATATAATTGGAAAACAAACACGTGGAGATCTATAAAATACGAGATACATCTTTATTTATATGATTGTTTCGGCCTTTACTTGATGAAATTCCATTATAACTATTAAGATAAAATAAAACAAATTTTATGAATTTCACTTTTTAATTATCACTGTAACGAGTCGTTTCGCACCAACCTGGGCTTCGTCAGACATATAACTAACTTATTTACAAAATATGTTTTATATTAAACACAAGTAAACAGTAACAAGCAAAAACACATGTTTTATTTTTAAAAAAATAGTCAGAGAGATGGGTGCTTTTTATTACGGGATGTCTATACAAAACTTTCGCTACGGTTTATAAAAAAAAATGTACTGTTCTTAAGTAATAAACCTAAAGGTTTACATTATATTACAGGGATAAAGAATTCTATGGAAAAATACAAAAATACTATACACTATGTAACTGTCTGCAAATCAAATAAATAGATTAAGTAGGGGTGAATTATTTGTTTCTAATTGATCATTTAAGATCTTGTCAGTTTTCTTTATTTTATTAATTTCCAGTGACTCTAATAAATTAAGTTTTTTGCCCTTATTTTCTATATGTAATATTTTAAATTCTTTGTTAAAAATGTGGTTCGTTGATTTGATATGAGACGCATATGAAGAGTCACTTTTATTATTTCTAAATGAAGAAAAATGTTCTTTGACGCGTACTTCAAACGATCTGCCTGTCTGTCCGATATAAGTCATAGGGCAACTACCGCAGGTTAACTCATAGACCCCTGACTTTTTATTGTTGTTTGTTAAATCCTTATTGTTTTTTTATAAATTTGGATAAATTGTTATTAGTTTTAAACGCTGTATTAATGTCAAACTTTCTTAAATATTTACAAATTTTTGTGCTTGAAGAGCCTATAAACGTGATCATTTTAAATTTTTGGGTGTTATTATTTAATATTGGGTAAACTTGTGATATGGCTTTTGTACGGAGTTTTTTATTTAAAATGTTATCTATTATATTACTTTTATATCCGTTGTTGATAGCTATTTGTCTAATTAAATTTAACTCTTTCTCGAAATTTGTTTGGTTCAACGGAGTATTTATTAATCTATGTATAAGACTGTGATAAGCCGCTAATTTGTGTTGTATCGGATGGCAAGAAGTGTTATGTATAGTAATATCTGTAGTTGACGGTTTGTGGTAAATAGTAAAGTTACATTTATTGTTAACCGTCAACTACAGATATTACTATACATAACACTTCTTGCCATCCGATACAACACAAATTAGCGGCTTATCACAGTCTTATACATAGATTAATAAATATTCCGTTGAACCAAACAAATTTCGAGAAAGAGTTAAATTTAATTAGACAAATAGCTATCAACAACGGATATAAAAGTAATATAATAGATAACATTTTAAATAAAAAACTCCGTACAAAAGCCATATCACAAGTTTACCCAATATTAAATAATAACACCCAAAAATTTAAAATGATCACGTTTATAGGCTCTTCAAGCACAAAAATTTGTAAATATTTAAGAAAGTTTGACATTAATACAGCGTTTAAAACTAATAACAATTTATCCAAATTTATAAAAAACAATAAGGATTTAACAAACAACAATAAAAAGTCAGGGGTCTATGAGTTAACCTGCGGTAGTTGCCCTATGACTTATATCGGACAGACAGGCAGATCGTTTGAAGTACGCGTCAAAGAACATTTTTCTTCATTTAGAAATAATAAAAGTGACTCTTCATATGCGTCTCATATCAATTCAACGAACCACATTTTTAACAAAGAATTTAAAATATTACATATAGAAAATAAGGGCAAAAAACTTAATTTATTAGAGTCACTGGAAATTAATAAAATAAAGAAAACTGACAAGATCTTAAATGATCAATTAGAAACAAATAATTCACCCCTACTTAATCTATTTATTTGATTTGCAGACAGTTACATAGTGTATAGTATTTTTGTATTTTTCCACAGAATTCTTTATCCCTGTAATATAATGTAAACCTTTAGGTTTATTACTTAAGAACAGTACATTTTTTTTTATAAACCGTAGCGAAAGTTTTGTATAGACATCCCGTAATAAAAAGCACCCATCTCTCTGACTATTTTTTAAAATAAAACATGTGTTTTTGCTTGTTACTGTTTACTTGTGTTTAATATAAAAAATATTTTGTAAATAAGTTAGTTATATGTCTGACGAAGCCCAGGTTGGTGCGAAACGACTCGTTACAGTGATAATTAAAAAGTGAAATTCATAAAATTTGTTTTATTACATCTTTATTTGTTCATTTTGTAGTTCAAGTTGAGTAAAGTTCTGTTAATATTAACTAGCAATACTTTCTCAAGGTTCTTTTCTGTAAAATTTGTTCTCTTGGAAGCATTAACCCTATACACATTTGTCGCAATGTTATTAAATCAGAATTTCTATTAAAAACTGCGTCTAACTTTTGACGAAGACCACATCCGAAGTCACTTGGAATATTTTTCAAATTATTAATAGCCACATCTAATGTGGTTAATCCATCATTTAATTTGAGATTTTGATTTTCAAAATAAGTGATTAGTTTTGGCAAATTTTCAGTGTTCCTGAAGATATATTCACAGATTCCGTGGAGAGCATGTGGTACACAAGTAATATGCAGCTTATTAGGATATGTTTCCTCAGAGACACCTTTCCGGAAGTTGATAGACTTGTATCCGCTTTGAAAAAAGTTTTCAGAAAACCACCATTGCGAGTAGCTCTTTACAGGGAAAAACTTCCATCTTTGTCACTGCCTCCCTCTCCAATAATAGCTAGATGGGGAACACGCTTAGAAGCTGCTAGTTTTTATGCAGAGAATTTCGATAGTTTACAAAATTCCGTTACATGTTTAAATGACAATGCCCAAAGTATTTCTGAGTGCAAGGAACTAATACAGTGGTTCAGTTGTACTTTCTTCAGGAATACTGCCAAAAATTTGCCAAAACTAATCACTTATTTTCAAAATCAGATGTCCCATTTATGTTCGAAATAGGACATTATGTAAATATCCTCCTCTTTCTCGTGTGTAGGCACGCAATCGCTGAATCCAATTTTCAATTACTTTCCCCAATAAATCCGGCTGAATTTGGCGAATTTCCCGTTCTATGTTTGTGACCAACAGTGTATTATAAGTAAAAAGAGACACTTAAACTAACTAAGTTACTGTAATCTCGTTAAAATTGATGTTGAAATGAATAAAATAGATAAATATTATCCCTAAAAGTATTCACACTAATGTGTTCCTACACGAATTTCTCCTAATAATAGGAAAGAAATTTGATAAGAAATATCGTAAACTCTTAAGTAAAGTATATCAAACAAACATGTAAGTCATTTACTAAAGCTTTTATTTCAAACGATGTACAAAAAGAAACTAAAAAGAAAACTCTTTAATACTTACTAAAACATGTATTCATAGTTACACCAAGTCCATTTTAGAATTTGATCTTAACTTATACAGAGAAAGGAATTAAATGCAATGTCCGTAAGCCACGAAAGTACTTCCTTAATAACTAAAGTTAGATTGATTTTTTTTCTCTTCGAAGGACCCGCACGTCGCCATTAAACTAATGAAAATGTTAATGAAAAACTAGGAAATGAGAAAAAGGAGCAAAAAAAAAAATAAAGAAGCAAAAGAGGTTCAGATTAAGCGATACGTTCCTTAAGATGTTTATTCTTTTCTGTTTCGGTGATAGAGAAGTCGTTACCAGCGCAGACATTGGAACTTCTATAATTAAACTTAGCTTGAAACAGATTAGGGTATTGTAATTAAGAAACTGAATAAAATAGAATGAGAGGGCAATGTCGATGACTTCAAATGAGGTACTGCATTCGCTTGATAAAATAATTCTAATAATTAATTTACGGGGCATCCTGATATTAATGTGGAGGTTCCATAACACTGAGATACACGTTGGGATGATTTCGTTTGAAGCTAAAATTTTATCTTTTATTAGAAGTACAAGATTATAAAAATAATCGCTTTTATTCAATGGAAAACTCCAAGTACAAAAAAAAAGAAAATTACAATTATGTATTACAGATACAAGGACAAATCAGTGATTAACGTGCTTGATAAAAGAGGGCGCTATCAAAAGAAATCATATTTGTTTTTCAAGTTGGCAATCCTTCAAAACACAGCTATCAAAATTTGCTTTCATTGCTATCGTGGAAACGGTTGTTATTTGAGTAGAAAAAGAATTATTTTTAGCTTTGATTATAAAATACACATTGTATATTTATATATTCAATGTGATTAATATGTACAGCGCAAATTGAATACTGGATTAGTGATCCCTATCAAATAAATGCGTAAAGTAAGGTTATCAAGGTTATAAAAGTTCCTTGAATTTTTCCAAATGTACCAATAGATTTTATATGCACTAGGATCTCATTAATAATCTGAAGGAATTGAAATTTGGCGTGGAATACAATCTCCAAATTCCTCATGCACAAGCAACGATCCAACAATTCGCCATGAATGACATAATGATAATCATGTACTAACTTGTACACTAGGCTGGCATTAAATAATATAGTTAATTATTCGGAAATGTGTGAAGGAGGATTGATATATACGGGTCATCCACGGTTTTCTCTTTGTTCTTTCGTGACATCCGTTAATTGTCGCAGGACACATCTGACGCAAATTTTTCTGTAATTTTGTGCAATTTCTAGACCCTTTCATGATTAGGGCCTAATTGCTGGGCAATTTGTTTTTGCGTAATCGGTTGATTTTCCCGAATCAGTGCATTCACTTCTCTTTGATTGTTCTTATGGGTGACTGATACTAGTCGTGACTGATAGTAATTGACCTGATCGCTTTTTGTCAAATACCATAATTTGGCCTCTATAACAGAGTTTTGAACCTGAAATTCACTGGCGAACATTCTTTACATCCATACAATCGTTGCCATAAACAGCTCTTCAAATTCCTATAAATTACGATGGCCACGCAATCACACAACAACAAACAAAGTGGAGCTTAACTTAAAGGGAGGCGAGATACTTGAAATTACAGTTTGTAAGTTAGAACTTACAAACGCCACTGCTCACACAATACTTGGATACTTTATATATGAACACGCCCTGGAAATTTATAATTATCTTTGCTACACGCAACGTGCAACAATAAAAAATTCACGAATACTGACTTTGATTATATTCTTCGCAAACCAAGAACCCTCCTCGAACTCACCTTGCATGGGCGCGATGATCTTAAATTTACAAGACAGCCAGCCAGTGCCAACAGCGTGGAACTCAGTGGAGATGGTCGTGCGGTTCTTGTCAAAACGTTGATAAAATGCGCGCCTCCGCGATTTAAGAGCTGCTAGCCGAAGAGGTTATACGTCACGCGGAGAACGTAGTTGCGCTAACGTACCCACTAAGAGAAAAAGTCCAAATACAGGAGACGATATGAAGTAAAAGAAAACGTCCACATTAAAAAAAAATAACCAAGTTCATTTTAAACGTTTCCGTAGATAAGCAAATTTACAAGACAAAGTAGAACAGAAAAGGTGAATGGGTGAAGCCCTGTATATAATTAAATTAGAGTATATGAAATAGACATCATTCAAATAAGTATATAATTGTTAAACACAATCTCAACATATAAATCTCAAAATGCAAATAGAACCAAAACTCTTGTATGAACCTGTATAACAACAGACTGTATATATTACGTGTACAAAAAAAGAACAAGAAAACGCTATATGGTTACGTGAGATCCCAGGTACGCATTCACAATCTAAATTAAGCTTTATACATGAAAAATTATTACTACATATCATAAATTCACAATATTATGCAGTAGAAATTCTAAACTCTAAACTGATCAAAAGAAATTACTAAGTGTTCAAGAGAAAAAATACATTAATCTATTTTACAACAAAGAAATTATTTAACGAATAAGACAAAAAAAAGGGGTTGAACTAATGATTCTTTATTTTTCTCGGTATGCTACGATAAAGATGCTATTATTTATAGCACAAATGTAAGTTTTTGAGAAATATCTAATGAATTGAAACGGCGTAGTTAGTACAGCACTGCCTTGCTAGTTATAGATACAGTTCTAAGATAAGCCACAGCAATGGAGTCGTTTCCCCTTCACACGTGGTCCTTGTTGAAACCTCCGATCCACGTGGATTGATTCACTTCCACAACAGATTCCTCAGTTTCAATGACTTTAAACTCAAATGGCCAATCTCTACATCAAATAGTTATAATACTAATATTAAGAACCAGTAACAACTCTACAGAAGTTATTGTATGTATTAGAACTAGCGAAACAGGTAGATTGAGAAACAAAAATGTTACAAAGAAAATTAGCGGCAAAAACACACCTACAGATGTTCAAGGGCACTATTAATCTTCGGTCTAGACAACAACGTAAACCCAATCACAAAAATTGAGATTCAACAAACAATGAATGCCGCCATATAAACCACCTATCTCGGTGTAAATATTTCTCTAACAAATAACCACAAAGCGCCCCCCCCCCCCCCCCGACACCATAATCTGGTCGAGATTATTTACACTAGTTTCGAGGTGACACAGAATTCTATAGCAATAGAATAACAAAATCGCTACGAATATATACAACACCCGTCAAAAACTTGTAGCACCTTTTATTATTTTCACTGTCAATTTGTAGCAGTGTGCTGAAGATTTTATTTTAAGACGTATTGTGACTTCAGTTAATTTGACCTCTGTTACTATAGCCAGATATCATATTTTCTAATTACCGAATTTATTCAATGAAGCTAGGTTATCAGCTTAAGTCAAAGATAAACCTATAATAAAAAATTGTTTAAGTGATTTTACTAAATTTTTAAATATAAATCTTTTAATAACACTACATAAGGAGAAATACAGCGTACAATGTTCTCCAATCTACATTACCACCAGTAATTACGAGATTGTATTAATGATTTTCGTTAATTGGATTAAGCAATATACATCGTTAAAAAGGAAACATGTCCGTCGCGATAAAACCCTAACTGTAGTTCCATTCTCGGAGCGAGAACAAACTCGCGAACCAGTATATTACAGGAACGGGACTAAAGTTGTACACTTAGCGCCCAACTCTTTCAATAAAACAAACGAAATTATCGGCGATTTACCGAGCTGAACTTCAGATGGCCTATTCCTAACGCCATAAACTTTCCCAATTAGGCGAAGAACATTTGCTTTTATTTGTTGTAATAACAAATTCGTTCACGAGATACAGCAGTCTCCACAACGTACAGGTCTATTTAATTTATATATATATATATATATATATATATATATATATATATAAGTCAAAATTAATTAACGGGTGAGCGGTCTGTCAAGTAAAAATAAAACTCCTTTATTCCACTCTATATTTCATAACGCGTTGGTTACTTCATGAGGAGTGTCTACATGTTTAACAAAACCGCAATATATTAAACAATATAACAATAACTAAATACTTACAATTCAGAGTTAAAATTTAGCAAATAACGGCACTAAACATGTTAAAATTTAGTGCCGTTATTTGCTAAATTTTAACTCTGAATTGTAAGTATTTAGTTATTGTTATATTGTTTACTATATTGTGGTTTTGTTAAACATGTAGACACTCCTGATGAAGTAACCAATGCGTTATGAAATATAGAGTGGAATAAAGGAGTTTTATTTTTACTTGATAGACCGCTCACCCGTTAATGAATTTTTACTTATACAGTACGGTCGAGAATACTTAATAGTCTATATATATATATATATATAGTCTATATATATATTGCTGGAGCCACCCTCATAATAGGTTGATGCATAGTCATCAGACGTTTTACTAGCATCTTATTTACGAGGGGATATTGATATCTAGTTGGCCTAGGTTATTTTCCTTGAACAAATCAAAATCTCGTTATAATGGAAAGAAATAATGACATTTTGAAAGTGTCGCTGTCATTTATATTTTTTATATTCTTGACAAAGGCATCATTGCCGAAACATGTAGGGCTGTTTTAAATATATATATATATATATATATACTTTGAAGTAATAAACCAGACCTTTAATCGTCGACTTATTAAGTTTACCATATCATACCAAGGTCACGAAAATATTATATATATATATATATATATATATATATATATATATATATATATTGATGTAGATCAAGCCTACACATGAAAATGCCTTAGTTAGCAAGAGACAGAATTTTAATGTGAATATGTAATCATTAGAATAAGAAAAAAATATTGAAACTGAATTCTTCTTATGTAATATCAATAAAGTTGATTTCGCGTTTCTAATTGTTTAAAATTAATTCTCATATTGATTTATTTTTACCTTTTCATTTACCTTTGTCATTTCATTCCGATATCTTGTATTTCCTAAGATATTTCAACTTAATTGATAAATAATAAATGACGCCAATTATTTAGGCGAGACTGTACTAATTTAAAATAACTACAGCGGGAATTATCCCAACAATAAAATTAGCATTATGTACAATTATCAACATTCACACATCAATTATTTATTTACTAAAATAAACTATGGAATTTATATCAAGCATAAAGTATGGACACAAGCCTGTAATAACGTTATTGTGCATTATTTGACAAAATGCAAAGATATATCGATTAATGTTTTTTATTAGCTATATTTAGATGCTACTATTTTGTTTTTTCCGTCGACCTTGAATAAGTTATGACGTCATAGATAATTTTTTTAAATGTCAACCCCATTTTTTTTGTGTGGATTTTGAAAGCTTTTACAATTCTTTATTCGACGATGTAAAAATTTTGGTATGTTACATTAGAAAATTTTTGAGTAATCATTTGCGTCCATAAAGTATGGACACTAGCCCGTAATAACGTTATTGTGCATTATTTGACAAAATGCAAAGGTATGTCGATTAATGTTTTTTATTAGCTATATTTAGATGCTACCATTTTGTTTTTTCCGTCGACCTTGAATAAGTTATGACGTCATTGATAATTTTTTTAAATGTCAACCCCATTTTTTTATGGATTTTGAAAGCTTTTACAATTCCTTATTCGATGATTAAAAACATTTTGGTGTTAGTGTTACATTAGAAAAGTCTATGCGACACAACTGGAAAATTTGGACGTTTTACAACAACGCATCATCTACGAAACCAGACTAATCACTCCCGAAGTATTACAGAATGTGCGAAATGGAATTTATCATCGCTTAGGATTTTGTCAGCAAAATGAAGGAAAACATTTTGAGCATTTGTTATAAATTTGATACTGAAAATGTCAAAAATAAAACTTACAACACAGTTTACTCAAAAATTTTCTAATGTAACATACCAAAATTTTTACAGCATTGATTAAGAATTGTAAAAGCTTTCAAAATCCACAAATAAAAAGTGGGGTTGACATTTAAAAGAAATATCAATGACGTCATAACTTATTCAAGGTCGACGGAAAAAATAAAATGGTAGGATCTAAATAAAGCTAATAAAAAACATTAATCGATATATCTTTGCATTTTTTCAAATAATGCACAATAACGTTATTACGGGCTTGTGTCCATATTTTATGGACACAGTGTACATATATATACAGGGTTGGGCAAAAGTAACGCATCAGTCGAATTCTTCCGTAAATATAAACTTTAGAACAAAATGTTGTTAACAAAACTTTTTTGACAAGTTATTTTGTATTGGCTTCAATCATTTGTTTTTTTTTTCATGATGATTACATATGACAGCAAAAAAACTTTTTTTTTTTTTAATGGAAATAATATTATTTTTTAGACAATTCGGGATCTTTATTAAGTTCTGAATATGAATGCGTACTATTTTCATGGGGTTAGATAATAAAAATATTGAGAAAAAAATAAAATTTAATAAAAGTAAACAAACTACAAAATTAAATTAAATTCTCAAAGTGACGTCCTTCTACGCCCTGACAGTGTCCTAAACGTTCCCAAAAATAACGAATTGTATTTTGTACACTATTAGGTGGTATGGCTTGTATCTCATGAGTAATTTTTGCTCTCAAATCCTCTAGGTTTCTGCTTGTATACTTTCGACTTCAAGTGTCCCCAAAGAAAGAAATCCAATGGATTTAAATCGGGAGAGCTAGCGGGCTAATCAATAAAACCCCGACGTCCAATCCAACGACCGGGAAAAATTATGTCTAAATACTGTCGAACATTAATAGCATAATGTTGTAGTGCTCCATCTTGTTGAAACCATAGAACCCAATAATGCCAGCCAACACATTAAGTTTATGGCGATGCTGTGTATGATTTTCTCGCATCCAATGTGGATTCTCAGTCACCCAATAACGGCAGTTATGCCTATTTACAAATCCATTTAGACAAAATGTAGCTTCGTCAGAAAATACGATGTTGTTTAAAAAATTTGGAACGTTATTGGACAATTCCATTATTGTTTCACAAAACTGTAATCTTCTGTCCGGGTCATCTTTGTTAAGTTCGTGCAGTAAGTGTATCTTATTGTATTTGTTCGCTTTTAATATTCGTCTAATAGATCTGCTACTCATATCATTTTCTAATCCTAGTTGAGTTGTTGACGTTGTGGGATTTTCCGTTACAGCAAGTAAAACATGAAGAGATCGGTCTTCATTAGTGATTTCTTTTGGTCGGGCAGCTTTAGGAATATCTCTAACATCGCCCGTTTCTCTAAATTTAGTAACCAATCTCGAAACTGTTGATTGAGCTATAGGATCTCGATCCAAATAAACATTATTGAATAAAGTGCAAACATCGTGATGTGAACGTTGCCTGTCACAATATCCGACCATCATAAGAATTTCTATTCTTTTTTTAGTAGTTAATTTGACCATTTTCACACAAAACACGTATTAAAAAAAGCAAGTTTTACGATGGAAACTATTTTATTGTGAAACGTCAATAATTCAATGACAGTCAAAAAATCTACAATTTCCAAGGCAATCTACAAAACACTGCACTAGTCCAAATGTACGTTTATTAAATTTTATTTTTTTCTCAATATTTTTATTATCTAACCCCATGAAAAAAGTACATATTCATAGTCAGAAATTAATAAAGATTCTGAATTTTCTAAAAGAAAATAATATTTCCATTAAAAAAAATTTTTTTTTTTGCTGTCATAATTAATCATCATGAAAAAAAAACGCAAATGATTGAAGCCAATACAAAATAACTTGTCAAAAAACTTTTGTTGACAACATTTTGTCCTAAAGTTTATATTTACGGAATTATTAGACTGATGCGTTACTTCTGCCCAACCCCGAATATATATTTATATATGGTAAATTCAGTCAGTTGGCGATTTAAGGTCTGGCTTTACTTTAAAGTATATATATTTAAAACAACTCTACATGTTTCGGCAATGATGCCTTTATCAAGGATATAAAATATAAATCTTTATATTTTATATCCTTGATAAAGGATAAAGTATAGGTGCTGTGAGATACGAAAATCTGAATCGAGAGACGCGGTGTGGGCGGGCATTAGTTTGAATGGACGTACGAACCTCCATCTCTTTGAAAACAATGTCAATGGACACATATACAGAGATGACATTATTCAGCAATATGTGGCCGACTTTCGTGAGGCTGTGGATGAAAACATGGTTTTTATTGATGATAATGCAAGACCTCATCGTACACAAATTGTAATGCAAGCAATAAATTACCTCCATATTAACCATCTACCTTTACCACCAACGTCTCCCGACTTGAATCCAATTGAGCACATTTGGGACAGACTTCAAGAACAGCTCAACGAACATAATCCACCCCCAGTTAACGTGCAACACGTGCGGGAAATTTTACCGCTGTGTTGGAGAAGAGTGTCACAAGAACACATTAATAATTGCATTATGAGTATGCCCCGAAGATGTACAGCTGTGAGAGATGTCCGTGGCCATTATACACGATTTTAGAATTAATTGTTACAGAAAAATGTTTATTTTAGCTATTGTTAAAAATGTTGCTTATTTCATTTTTGATCATTTCTTAGTAAATTAACGATTTTTCTGAATAAATCTACTTGAAAATTTTAAATTGTTGTGTACAATTATGTATCTAATATAATACACTACAAATATTTACCCATACTATCTAAAAAATACAAAAAAGTAAAAATTCCTTATTCATTTTTGAGTAGTTTGCTTTTGTCTAATATGGGTTAAATGATAATTCTACAGAATGGTTAAGAAGATTTCTGCGAATTCTCGCCATCTCCGTGTTAGGCCGCGTAGGTTCCGAACAATCCTCGTAAAATATATGGCCGTTAGCATACTTATTTTCTACATTTAAATAGGTTTTTTTATCTACGTGTTTGTATCAAAATGTAAACCCAGGGTTCTATTATTAATAAATAATATATTATATACATATCGCTCGTATTCGTAATTCTATCTACTTAGTTTTTATTTACACGCCCTCTTCGCTTCATTTTTCAAAACGTCAAAGTTTCGTATCAAAGCCGGAAATACGGAGCCGCGCTCACACAGCTTACGTTGCCCGAGCATTTAACAAATTGCGTTAAAACTCCAAGCCGTTCGAGCCGGCAACGATCCCGAACAAAAGACTTTAATTCAGGTGTAACAACTTAACGTTAATTAATGGGGCCAGTGGCAGCTACAGAAATAAAACTACCACCTTGTTTCGTGCGCATAGCGAATACACACACTCAAATTCACACACACACACACACATACACAAACTCATACACGATCCCTTGCGCTGCAACTACCCCGATTTCTATCGTTTCACAGTGGTCGCCCAGTTCGACTGAGGTGTTTTATTAATAAATCTGTTCTTGTTTCAGCGTCGGTCTCAGAGGTTCAGGGCGAACTTTTCGTGACTTTAATAACTTCACACACGAACACTTTTACATTAATTTAATTAATTCACCCCTCGTTTGTATCGCGATTGTTGCGCCCTTATCCAACTACCACCGCCAGCATATCACCACCAACTCGTTTCGCACGGCCTTCCGCGTGGCGCGTACCCTGCCGTCCAAATGGAGCAATAATTTTTGTTAATTAAATGGGAGAAATGGGAAGTCACCGTATGTTAGAACTTTAGCACTGATTTAAAGTGATAGTTATTTTTATCACGTACAAATCGTAAATTATACTCTGAGGGGGTTGAAAAATTTATTGTTACTGCTTAATTTTTTTCAGAAACAAGTGTAACAATTTCATAAATGTCCAGATACAAATGCTATTAAAGTAAAAAGTGATTTTTTTTTAACAGCGAAACAACTTTACAATTTAACAATTTCAAATAACACGAAATGCTATTTTTTAAGCAGCCTCTGCAAGGTATTTTCCGTTCTTATTAGCATCGTTTTACCAGAAACGATTTAAAGTACTAATTGGTACCAAAAAATTTCCGACATTTGAATCATGTGCGTAAGTGGGCGTAGTTACAATCAAACACCGCTACGTGGAGTTGTCTATAACACTGATTACGAGATTACCAGCTCCCATGAAAAAAAAGTGTGGGCATTTGAACCAGCGAAGTGAAGAGAGAACTTGTTTCGGTGGTAGTCTAACTTCGATATACAAGGGCTGAGTGATGTATAAGATCCCCAATAACGCCATTGTCGTGGTGACAGAGACAAGTTCTAACCTGCTAACCGTAATTTCGAGTACCGAGGTTGCGCGCCCATCGAAATTGACAGGCATTTGAAAGTTGTTCATGGTAACGATTGTATGAGCATGAAGAATGTTTGCCAGTGGGTTCGACGTGCATAACTCTGTAATAGAGGCAACCCTCCAATGTCAGGCTGTGTTGGGAATCGCGGGAGCTATGAACAGCACGGGAATCGGCCATTGTGGCCTCCGCTGGAACTATTTGTAAATGTTGAAGCCATGGTTGCGACCCTGAGGCTGAAGGTCGATGGCGTATGGTGTCCTAATAAGGTTGCAGGGGGGCATACGCATATCACAGGAACTATACTGGAGAAGCCGATATTTCAAATGCCAGCGGACAGTATGGCACCTGAGATTATGTTTACAGCTAAGCCGAACATATTTATACCGACCAGGTAACATATTTATACCGAACAGGCAAAAAGTTGCTCGAGCGATTGTGTGCTGGCACCCGGTACATGGATGGAACACAATCGAATCAAGGCACAGGTGTCGGCATATGCGAACTGTGTCCCAGAAGGAAGATATCGATAAGTCTGGGAAAACATATTGCTGTGGCTTTTTCCCCGCAACATTTAGTGAACATTTTTGAAAATATATTATTTTTGTAGTGTACTATTATTGATAACAGTGTATGATTTTATTGTATGAACTCTATTTGTATTTTGATTTATTTATGAATTCTTAGGTTTTGATTAGCGCAGTTCCTGGAAGCCGTTCGGACTTGCTGGGCAAAATATATTTGATAACTGTAGTTTTTTATGTTTGGATGCGTGCTGTATGTATCCGTTTTGGTCAGACACGTCTTAGTAGGCAAATAAGAGTGTTGTATATTTTTGGAGATAAAGCTTTTTTATCTCTTTGTTCATTTAATTACGGTTTTTGGGTAGATTTTCAGTGGTTGTGTTTATTGAATTAATTACCGTATTTTTACGAGTTTGTATACTCGTAATTGTTGATATTTTTAACTCTTATTTGCACGTGCTCTCATTGTTACATGATATAAAAACTACGTAAGTTTTATATTACTTTTATAATATTATTTCTTGATTTGAATGCATTTATTGTATATCCATTGTATGAATTTATATATATATATTATAGTAATTAAGATATAGATGACAAAGATACTTTTTTGGTTCTTGTAAATTTTTTAACGTTTAAATTCTAGAACGTTTGTTTTTCAAGGTTGGTTTTTATACTTGTGGCATCGTGGGCAGGTCTTTTTAATATTTTTCGGGTTTGACAGATGTTATTCTGTTTACATTTTGACTTTGTTATTCTGGGGTGTTAATTAAAAATATCTTTGTG
The DNA here is from genome assembly GCA_935421215.2 of Melolontha melolontha. Lineage (NCBI taxonomy): Eukaryota > Metazoa > Arthropoda > Insecta > Coleoptera > Scarabaeidae > Melolontha > Melolontha melolontha. The sequence continues at coordinate 116,792,000 of OW285242.1, read as the reverse complement.
ATTTATTAGTTTTTATTTTGTTTCGCAAGTCATAAGAGGATGTTTAAATTTGCTTAGCTGTCACCCCCAGCAAATTAAGTTTACCTCTAAGTGTTTTTGAACAACACACTTCTTTAAATTTCTTAAAGAATATATTTTTTTATTTTTTTTTTAATTAAATATTAGTTGGATATTGTGATTTTTATTATAATTAACATTTCGAGTGAACAATTCATTCTGGCGCCCACATTATATTTTTAGAAGAGAAGTACCACGTTTTCCATTGGAAACCCTGAGAGGAAAGCTGTTTCATAAAAGAAAAGTATCCGATTGAGCATTAAAGTTGGACAGTGTTGTGGTGAATAGTGACTCATTCAAGCCCAAACTCACTATTCATAGCACAATTTGTCGGTTTTCCAGGTTGATTGTTTACTGCGCCGAGGGAATTCGGGAAGCCGGCTGCGTAAACAAAAAAATCAACATAATGACTTGTAAAAAATGTCTATTCGGGTCCTTAGTTCTCAAATAAAACTAACAGTTATTTAGACACACACTATATTAACAATAATAACGAAAAATCATTTAATAACTAATTACTAACAACAAGAACATTTATGTAATTTATATTTATGTAAGGTCACCCGGCGATGATTTTGTATGGAATGGATAAATCTCTTTCGACTGCTATTCATATTAACTGGAAAACTTCTGGCATAATCGATGTTCGCTTAGATGTTTCGTGTGTTGTTCGATCTAGCGATTCATTCGCATTTACATTCTCTAGACGGTTCTCGTCGTGTGAGATCATCGGTGACTCATCACAGACTGATAGTCAGACAGCTATTACAGCTATCCCTGGCTACGTAAATTCTCAAAACATGAGGATGTGGAGCGCAAATAATCCGCACTTTTTTGTGGAAGCACCACTGTATCTACAGAAATTGCAGTTTGGGTAGCTGTTTGTCAGACAAGGATTATTGGACCTATATTTTTTGAAGATATGTCGATTAAAAATACAACATTTTAAACAGTAGCCAAAAAATGTTTATACCTTTTAGGAATATTAAACGCTGCGCGTTACAGACTTGATACCATTTCTAAACATGTTACACGATGATGAATTACACGAAGGCTACTTCTAACAAAATGGAGGTCGTGTACATACTACCAATGAAAACATTGTTTCTATGAGAGAACGTTTTGGAGATCGAATTATTAGTTTAAATACAAACACAATTTGGCCACCTCATTCCTGCGATTTAACACCGTGCGATTTCATTTATGTCCGTACTTAAAAAGTTCTATTTTTGTAACACCTGTTTTCGATCTTAATGACATGCAACATAGGATTACTAATAAGATCGTAGAAATTAATAATGCACCTTGGATCCTAGAAAATGTTATTCACTTTGTTAAGCTAAGAACTTTACGCTGTAGAGACGAAAGCGGTGGCCATATTACGTACCTTATTTAATGAATATTATTACGTAATAGATTGTCTTTTGTTCCTCGGTTGAGTTAAATAGGGTAAACGGATCATCAAAACCCCACACCACAAACTCCAATGGATGACTTCATATATGACGGAGATTAATTTCGCCAATAAAAATACGTTTCTTTTCGGAACCAATACATTTGTGTTAAAAGAAAAATTAATGATTGCTGCAATGTCATACTTACTTGTTTTGTATATATTAATAAATTGTTGTGTAATTATAAATTCGTTTTTATTCTGAATATTATGAGATTTTACATACATAATGTTGTGTAATCTGATATGGTTTTTGATGTTAGTTTTCACATTTAATTTTTCGGTATTCTTTCATTTTAAAACAGACAGCACTCAAAAAAAAAGTTACGTTTTTTTATAATAAATCATTGTAATTTACATATTTCAACAACCAGAACTTTCAAATAACCGGCTTTTCCCTTAAATTCAATTTTTCGTAGTCTTAAATTAATTAATGTCACTTGGCAACCCTTATTTAACGATTTAACCTATTACTAGAGCAGAACAATTTCCGTGCGCGCCATGTGCGCCGATTTGAGGATGATTGTATTGCATCAGAACGAATAAAAAGTATTCAGTATGTGTTTGGTACTTGCTAAGACTGCATGTAAGTGTAAGCATACGTAATAAAATGTCGTCGACACATAAATCGAGAAAACGACCGTTGTCAGACGAAGTGAATAAGTTTATTATGGATTTCCAGGACTTAATATACGATGGTTCAAAACTTAAATGTTAAGTGTGCAATACATATCTAATGTGTTGGTCAAAAACACATTGTAAAGAACACGTAAGCAGTTCGAAGCACAATAATAACAAAATTAATCGACAACAGTTTATACATGAACTATGTGTAACTATGATTGTGTGTACACTGCCGTTTACCTTGTTAAGTAATGATTCATTTATTTTATTTTGGAATAAATACGCGAATCAAACATTACCGAGCACGACAACGTTACGAAGGAATTTATCATCGGTGCGTAAACAGGTTGAAACTAAAATCAAAGCTGAACTGAAAAATAAAAAAACTGTGGTTATGTGTAGACGAAACAACTGACAGCAAAAAACAATCTGTAGTTAATGTGATGGCTCGTAATATGGAACCACATCAACCAACGTCTTCAATTTTATTAGTATCCAAACGACTAGAAAAATGTAATGCCGAAAAAAATTCAGAGGTGCTATTAGATACTTTGGAAAAATTTAAACTTTCGAAAGACCAAGTGTTAATGTTTATGGCCGATGGTGCCGCAACCTTGTGTTCTATAGGCCGGTCTCTTAGAAAATATTGTTCTAACTTGTTACATATTACTTGTAAACTTCATTCTCTACACCTTGTGGCAGAACAGGTTCGTAGATGTTATGCAGAGGTAGATGCTTTAATATCGAATACAAAGGCAGTATTCCTAAAATCTACAAAATACCCCTGAGCCACCACAGCCGATTCTGACACATGGTTACGGGCGGGGTTTTACTATCATGAACATTTTGAAAAAATTAAGAACGTGGTTTTATCATTCATTTTATCATCTACAGATGCGTTAAGTTGCTTAACAAAGTATTTTGATTATGCGAATATAACATCACTAGATGTAGAACGCTCGTTTTCCGAATATAAACATATTTTTTCCTCACGGCAGACATGTTTTTCAGAAATAACCTTAGAAAAGCACCTGATGTTGAAAATATACAATCGAGTTTCTTCAGTTTGTCAATCCTTGGAAGACGCTTAAAACGGTAAGTGTTTTTTTAAGTCCTCTGTCGTGCACACAATCACTGATTTCATACATTTTCCATTTTATTTATAGGTACATACAACGCTGCCATAATATGTACTATTCTTATTTTTCGTGTGTTTATGCATATTACTTTAATAGCAGAAAACCAAATGCATATTTAATTATTTCTGATAGAATAAATGTCTCTACTTCTATACTTATATCGGTAACAAGCTCATGTTGCGTCCCTATTCTATCGCATATTCTAATATATTACGAATTACACTCCCATACCGTCGCTCATGGCGCGCACGGAAATTGGTTTGCTCTACCTATTATTAGCAGTACGACATGTAGGCTAAATCACTTAATCAATCTAAGACATAACTGATTTAATCCATGGCATACTCTGAAAACTTTTCTTGTGGCTTACTATTTAGTAATATAGATACTTCATGGGATATTTTTCAAGTGGAAAACGATTTTATTTTAGACCTTCCATAGATCTCTTTTCGTTTCATTTTTTGTTAAATTAAAAACCGTTGCTTTGAATGGAATTGATCTATTAGAGTACTTTGAGGCAAATAAATCTCTGACTCTCTGAAAATTATTTGCATCATAGATTAGGTTTACCAATTGAATTTTTTCCGCTTTTATGTATCGTGACATTGCAAAATAAATAATTTTGCTTGGCGTGCCAAACTACGTTCCAATACGTATCAAGATCGTATCACCAAACTTCAACGTTCTACCTACGAAAGGAGAGAAAACTGAAATAGGTAAGTTATCGGTGTACACCTTCCACATCGTTCAGTTTACTCGCTTCCAAGGTGTATATCAGGAGATGTGCACAGATGTTATGTTTTCAAGATTAAGAGCCTTTTACCTAATTTATTTATTTTCGTAGTAAATATTATACGTGGCTTAATTAAACTTTCACATAATATATGCTGGGTCATCCAATATTAATAAGTTTTACGGTATTCCGAAAGTGAAACTCCACATTAAAAGGTCCGAAAAACACAAACGAAAATACGCTAACTTCGTTAATATATTCGAGATCCCTTTTGTGATGTAAAATAACACCTAGGACTTTAACTTTAAATGTAAAACAAAAGCTAAAAGCGTTCATATTAAAACACGAACGATGTTTTTTCTAGTATAAAGGCAGATAACGTATTTTTCAATGTCCTTCCGCCATATACACAAAATGTCCTTTATTTTATCGAGATAATACGGTGTTTTTGTGTCCGTTATTCCATGACCCACCAAAAGACAACAGCGGCCCGACACCAACAAATAAGGATTATTGTTTTTCGCATTTCACCATTTTCAAGAGAAAGGGTAAGAGATAGAAAGTATTATGCGCTTTCACGGATATCGTGCTAAAAAAAAAGGAGCGAAGAGACTGAGAGAGGATGCAAAAAGTGCTTGGATGAAGAGATACCGCGAGGCAATCTTGTCGGATTATGAATTTATTGTTTTATGAAACTCGAGAGAATTATGTTAATGCTAGGCACTTTACCGCTCTGGAAAATTCTCTTACGGATATCGGAGCTCTTCCTTTCTACTTTTTATCCTCTCTCTCCTCTCCCACTTTTTCTCTTCACTTTTCTGGAAGATTTCTAGTTTTTCCTCCTGCTCAAAATACACGTAGAACTTCGCGATGAAACACCGAGACGTTTTTCGACGAATGCACATATATATTTTTAAAATTCAATAGGTTGGTACTCGTGGAAAATTCAGAATGTGTCTGCTACACAGAGGTGAATACTAGCCCTAGTTCATGTGAATGAAAAGTAACGAAAAAGCTCAAAAATAAAACACGTAGAATGAGTGATGAAGAAAAAGGCTATTGTATTATGGAATCGGGTATATGCGTATTAAAAAATATGATAAAACTTCTCTCTGTAACGCAATCTCGCCCTTTTATAGCGGTTATTTATAGCATTAAAAATGCAACAGACAAGAATGGAAATTAGGGTAAGTGATGTATTATTTTTTTTAACGATATTATGCAAATTGGTCAAGATAATTTATAAAATCGTTATATCAAGAAATGGGAAAAAGGTTTTATCTTGAAAATACATACATTGTAGTGATATAAATCACTAAATTACCTTTGTCTATTTTTTTGTTAATTTTTCTTTAAAAACTATGAACAATTTTCGTTCTTTTATAGTTCTAACAATAGTAATAAAACCAAATTTATTTTGGCACGTCAGGTTTCAACGAAAAGCCATTATGTGACACATACCAAGTTCGATTATTCTTGCCAACAAAAAGAGAGTGATTGATAATGTCAGAAGCCCTCGCAAAATTAGTATAAACGATATCTACTAGGTGACAGTTGTCCAGGCAATAATTTCGAAACTGAATAACTTCAGATTGGTCACTGTAGTCAAACTAAATCCATACTTTCTAGGTTTAATGCAGTTGTAAAGTTTAGAATGAAGCAGATGTTCAAATACTTTAGCGCAACTCAACAAAATATTTATACGGCGATAATTTCGTATGCTCAAGCGATCTTCTTTTCTCTAGATTAAAGTTATACGATTTAATTTCCAAAACTCTGGAAAAGTAGACATTCTCAAGGATAAATTAAAGATAGCTAGCAGAGATTCGCACAATAAAGAAGTTTGGAATATGATCGGTGGCCTCATGTATCTGATTTCAGTTGATTTATCGCATATATTACGTTCTGAAACTTAAACGAATTCAAGTAAAAACAGTTTACGTAAGTAGATACAGTGGTAATAGGGATCGAACTGGCCTGAAAATATTTTGCAAACACTTTGACAAACCCACAGTCATAACAGCAACCTGGAATTCCAGATTTCCCGTTCTTCAGGCGAATGGAGTTCCAAAATTGTTTCGGCTCTTCTACAAGTTCATTATCGATACTGGTCTGTATTTCTTGTATGAGCGATCAGTCTCAATTTTCACTAATTAACGTAGTCTGATGAATTCATTGTGTGATACAAAACTAATTGAAAAGGGCAATATTGACATTCGAGCACAATTCCAAACTTTATCAATCAATGCCAGCTATTTCACGATACAGTGCCATCATATCTGCCTTATGAATTATAAAGTCTTTCTTTGGAGACTTGGATTAAGTAATGCTAGCTGCCGCGGCCACGCGCGGTTCTGGCGAAATCAAGATTGCCGGTTAGTTGCCAAAGTCGGTAGCCGTAACACACAGTATAAGGAAGCCTCTATTTATCGTGTATGCCCTTAGTCTGGTCGGGAGTGGAGACGGATGTGGATCGACTAAAACAGATGATAGGTAGCGCCACTTAGTTTTACTTACTCGAAACTGAAAACTAAGAAAAGGGTTTGGGCGTTCGTAGGCGCATGCACTTACAGACTACCAAAAATGTATCGAAGCGATGGGCTAAACTAAAGGAAGGGGTACCTAAAATCATAAAGAAGAAATCGGAAATAGTTCATTCGTATATTGTAAAAATAAAAAAAACACAGGTAATTAACTACCATTGTGGCGGTAAATGAAATTTAAGTTATAAAAAATTGACACTGGGATATAAACAGTCTGTATATCAGGTCATTAAATTATTGAATAAATTACAAAAATTTACGTGAGATTATACTGAATCAACTTAAAACACCAAAATCAGCTAAATTAAATTAATCTGCGAAGTGTACCGAAACTATGACAATTAGTTAATATTATTAATCGATTTCAATTTGCCTTAACCTAAGATTCGTAGTAAGAGGGCAGATCTGTTGTTGAACCTTATATTTGGTTTTACACACAGAGTCTATTACAAGTATAGTAATAAAATTTAACAGAAATATTATAGCTATTTAACAGATAACGTGATGAACAGGAACAAAAATTTGTAAATTATAAATATAATATAATTTAATATCTCAAAAAGTTGTTGCAGAATAACAAAAAAATTAACTACTTAAATGTGTGAAAATCAACTAATTAGCAATGAATTCAAAACTAAAAATTATTTTACAAATTACGTGTATCACGTAAAAAAACAATTTAACGCAAATCCATATATGTTACATATACAAATTAAACTAACATTAAATGCCGTTCTGATTAGCATAAAAATACGGAATCGGAATTATAACAAATAAAGTATCGGCGATAATTTCCAAGTTCACTGCATTAAAAAAAATGTTGTACAATATACCTAGATAGCTGCAAGACGACACAAATGACATGTTCCAAAAATAAAATGTGCTGTTCTTGTCACAGGCGTTCCGGTAAGAACAACGTGGTCTTCGCTCTCTCATTTAGTACTTGGTTATCGGTTTGTCTCCTCGCAAACGAAATATTTTATTTCCCACGAATGGGTATATAAAAGAAAAGCTCGTGCCTACTTATGTCTGTTTGCCTCAAAAGACGTCCAATTATTCGATACGGTATTGAGCTTTCTTCCTAAAAATTCCTTCACTGTTCCTCAGTCGGATCCGCAATTGCGTTAGTTTCCAAGAAAAACTTCGGGCAGACGTGAATTATAATTCGAATACCGGAGCACACCAAGATATATACAACTTTACTCACTGGACGTTCAAACAGAAGTGTCTTTAAAATCACACTCGCCGGAGCGGTGGGATTATATTTTGCGAACACAATCTCACACAGAGGAAGTGGCCGATATCAAATAATATACGTAATAATATAATGTAAAATTTAAATACAGAGCGGTATAAACTAAGCATAAACATAAATGTAAACTTTAAAAAAGATATAAAACCACTTACCACAATTAATACTCGTACTCTAAATACGTCTTTCGACAACGAAGTTGTCATCTTCAGTAGGTAAAATTAATAATCACAGTGTCGAACATGGGGCACAGTAAAGCTAGCCCAAAGAATCGCGAAACACTTTACAATACAGCCACGTGTACTCTGCACATTACACTGTAAAGTATAAAATATTCTGATCACTAAAGGATCGTATCTGTAAGACCTAAAAGAACGAATTTTGTTTTGCACTACAAAGCCGCAATGTTGTTCCCAATGTTTAAGGAAGTATTAAATGTTCGACATTTTTCAAGTTTGGGCTGCCGTTCGTAATTGGATCAACAGTAAACGGGAAATTTTTTTCGTGTATATAATGAAGAAATGGATTCAGCGTTTGAAGATGTATTGCACTAAATGATGATGATGTGGATAAATAATTATGTACGTTGGTAGTACACTAAATTTACTGTATTTTGAGGCTTGTTTAATTATTTTGTCTTTTATAATTCGGAGACCTTATAATATCAATCCGCTCTCGTATATACAAGTGTCCTGTATCGTTATGTTCAAATTTTAGGAGTGTAAAAGATTTCATTTCAAGTAACAAAAACTCAAAACTTGTATATCCATTTTTATATGTTGCAAAGTTACAGATCTATGAATGTGATTGTCAGATCATGAAAAAAATGTAATCCTAAAGTCAATACAAATTGATTTGATTTAAAAAAGTTATACGATTCAATAACAGGCCTGTGCTTGTTAACGTCGCATAATAAAATGTTATACTAAAATAAATAAACAAGTGTCGTAGTGCATACAGTAATTTCTTGGAGATCTACAAAAAAAGAGTACTAGAAATTGATTTATGATAAAGAAGGTTCTTACTTATTTCGTAAGTGCTGAACCATGAATATCATACAATAAAGCAATGTTCAGATGTCTGTTAACCTTGCATTTTTTAATAAAGGATTACATTACGTTTCAGTTCATACAACAGCTTATTAGTGAGTGAACACGTTTTCTTTCTTCAAAATGCCTTACCGATTTTCTTTTCAAGAGTATGCGGACATGCATTTTGTGTATGGCTACTGTAACGTCAGTGCACGTCAAGCAGTTATTGAATACCGACATTGGTTTCCCGATAGGCACATTCCTCAGTACAGAACGTTTCTGGAAGTACATAGACAATTTCGGGAATGCGGACTCCGTGATTATCTTTTCGAACGAGGAGTAAATTTGCCAGCAGACTTAGAGGAAGAAGCAGTAGCTATTGATACAAGGGATCCAACTCTAAGTGTATATCGAATCGGTAGACAACTAGGAGTGCCACGAACGACAGTTTGGCGAATTTTAAAACATGAGGGCTTATATCCATTTCACTATGGCAGGGGACACGGTTTACTTGAGGCAGACCACTATGCTCGTCTAGTTTATTACCTGGATATTAAGACAGTCACGGCTTCATTTTAATTTCTGCAGAACAGTCCTCTGGACAGATGAATCTACGTTCACGAGAAGTGATGTTACAAATCTGAGAAACCTACACAAGTGGTCATCAGAAAATCCCAAAGCTATACGCCCATCTAAATTCCAACATAAATTTTCTATTAATGTTTGGGCGGCCCTAATCGATGACTTGATTATTGGTCCTATCGTTCTTCCTGGGAGGTTAAATGCGGACAATTACCTTCAATTTCTTATTGACGAACTGCCAGGTCTTTTAGAGGATGTTCCATTGAATGTTCCACGAGACATGTGGTTTCACATGGATGGGGTGCCACCACATTTCGGAATTGCTGTCCGAAATTGGGTTCACGTCAATTATTCAAAATGGATTAGTCGAGGTGGTCCTGTTGCATGGCCACCCAGATCACCCGATTTTAATCTCCTTGACTTTTATTTATGGGGGTACATTTTTTTTCTTGATTCGTATTTGATTTTTAATCTCTTCTGTCTACCACGGTGTTTGTTATGAAAAATTTAGTCTACGCGCAAGTTTTGAACACAAGAGGAGAGTTGTTGGATCGTATTCACTTGGCTGCCGAGCAAATCCGACAAAACAAGTATGAAATTCGGATAAGTACTTCTTCTGTTGGCTTACGGGCACAAGCCTGCATTCAACAAAGAGGTGGACATTTCGAAAATATTATTAATTGAACTTTTTTAAATAAAATCGGTTTTTTTGGACTTTAGGATTACATTTTTTTTCATGATCTGACAATCACATTCATAGATTTGTAACTTTGAAACAAATAAAAATGGATATACAAGTTTAGCGTTTTTGTTACTTAACCCTTGTCCGGGTAAGACATTTTACTAACGTAACCGGGCAGTTCGGGCCTGGTAGGCCCGGTGCTTTTAGTATATGTTTTTACTTACAGAATTAATGAAACAAAGAGTTTATGGGAATTATATATTTAATACCATTTATAAATAACATTAATTACTTACTGATCTTAAATTTTATTCATTTCTTGCAATTATAACACAAAACTTTTGATGAAGAATGTTCGTTACAAATGTTTTGTTTGCACTCATCACAACATTGTCTTTGCTTCCTGTCTTTTGTTTTAGGACACATGTAGCACCTTCTTCTAGAATTTGCTTTAGTTTCAGTTCTTGCTCTCTTTGCCGGCGTTGCTTCTTCACCTACAAACTCGCTGACACAGTGTTGGATGGTACGAGGAAGTCCATTCGCCTTCCTTCTTTGAATGTGCGGAAGAGTTGGGTTTTCAGATACATCTACTAGAAACAATCTCCTTTTTTGGTGTTTAGCTTTATTCCAATTTGGGTTCAAATTCATCCAAGTAACATATGCTGCAATGCCGCTTACGTCGAGAAGGTTCATAAAAAATGTAAATGACCAACGATCTGTTCTGCGTTTACATGTGTATTTATGAGCCAATTGGTCTAACGTGTCCACGCCACATTTTGTGCTGTTATAATACAGAATTATTTCTGGCTTTTTTTTATCGTCATCGTTACAGTTATTAGTATGATGCATCGTTGACAGAGCCAAAACACTTTTGTTTTTCTTTGGAACGTAGGACACTAAAGACGCTTTTTCTGTAAATCCGAAAATGGACGTTTGTTCTTCACGTTTTCTATTGGGCAAAAATTCGGTTGGGATGAAGCGTTTATTTTTTCTTACGGTACCCATTTGTCAACCCATTTGTCAATAATGTTTTTGCTAATGATAAGTCCGTAAAATAATTGTCGAATGTGACATTTCTGTTTGTATTATAATACGGTTGTACGAGCTGCTCCACTACCTGTGTTGCGAGGCCCTTGGCGATTTGATTTCCTTTCTTTCCAATATAGGGAATACCATTTAGAAGATAGTAGGTTTCAGAGTCACACGCCCACCAGATCTTCATTCCATATTTGTCTGGTTTAGAAGGCATATATTGTCTAAATCAACATCTTCCTCGAAAGGGTACAAGTTGTTCGTCCACTGTGATGTTTTCTCCGGGGAGATAGTGCTTTTTCAGATTGTTATTTACTTTTTCCCAAATAACTCGAATAGGTGCAAGTTTATCGTTCTTCCTTCTTTCGAAACGTGTACCTTTATCATCAAATCGTATAAATCGCAACAAGCTTTTGAATCGTTTCAATCCCATCGTTGCTCGTTGCACAAAAATAATCGGAAACACTAATTACGTAAAAACGGAAAATAAAGTTACCATAATTGCCTAAAGTATGGGCCTGCTAAGCCCGGCTTGCCCGTTAATGGGATTTTAAGTACAATTGATCAATTAAGTAACGATTATTCATAATTTAACAAATATTACTTAACAAGAAAACAGTAATTAACATTTCTGAGGAATTCTAAAGAGCATTAAGTCGTACTAAAATTACTCATTAAGATATCGAATTTTTTATCGTCGCTTGGGCCTGGCAGGCCCCCTTGCCCGGATAAGGGTTAAAATGAAGTCTACTTTAAAAAAATTTTAAAAATACTATAAAGTTTGAACATAACGATACGGGACACTTTGTATAATCTTCAGGAAACGATCATTTAGTCATTACAGTAGTTTACAATAAAAAATCACCCACACACAATTTTTGGTAAATTGGGCTATTTTTGCTAAGTTTGTACTGGAATGTATACTATTTTCTTAATTTGAATCAAGTTGAGAATGAAAACTTTTTGCTAAAGCGGCTTTCGTTTGTTACGAATTATGTTTGCTTGCACAAAAAGAGATAGGAATTTATCATTTATGTATTATCCATTCACCGCGTTCATCGTTAAATTTAGAAAATTTTCAATTTAAGTCTAACTTAGAAGTTGATACATTGTTTGGGCTAGCACCATTAGCAGACCATATACTGATCTCGACTAGGATTTATCGCTAGTTACCGGCACCAGTCTGTGAAATTAATTACGGACTTGATTTGTGTGTGCGTTTCTTTGTACCGTTGACTGCTATTTCTGGGGGGTTGGATGCTATAAATTTGCAACTCGGTTTTCTCTTGGCGTACTATAAATAGACTTCGTATAAATTGCATTTAATTGAATGAGAGCGTTTTATTTACTCATTAGAAATAGGCAGTCTCTATTGACATATCGAAACTGCGCAATGCGATAAATTTATACGTTTCATTTGTCTAAATACATAAATTTAACGATGTATAATTAGGCGGCTCTATACAAAGCAAATCGATCGGCCTAGGCACGTGATATTCATTTTCTAATATTAATACATAATTTGTATGTAGTATTACTGGATCATTTACTGTTCCTTAATGTTTTAATGTGGGTATTTAATGACCGCAGATAAATAATTAATACTCGTATTTTGTGATATTGCATGACGAGCAATTTCCAATCATCTTGAACATTAACAAACCTTACATACTTCGGATATGTAGACCAAATACTACAGGAACATTATTACCAAGTAATCAAGTATTTCATATGCGAATCTAGTGTTTAGTAGAAAAAAAAACAGAGGCACTTTAGACACGTAGTAGCGACAACAAAAGAAAATCCAAAGAAATACACTGGGAAGTTAATAGACGCAAAAATAGGTATAGTTTACAATTTAGTTATTAGTAGAGCAGGGTAATTGCGCCAGCAGCCAGAGGCGGATGCTTAAAAGTTGCTACGATCGCGCCGTCGGGCCGCTATGCGCTACCGGTACCGTTAAAAATAATAACCAGAAGAAAAAAAAACAAGATATCGGGTAACCAGGATTGCCCCACCTACGCGATCCAGCCAACGTCTAGCGGCCTCCTGGGTACTGAGAAGCCTCCGTTCAAGGGTGGGGATACCCAAAGGTACCATAATGTAAAAGAGAAAGAAGGTGGAATAGGGCGCCACCAAATTTGCTACCGCTAGACGCCGCAAATTCGGAAATCTCGAAAACAAAAATACTAGGCAAGTCACGCGGCGGGTAGATGGCGCAACCAAGTCGTCCAAAACGATAGGTAAGAAACGATGAGGTAAGAAAAAAAAGTCCGGTCCAGGCTAAGCTACTCTTTATTTTTGAAAGGAAAAAAAATATATATACAGGGTGGGGCACAGGAACCGGATGTTTTTAGAATGCATAATATTCGACCATTAGAAAAGGAAAGGGCATTTGACAGGTGGGGATACCTTCCCTGACTCAAAGCATTGTACTGTCAGTTACTGTCATGGAGCCGTGGACGCTAGAACAGCGCATATTTGCATATGATTCTTTCGTTAGAAGTGGTGAATCAGTGACTACGGTTCAACGTGAATTTCGTCGAAGGTTCAATATTAATCGAAATGACTCTGTCCCCACGCCTAACACAATCCTACGTTGGGTTCATAATCTTTGAACACGAGGCTCAATACTCAAAATAAAACCGCTCGGATCCCAAAGTACAGTGCGCACTCCAGAGAACGTTGAAATGGTTAGACAAGCGATACTGCGAAGCCCACGCCGCTCTGCTCGGGCTCATTCGGCCGGACTGCGAATCAGTAATCGTACTGTAAGAAGGATTTTACATGGTGAATTACATTTGCATCCAAACAAAATAGCGGTTGTGCAGAAATTGAATGAAAGGGATTACCAGCAACGAGTGAATTTTGCCAAACAAATGCTTACACTTTATGAGCAGAACGAAAACATGCTGGTGGTAATGAGTGATGAAGCCCATTTCCACCTTAATGGGGCTGTCAATAGACAAAATTGTCGGTATTGGGTTGCCGAAAATCCTCAAGAACTGCATCAAAAACCGCTGCACAGTCCTAAGGTTACAGTTTGGTGCGCAGTGGGGAGGTTTGGCGTTATCGGTCCCTATTTTTTGGAACGAAACGATGTTACCGTTACTGTAACATCGGCGCGTTACATTAATATGGTGAACACCTATTTTATCCCTGAATTGCAAACAAGAGGTTTGGACCCTCTACAATTATGGTTTCAGCAAGATGGAGCCATGGCACACACCGCCAGAGCGTGTATTGCTGTTCTTCGTACTCTGTTTCCTAATCATCTCATTTCGAGATTTGGTGATGTTTTATGGCCTCCTCGATCTCCCGACTTGTCGACATGTGATTTATTTCTATGGGGGTTCCTCAAGTCTCGTGTTTACGAGGGTAGACCTCGTACGTTACAGGAACTGAAGGTAGCGATACGTCAACAAGTTAATCTAATTCCTAGAAACCTGCTGGAAAGAGTGGAAGTCAATTTTCGTGAACGACTACAACAATGCGTTAACGAAAACAGACATCACATACCTGAAGTAATTTTCCGCAAATTATGAAATGCTAAATTCTTGCGTATGTAATCCTACCAATAAACTTATTTTAATGCATAAAGTGACGATTTTATTGTTACTTCAAAAACATCCGATTGCCGTGCCCCACCCTGTATATATATAATCTATGCCCTGTTACCATGTAATGGTGTAGGGTGATGTTTATTAAAATCTATCTATTAATAGGTTTGTACGAATTTTCTCCATCCTCTTCTGTCTCTAGCCAATATTTTTGCTTGCGTCCATGATGTATCCACCTTCTTAAGTATTTCCGCCATTACTCCATCCCATGACTTCCGCCACACTCACACTCGTCTTATCGGTCTTTCTTCA
This sequence comes from Melolontha melolontha, assembly GCA_935421215.2. Taxonomy (NCBI): domain Eukaryota; kingdom Metazoa; phylum Arthropoda; class Insecta; order Coleoptera; family Scarabaeidae; genus Melolontha; species Melolontha melolontha. The sequence continues at coordinate 116,777,000 of OW285242.1, read as the reverse complement.
GTCATCCGTTGCATGTGTCCCCACCTGCCCAATTACTGTTGTTCGATAAAATGCATTATTGAATCAATTCTAGGTCGTGTCTAATATTTATGTTCTTAATTCTATCCAATTTAGTGACACCTCTAACTCTCCGCAAATACTTCACTTCCAATGCCTGTATCCCATTTTTCTGCCTTTCGCTCAGCACCCAAGATTCGCATCCAAAAGTCAATATCGGTCTATATATAGCTTTATATACATTAATCTTAGTTTCTCTCGTTATTTCTTTCTTGTCTATCAATTTCTTGTTTATTGCGAAAAATAGATTTATGGTTTCTGGATTCTATTGTTAATTTCTATCCCTTGTGATCCTTTTTCGTCTATAGTTACTCCTAGATAGTCGAAGGTTTGTACTTGTTCTATTTTCATCTCATCTATTTGTATATTTATATCTTCTTGTTTTTCTCCTACTATCATGACTTTTGTTTCATTACCATTCATCTTTATTCCTTTCTTCTTGAGTGTCATGTAACATGACACTCAATCTGGACATATGGAACATGACTCATGTTCCATATGTCCAGATTCTTCTGTAGATCTTTCTCACTTTTAGCAGTTATGACTATGTCATCAGCAAAGACGCCCTCCGATATATCTATCCGTTGTAAGTTCCAGCTTCCTACATCTAATTTTTTCACTCTATTCGAGCATTCCTTTATTATGTTGTCCATAAACAGAACAAACAATGCAGGGCTCAGACTTCCTCCTTGTCTCACCCCTCTTTGCGTTGTGAATGTATTTGATTTCATGTTATTCTTGATAACTAGGTTTATGTTATTACCATAGGTTGTTCTTATTATCCGTAAAAGTTTACGATATACTCCTCTTTCACTTAAGATTAAACCAAAACCAAAGTGGTACAATGTAAGATAGGTCTAAATTAATTATACACCAAAACACTAAAAAAAAAGAAAGCGAAAACTTTCAGGTATGTAATAAAAAAAACTGTATAAACCCTACCCAGAAAAGAGACCCCGTCAAAATGCGTATTTACCTGGTTCACATATATAAATACAAAATTATAAGCCAGATTTATTGGGGCAGACCTGGTATAGATCTGGAGGCTTTTATATTTTAAAATACACAAAGTTAAAATTTACAAAATTGAATATTGGAATGAATTAAACAAAACTTTGCGGTTTTATAATATTTAAAAAGAAAAAGGAATGGATAATTATTTAATTAAAATATCAAATAATAGAGAAATGGTAAATCTTAATTTGAAATCATAAATTAGAAAAAAATAGAAAATTAAATTTATTTTAACGTGTATATGTAAGAAACACATATCCTTGTACACGTTTTCGACTTTGCGCAAACAACCAAGAAAAACTCGACGTAGAAATCTTTATATTGTATGTGTTTTTGCAAAAGTTGTTCTTTGTTAAAAAGTAACATGTGTGTAATTATGTTGTATTCTTGAAATAAATTTAAGCGTTTAAATATAGCAAACCAAATGAAAAGAAATAATCAATGATGCTTTTAAATTAATTTAAAAAATTAATATTATGAATAGAATTACGTAGTAAAAAAAAAAGTAAAAAAAAAATTAATATGTGTAGAGAAAGACGCATAATCGGAGTTTCAAGCAAACTGTAACTACAGTGAAACCTCTCTTGGGCGGATACTTACGGGACCCTGAAGAAGTGTCCGTTCAAGGGAGTTGTCCGTCCAAGAGAATATGCAAAAGAGCGAAATTAAACAACGTCCTATGATTTTTAAATTGATTTTAATAATATGTAATTATGTATGTACAGATGCACATAGATACTTTAAGACGTTTGCTTATGTTTAAAATATTCTAACATAGACGTTTGCCGAGTTTTCTTGTTAACTAATGCATCGTGGAAATGAAGATCAAGCTTAGATATTAAATCAAAAGCAGATAGGTCACCATGAGCTTCAACAAAACGTTTTAGTTGCTGGGTTACATTAATTGCCTGTCGGTATGTAGTAATACCCTCTTCCTCCTGAGTATGTTCAACATCTGACTCATCGGACACTATCTCTTGTGTGGGAACCTCCAGACATGCAGAGCTGTTTCTTCGAACATTAAATTATTGTCTACATTAAAAAAGTCCTTAATCTCATTATCATTTTCAATCCCAAACTTATCTTTATTCCTCAATATTTCAACTAAAAGTGACAATGGAAGGTCGTCTTCATTATCCGAGTTTTCTAGGTTTTCCCTTGTATTTTCACAGTCAATAGATTGTGTAATTCCAGATTTGACAAAGCAGTTTTGAATTGTATTCTTTGTTACTCGATCCCATGCATTTTTAATGAGGTAAATTGCATCTAAAACGTGTATTTTCTTTGATAATTCTTGTGCTGATGCAGCAGTATTTATGGCTATTAAAAGTTGTTTAACAATAAATATTTTATAAAATGCTTTGAAGCTTTTAATAATGCCCTGATCTAAAGGCTGAACAACAGAAGTACAGTTAGGAGGCAAAAAAATCAATTTAATATTTTGTAACTTTATGTCTCTTGGGTGTGAACATGCATTGTCAAGAAATAATAAAATTTTTCGTTTTTCACGGACCATCTTCCTGTCAAATTGCATCAACCATTCTGCCATTAGTTCACCAGTCATCCATGCTTTTTTATTCCATCTCCAAGTAACAGGCAAATTATTCGTATTAATATGTTTAAAAGCTCTTGGTTTTGCTGTTTTTCCTATTACTAGCGGTTTTTCTCCCTCCATATTTACACAAAATAGTATAGTAAGTCTTTCTTTCGGAAATTTGCCTGCAATACATCTTTCACCTTTTAGATGTTATGTTTTATTGGGAACTGCACGAAAAAATAGCCCAGTTTCATCTGAATTGTATATATTTTTGGGAGAAAAGTTGTTTATAATCGATGGAACGGGTACGAAACTTTTCTAGCCAACTGAAATTTCTATAACCTAAACCATCAGCGATTTCTTTGGCTTTTGTCTTTATTAATGTGCCTAAAAAGATACATATTTCCATAGTTTTATACAGGGTGGCGCAAAACTACCGTTATGGTTTGAATGTTTAATAACTTTTTTATTTAATGGTTAATTATTATTATTATTTTTTTGTTATAAAGTATATTAATGGGGAATATTTTTGGCTTAAGTATGAAAAATTATATCCCGCAAGTGGTGGCCATTTTCGGCTCTTTCCAGTACATGCTCTTTCCAGTACATTTTTCATAACTTTTCGTAAAATTTCCGGTGTTATGGCTTGAATTTCATTGCGAATGTTTTGTTTTAGCTGTGGTATGATCGCTGTCTTATTTACGTATACCCTTTCTTTCAAATAACCCCAAAGAAAACAGTCTGGCGCTGTTAAATCCGGTGAACGTGGGGGCCAATTGAAATCGCTTCTGCGCGAAATAATGCGTTCGCCAAAGAGGTCCCGTAACATAGCCATTGTATCCCTTGCAGTGTGGGCTGTGGCTCCATCTTGTTGGAACCACAACTGTGGATGGTTTTCTATAGCTGGCCTCAAAAAATTGTCCAGCATCGTTCGATATTCAGCACCATTAACCGTAACTGAGGCGCTATGTGCATTTTCAAAGAAATATGGACCAATGATCCTTTCGGACGATACACCGCACCAAACAGTACACTTAACTGGGTGTAATTGTTGCTGATGAACTGTTCTCGGATTTTCCGTAGCCCATATCCTGGAATTTTGCTTGTTTACGAAACCATTCAAATGGAAATGGGCTTCATCGCTCATTATCAAATTGTTAATGAAATCGCGATTTTCTTCTGCTTTTTGTCGGAATGAAATGGCATAATCTAGCCGTTGTTGGTTGTCTAACGCCTTCAATTCTTGCACAAGCTGAACCTTATACGGGAACATGTGCAATGCGGCCATAATCCTCTGAACGGACCTCCGCGATAGCCCCAGTTGTGCCGAACGTCTTCTTGTTGATGTTTCTGGACTGTCCTGTACACTATCCACAACACGTTGGATATTTTCTTCCGTGTGGACCGTACGTGGTCTTCCGGTACATGGAAGGTGTCTTACTGTACCATGTGCTGAAGGTCCAGTACGCACATTAAAAAAACCACGATAAGCGCGCTGCGTCAATACAATTGACCGATGATTTTCAAAATAAAATTCAACAAGTTTTGATCGCCGTTCTGTGGTGTATCGTTCCATTTCTAATTCCCCAACTTTTCTTCAAAAAATTCTGAAATAAAAATAAAAAATATAAATTTATTAAAAAAGTTATTAAACATTCAAACCATAACGGTAGTTTTGCGCCACCCGGTACTACTACCAAGCTTAAAACTACATACCTGATAATGGAATACGTTTGCTATGAGCCCGAGTGAACCACTCATAAAATAATCTATCTATATTTCTTCCCTCTTCTTTTAGAAAGCTTCTTTTCTCATTCACATTGATGTTTGAGTGAAATTTACTCAGTAAAAGTTCTTTATTTTTAACGATATCAGCCTGCTTGTGTTTTTGCTTATCAAAGGCTTCAATTACGTCAATTTTTTGTTTAAGAGTTAAAACTTTACGTTTGGACGACATATCGGCAGTAACCGTAATACTGTAGCTCAAATACTAAAAGCAATAAGCGAACAAAACATCCTGACGACGCAGCACCCGCGGGGAAATACCGTAGTATCGGAGGAATTCCATTCGCTTTGCCGCGCTATGTTTGCTCGTGCGCATGTCTGCTCAAGAGAGGGTTTCACCGTTATATTGGACCAGTTTTGGGTGTCCGTGTCCGTCCAAGAGAGTGTCCGTATAAGTATATGAGAAATCAATGTAATGAAATCGGGACCCTGAAAAAGGGTCCGCTCAAGAGAGTTGTCCGTCTATTAGAGGTGCCCGCAACAAGAGGTTTCACTGTATATAGAATCATATTTTGTTTCCTAGTAAAGGTCATAAACTTTGGATTTCGCAATGTTCAGCGATAAATAATTTTTGTCACACCATTTTCAAATCGATGCAAGGTCACTCTGCAAAATATCGCAATCATTCATGTCATCTATTTGGGGATAAATTTTCAAATCATCTGCATACAGTAAGCAGTTCAACGACAAAACACCCCTCGAAATATCGTTAATAAATATCAGAAACAACAACTTGACTTGTACAAGTGTCCGGTATCGTTAGGTTCAAATTTTAGGAGTGTAATGTAACAAAAACGGAAAACTTGTATATCTATTTTTATTTGTATCAAAGTTACAGATCTATGAATGTGATTGTCAGATCATGAAAAAAATGTAATCCTAAAGTCAATAAAAACTGATTTTATTTAAAAAAGTTCAATTAATAATATTTTCGAAATGTCCACCTACTTGTTGAATGCAAGCTTGTGCCCGTAAGCCAACAGAAGAAGTACTTATCCGAATTTCATACATGTTTTGTCGGACTTGCTCGGCAGCCAAGTGAATACGATTCAACAACTCTTCTCTTATGTTCGAAACTTGCGCGTAGACTAAATTTTTCATGTACCCCCATAAATAAAAGTCAAGGGGAATAAAATCAGGTGATCTGGGTGGTCATGCAACAGGACCACCTCGACCAATCTATCTTGGATAATTGACGTTAACCCAATTTCGGACAGCAATTCCGAAATGTTGTGGTACCCCATCCATGTGAAACCACATGTCTCGTCGAACATTCAGTGAGGCATCCTCTAAAAGACCTGGCAGTTCGTCAATAAGAAATTGAAGGTAATTTTCCGCATTTAACCTCCCAGGAAGAACGACAGGACCAATCAACAAGTCATCGATTAGGGCCGCCCAAACGTTAATAGAAAATTCATATTGAAATTTAGATGGGCGTATAGTTTTGGGATTTTCTGATGATCACCTGTGCAGGTTATTCAGATTTGTAACACCATTTCTCGTAAACGTAGATTCATCTGTCCAGAGGACTGTTCTGCAGAAATTAAAATGAAGCCGTGACAGTATTAATATCCAGGTAGAATAAACTAGACGAGCAGAGTGGTCTGCCTCAAGCAAAGCGTGTCCCCTGCGATAGTGATATGAATATAATCCCTCACGTTTTATAATTCGCCAAACTGTCGTTCGTGTCACTCCTAGTTGTCTAGCGATTCGACGTACACTGAGGGTTGGATCCCTTGTAACAATAGCTACTGCTTCTTCCTCTAAGTCTGCTGGAAAATTTACTCCTCGGTCGAAAAGATAATCACGCAGTCCGCATTCTCGAAATTGTCTGTGTACTTCCAGAAATGTTCTGTAATGAGGAATGCGCCTATCGAGAAACCGATGTCGGTATTCAATATCTGCTTGACGTGCACTGCCGTTACAATAGCCATACACAAACTGCATGTCCGCATACTCTTGAGAAGAAAATCGGTAAGACATTTTGAACAAAGAAAACGTGTCCACTCACTAATAAGCTGTTGTATGAACTGAAACGTAATGTAATTCTTATTAAAAAATTTAAAAAATGCAACGTTAACAGACATCTGAACATTTGTTTATTGTATGATATTCATGGTTCAGCAATTACGAAATAAGTAAGAACCTTCTTTATCATAAATCAATTTCCTGTACTCTTTTTTGTAGATCTCCAAGAAATTACAGCATGCACTACGACACATGTTTATTTATTTTACGATAACATTTTATTATGCGACGTTAACAATCACAGGCCTGTTATTGAATCGTATAACTTTTTTTAAATAAAATCAGTTTGTGTTGACTTTAGCATTACATTTTTTTTCATCATCTCACAATCACATTCATAGATCTGAAACTTTGAAACAAATAAAAATGAATATACAAGTTTTGCGTTTTTCTTACTTGAAATGAAGTCTATTTTACACTCCTAAAATTTGAACATAACGATACGGGACATTTTGTATTTATTTTGTACTAAGTAAATCAGTTACTTTCTTTATTTACTATCTGTATTTTTGTATTTATCACATGTTATGGACGTTATTAGGAGATGATTGCAACTTATTTTATTAAACTTGAAAGTAATAATACTTGAACTATTATTATTTTCAGCTTTTGCTCGCTCTTAAATAAATGTTCAAATCATCAAACATTGTATCAAACAAAATGCAAACAAAACCTTAAACTTCGACAAACTAAATCTAACTAAAATAAATATAATATCGTATAGAGATTCCCTCAAAACCGGTAAATCCTATAAACACTATGTGTTCAGTATAAATACCTACGCATTTCGTCTCAAACAAAGAATGTGAAGGGTCTTCCAAATTCGTAATACAAGAGAAGAAGCCACGTACACAATACCAAACGGTAATGAGTAGTATTGTGCCGTTACGATTAGAGGGACTTACTGCCGACCTATTGTATGAAACTAAGACTTCAATCAAAGCCATCGACCATTCAAGTAGGCAAATGAGTTCCTGTACAAAGGTGTACCAGTTTCTACTCATCTAGACCGACAAATCCGCTTATACGTGATTGTGTATATTCTCTTTGCCCGCGTTCCTATGCGATTCACGATTTAGTTGTTAAATAGAAGTTTATAACTCAAAGACAGTCTAAAAATATGTATGAAACGTTTCTAGATTTATTCTGAATGTAGTTCTAGTAAAAAATGTGCGACAATTAAATAGCGGGATTCCATATGCCCTAGCCTTTAGTCTTGATGGTAGGAATGAGGGTGGAATGCAGTTAACTTTAATGCATCCGGTGCAGGTGAAGCCAAAATGCGCATCTCTATCTTGTTTAGCTAAGCCTTGCTTGAATAGTACGTTGTTTTATCGGAGTGTCGCGATCATGATAAGCTTAAAAATCGAGCAGCGCATTAATTTAAAATTTCTCGTGAAGGTTAAAGAAAGCTCCAACTAAATGATTTCAGTTATCGAAGGAAATGTTTGGCGATAATTGCACGTCACGCGCTCGAATTTCTGAATGGCAGAAATGATTTTTGGAAGATCGGAAATAGGTTTGAAAATGATGAACGTTCTAGTAGACCTGTGACATCAATAATGAATGAAAACACTGAAAATTAATGAAATTCAGCAGAAAGACCAACGTTTGGGTATTCGGATGATGCCAGACATGACGGACGTTGATAGAGGAACACTAAGAAATATTTTTAAAGGGGATTTGCAAATGATTAAAGTTTGCGCAAAAATGGTACAAAAAAAAACCCACACGTCAGTAAATGGATAATATAAAAACATCTGCTATAACATCATGAAGCAATTCACAACAGAACCTAACTGATAGACAAAGTTCTGAAACAAAGCACCAGTCCATGCGCTGGGGAAGACCACCACTTCGCCAAAGAGCAAAAAAGTTTGAATCAGTAAGTCGAAGTGGAAAGTCAATTATTGTTTGTTTCGATACTATGAGTATCATTATGATTGAGTGAGTACCTTAAGATCAAACGGTAAAACATTTCGGTCCTGACCAACCTGAAAGAATTGGCGAGACAGAAAAGACGAGATCTGTGGAACAACAATTCATGAACGTTGAACCAGGACAACGTGCCGGCATACAATGCACCCTCTGTAAAGAAGGTCTTAACGGAGAAGAGAATCACTGTGGTCCCTATTTCGCCTTATTCTATACATCAGCCCCATTCACCAGATCTCGCTCCATGTAAATTTTGCCTATTTCCAAATATGAAAAGTGCCTTAAAGGACACCCATTTTCAATGTGCAAAAGAGGTAAAGTCAAAAACGGAAGACTTGCTAAAGAAGACGACACTTGCAGGCCTACAGCTCTGGTTCGGACAATGAAAAACACATATGCAGCGGTATATAGGTAGGTAAGGGAAGAATATTGCAATTGATTAACTGCTATTTGAAATACGTCTTCAATAAAGCATTTTTTTCCGATCTGTCCCATTATTTGTGGAGCAACCAGGCAAAACCGGTTAAATCCATTGTAAACTCATATGAAACTCATATATTTAAACAAAAAATAACCTTAATTAAGAATTGCTGAAAAACACAAGTCAATCAACGGGAAACGTACAGACGCGTTTCGTTCTAGTTGGAACTTTTCAATGCACGGCATTCCTCGAAGACGGACATTGCTTTTCATTTCTATACTTTCTGTATATATAGTTAACATTTGGAACTTACTGCAAGTGAGAATTAATGAATATTAAATCTCATTCTTATATGTAAATGTCGACTTATGTGATGCATTCATAACTACAATCCGACAAACTAAGTTTGTACCAGTATGCAGAACACACCCTTTCGCGACAACAAACTTCCTGGTAATTAGGTTAATTAAGAATTGCTGAAAAAACAAAAATGCCGTGCATTGAAAAGTTCCAACTAGAACGAAACGCGTCTGTACGTTTCCCGTTGATTGACTTGTTTTTTTCAGCAATTCTTAATTAACCTAATTACCAGGAAGTTCGTTGTCGCGAAAGGGTGTGTTCTGCATACTGGTACAAACTTAGTTTGTCGGATTGTAGTTATGAACGCATCACATAAGTCGATATTTACATGTAAGAATGAGATTTAATATTCATAAATTCTCACTTGCAGTAAGTTCAAAATGTTAACTATATATACAAAAAGTATAGAAATGAAAAGCAATGTCCGGCTTCGAGGAATGCCGTGCATTGAAAAGTTCCAACTAGAACGAAACGCGTCTGTACGTTTCCCGTTGATTGACTTGTTTTTTTTCCGCAATTCTTAATTAACCTAATTACCAGGAAGTTCGTTGTCGCGAAAGGGTGTGTTCTGCATACTGGTACAAACTTAGTTTGTCGGATTGTAGTTATGAACGCATCACATAAGTCGACATTTACATGTAAGAATGAGATTTAATATTCATTAGTTCTCACTTGCAGTAAGTTCCAAAAAATAACCTGTGTAATCTATAGAGCTTTGTCACTACACATCAAACTACAAATTTCAATCATTTTTTTCCACCCACACCAGAGTAATTAACAAAAATAAAATGGATTTATTGTGTTTTGCTTGATTAGAAGTGGATATACCTAGTTTTGTTTGAAAAAAGAAAGAAAAATTGGTATTGAATACTACTGCTTACTAGATGCAATTAATTTTTTTGTACCAGCCCAAATTTGAGTCTTCCTCATATTTAACGTCAAATTGTTCCATTAGGTGACGAATAGTTTTTATTTTTTTATCTGGAAGATTACGACCTAAGTCAATTTCTTCTCCGTTGGAATCGCTTTTCCTTTCTTGAGTAAACTGTACTGTTTCGTTCAAATTAATAATGACACTGACAGATATTGGCTTTCTTCAAAGTGCCATAGATGCCATCTTCATTAGAGACTTATAACACTGCAGTTATAGTTCTGTTGCAGGTATCTTTAGAAACGGATTTATCCAGTTTTGGTTAAAATGTTAATTTAAATTTATTTTCTTTGAATTTATACAGTTTTGCATGATTGGTTAGGTTTTTAACCTTAGTTTCAATAGGAAATATTGCATTGTACTTGATTTTGGGTTCACCAATGAATTTATCGGACTGCTATTACTAATAGTACATACTTAGTTTATTTTTCTTGTAAAATGGATTTACCCGGTTTTGCTTGATTGCTTCTCATGTGCCACACCTTGTAATATTTAAACCAATTTTTAATATATCAGAATAATTGAAACATACATGAGTGGGTAAAACCCCACCAGTTTTGTATAATACAAAGGTATTTTTAATAATATAAAATATTATTAAATATCTGGTGTGAAGAACACAAATACAGGTTCACTATTAATATTTTTAGTAATATTTTATATTATTAAAAATACCTTTGTATTATACAAATCTCATGTATGTTTCAATTATTCTGATACATTACACATGCGGTTAGTTCGTAGACTGAGTGAAGACACAGACAAAATGCAGTTTCTAGAGACACGGCTGGCCATCTTTAGAAGGGCGTCGTTGGTTCGCATTAGTTATGTGGACGGGGCGAGGTACTTCGACTATCTGACAACAGGAAGCGCTGAATTTACTTCAACGCTCGGTCTGGATAATTTCTGTGATGTGGCGATGTGGTTCTTTTTTGGGAATGTGTCTGAAGATATCCTTTCTCCAGCAGGGGCGTACCGATGAGCCTGTAGAAAGGCGAAATACGTATCTACGTCTCTGGGGAGGGATATGTTCGGACACGTTCACAAAAAATATTAATAGTGAACCTGTATTTGTGTTCTTCACACCAGATTTGTAATAATATTTTATATTATTAAAAATACCTTTGAATTTTTAATATACCTCGTACAAGGTACATACTTCTTCTTCTGTTATTTAGGTCGAAATCTGTTCCTTTTTACGTATCCATCATGGCGCTTCAATGGAAGTGGAGGCCCACCTTTCCTTCTATCTTTGTAACGGTCTCCCAGGATTTTTCCTGCTGGTCTTTTGTCTCTTGCTATTTTGATCAACCTGGTCTCATCTACCTTTTGTGTTCGTGTTCGTTCCATATTTTTCTCCTTCGCCTGGTGAATCTAACGGTATCTCCGATTTCATATCTTCTCTTATAGCTTCGTTCCTAACTCTATCTCTCCTTGTTTAAATCTGTTTACGAAGGCTCCTTTACGAGGGTGACCTGAAATGTGTCTAACCTAACAAAGACACAAGATATTGTTTCGTAAAATTTGTTTTTATTTTTCTACATAGACTCCTTGTAAATCTACAGTTCTCCCAGTGATGCTCGCATTTCTTAAACCCGTCCAAATAGTATTCGGCGTCTTTGTCTGCGAAATAATTCTTTACCAAGGTGATGACCTACTCATTTGACGAAAATCTCTGTCCTCCGAGCGCAATTTTGAGATTAGGAAAAAAGGAAGTCGCTTGGGGCTAGATCTGGTGAGTAAGGAGGGTGGTTAAGCAGTTCAAACCGTAATTCGTGGATTTTTGCCATGGAAACCGCTGAGGTGTGAGACAGTGCATTGTCTTGGCAAAACAAATTCTTTTTTTGCAAATGTAGCCGCTTTTCTGCAATTTCTGCTTTCAGCTTGTCAAGAAATGATGCGTAGTATGCTCCTGTAATGATTTTTCCTGTTTTAAAATAATCGTTTAAGATAACTCCATTACTATCCCAAAAAACAGTCGTCATCACTTTCCCAGCCGGAGAAACGATTTTGCTTTGTTTGGAGCCGATTCCACATTCGCTGTCCACTGTATTGACTGTATTTTTATTCCAGGCGTATAATGGTGTATCCAAGTTTCATCTACAGTAATTTAACCGGCGTTAAAACTCTGATTTATTGCGCCTGAACTGCGCCAAATTGGAAATGTCCAATCGAACACGTTTTTGGTCTAACGTTATCAATCGCGGCACCCAGCGCGCGGACAACTTTCTCATGCCTAAATCTTGATTCAATATGTGACAAACACGTTCTTTGAACATATTCATAACCTGCTCACTATATGGTCTCTCTCACTATAATTCGGCGGTCGTCTAGCACCATTTGGTGAACTTTAGCGATGTTATCGTCAGTGGTTACAGTTTTTGGACGTCCCGAACGCTCATCGTCTCCCAAGGTGGTACGGCCACCTTTAAACTCAGCTGCCCAAAATTTCGCCGTGGTAAATGATGGTGCAGAGTTCCCATACACGGCGTCCATCTTTAATTTGCGCAGGCGTATTGCCTTTAAAAAAACATATATTTAATGACGCTCGATACTCGATTTTTTCCCATTTTCACAAAAACACTGACATCGCCTCACTCAAACGTTTGTCAAACAACTGCGCGTCCAAAATGGCTGATATGTTGGTGAATACCTGTCAATAGATACGCAACCGCATTCTACAACTTTTATTGACTAGTGCTGCCATCTTCACATTAAGGTCGGAAATATATCAGACCGTCCTCGTAATACACTCGGTCAGGAACGTTGATTCGTTGGATTTGGACGTATTTATTTAGTGAAGACAATTTAACCTCATTATTGTTATGTCTATTTGTTTCATTCCTTTTAAATGTATTATATCATTATTTTGCTATTTATCGTCTGTATAATTTTTTTTTTTTAAATTGTGTTTTTACCGCTAACTTAATGTTGATTAATCGTTATTTATTCATATATCAACGGAAGAATGCCAACTACCGACATTGAAATATATTGAATCATGAACGAACAGTCATTAAATTTTGACAGATTATTTAACCAGACTGATACTTCATTAAGAAATCTCCGACCAAGAGATGGCACCACTAATTTTGTTAAAATAGAAGTACTTCAGTTATTTTCTGGACATATAGTGTAGAATCAGGCCAACAAAAATGCAGTTAATCCAACGTAGCCAAAATTACGAAGCAAAATTCTGTGATTAGAGAAGTGTAACATGTGTGGACATACGCCAGAACAGTAAAAATAAAAGAGGTGTGTTGAAAAATAAACCTATGAAATGAAAGAAGGAGGAACGGAACTATGGCTATGAAATACTAGTAATTGCATCCATACTAAAGAGAGACCCATAAGATGTAAAGATCTCAAAATTGATAATTAACAGAAACAAATAAAATATTAATTATTGTTTTATATAACAAGTGTTCATTTGAAAAGTCAATCTAGTAGCATGTGATTTACTGAGAACATTTTGAAGTATGTCGTAAATTAAAATTTACTACTTAACCTACGAAGTCGTACATTTTGACAGTTTCATACACACAAATAAATAACAAATAATAGGTATTTATTGAAAACTATAACAAGTGTTGAAAATGTTGTCCTTCAAGATCAATGCACTTTAAAATCCTCCGTTCAAAATTTCTGATGATATTCTGCAACATTACTGGATTGTTATTAATTTCCATGCATTTATGTCCGATTCTCTGTAGCATATCATTCAAATTCAATATAGGTGTTCGAAATATGTTATTTTTTTAGATAAGGCCACAAAAAGAAGTCGCAAGGTGTTAAATCGCATGAACGTGCAGGCCAGGCAATTTCAGTATTTGGACTAATTATACGCTCATCAAAAAATTCTCTTAAATAATCCAAAGATTCTGCAGTACAGTGACAAGGTGCTCCGTCTTGTTGGAAATATGCATTTTGAAGTTCATCATCATGCAACTAATTGACAAATTATTGTAAAACTTCCGTACGGTACCTTTGAGCATTTAACGTTCCCTGAAAAAAAATTGGTCCAATGATTCGCCTTTGGCTTATCGCTGCCCAAACACCAATTTTCTCTGGATGTAGCGATTCTTCATTAATTACATGTGGATTTTCACTAATCCAAATTCTTGTATTTTGTGAATTTAGGTATCATGTTTTATAAAACCATGCTTCATCAGTAAAGATGACTCTTTGCGAAAGTTCTCCATTATTGTTCATATTTACAAACCAATTACAAAACCGTAGTCTACGTGGGTAATCAATTTCTAACAATTCTTGTACTGCTGTAACACGATATGGATAAAGTTGCATATTTTTTTTTAATAACTTGTGAGTTGTACTAACAGGAAGGTTTATTTGTTGACTCAAATATCGAACAGATGTTTCATTTTCCATTATTTCTTCAACACGATTGACAACTTCAGGTGTACGTTTCTTAACTGTTCCGCTGCCTGATTTTCTAAAGAGACTACCAGTTTCAGAAAAAGTTTTGAAGTTCTATCCAAAGTATTCTTAAATTGTATATAATCTATTAAAAAATGTGGAAACTCAACTTGAAATTCTACCATGCAATCTTGAACTGAATAAACCCATAAGCCATCAATTTTATTACCACTTCGAAAATAAGCCTGGACTAAATAAATTTTATGTTCTAAAGTGAAAGCCATTTTAAAACTGAGAAGCAATTTATTTAAACCAGAATCGGCGCACGATTATTTTATGCACTAACTGATATTTGTGATTGACATTATCAAATGTCATTTGGATTTACGTTTACGGAACAATAAACACATACTAATATATTTGCGTCTTATTCTATCAAAATTTCAAAGTAATCTAGATTGACTTTTCAAATGAACACACGTTATGTTCATGTCATTACAATGGATTTGAACCCTGACCTTTAAAATTTATATCAATGTCACAGCTAAATTATTCCACCGGGGTATCTGGTGCAGAAGAGCCGTAGAAAAAAATATCTATCTACCCGACCTAGCACATTATACAAGCCAACGGTACTAATTCTCCTTCCCTTAGTCCCTATTTCACACAGCCGGTGACCAATCTATTTAAATTAGTACTTCTGCAGAAGTCAGCAGACATGAATTGTGTGTCGGTAATTTATTTACAGGTGACGGAGGGCAGGATTCGAAAGCGCCCCCTCACTCCAAATAATTCATCAAAGTTCTGTCTCTGTTGGAGTCGACACGCTTTGAAAAACATTAAATAAATAACGAAGGCGCGTGATACAGTAGATGCTAAAAATAAAAACGCTTTTGTTGTTTGCCACTCGAATCGACTGTATCGCATTTGAATAATAATGCGACAATATTCGGAGCATTTCTATAAATAATGCTGACATTTTAAGTTGCGCGTTAAATGCTTGATAAAATATTAATATTTTTATCATTTTTAAATACAAGGACGGACTAAAATAGTAAATGCTGTTTAAGAAGTAATTAATAAAAGAAGTCCTTTGCTTATACATATTTATTTAATCGATTAAATTGTTACTGTGAGAAATATTTCAAATGCTACTTGCCATATTAACAGCGCTCAGCATAATTGTGTGTGTGTTATATGTAGACAAAGAAAGCTAATTTAATCAGTAAAGTCAATTACTAAAAAAGGTTTCAACCTAAAGCATCGCCAGGGTATTTAATCATAATAATAATAATAATAATATTTTGCCCAACAGAATCCTCCAGTAATAGGACAAAACCAAATATATATGATGCAAAAATGTTTAAGAGATTATAAAATTACTAATGAAAGGAAAAAATAAATATTCAATTGAGAAAATCATAAAAAAGTACTGTAATATCAGATGTGGGCAGGATCGCCATGTGATATCGGACATGGGCAGGATCGCCATGTCCGATATCACATGGTGATCCTGCCCTCGTCTGATATCACATGGCGACCTTGCCCACGTCTGACATCACATGCCGATCCTGCCAGGATCTCCATGTGACCATGTGACCAACATAATAAATGATAGACGGGACAACGGTTAAATAACAATATATAATTTAATAACGACATAACAACGATTAACAATAACATATATTACATTGTATCAAGAGCCACTAGTCTAGCAGGGATACTAATACACTCGCTCGGACTATGTTTCTGTCTGACTCCGTCTTGAGATCTCGCAGGGTCTCATTATCTATTTGAACGTGTCCCCCTTTAGCCTAGTGACCTGGTGATAAGATAAACAAGGTGGTGAAAGATCGTAACACACCGCGGTCGTGTTGACGAAAGATCATAACACACCGAGGTCGTGTTTGGAAAGATCGAAACTCACCAAGGTCGTGTTTGACGAAAGAGATGCGTTTGCAATACATGACCTGGTTTAGTTACCGCAGTACCTATGCAATTCAACAAACTAATTACTTTTTTTCACTGTGTTTACAGTATGTAATTATAATTCGTCACCTTGAAGTCAATTGAGGTGTATAAAGAAAATTGTTACATCACGTCAGATTTAGTAGACAAAAGCATTTATTAATTTTTATTTAAATTTATATGAAGTAGTGACAAAAATTTTATTTTACATTAGAATTTTTTGGAACGATTAGCGTTCCTCTTGTAGTCAGTAGTCGCAGTATGCCTCTGGAGGCTCCAACAGTGGTCTGCAAGCATGGCTGGTTCCCATCTACCCTGATAACGTTTCTTAAACTCTGCAATTTCTTGATGAAAACGTTCTCTGTGGTTATCACTTACTAAACCCATGTTATCCGGAAAGAAACTTAAATGGGAGTATAGGCAATGGATTTTCAACAACATGTTGTATCTTAGTTTGTGATAAGCATCCAACATCAATTTGATTTTTCCAATTAAATCTGGTGATTTGTGATTGGGGAGGAATTTTTTTGTGACGTCGACAAAAGCCAACCATACATTTTTTCCATGGAACTGAGGCTAGATAAAAAAAGGGGATGATTGATTAATTTTCTTATGTCAGGCCCTATAAAAATTCCTTATTTAATTTTCGCGTCACTTAGCGAAGGAAATTTTGTTTTGAGATACAATAATCTAGGTCCGTCTTTGGGAAGCAATTTCACAAAATTCTTTACGAAACCAAGATAGACAATAGCGGTAAAATGATTTTCTCAGGTGGGATTAATGGTTCATTTTTTACTTTTTCCTGACCAAGCACAAAACCGGTTCTTAGAGGCCGGTTTTTTTTTATGTAGTGATCTGAACACACTCTGCTCTCCGATTCACAGAGGAAACAACAATATTTCGTATAGGCAGTTTGCAATCCTAAAATTAAAGCCACTACCTTTAAATCTGCACATATTTTCCATTTGTGTTCTACATATTTGATCTTTTCTGGATTCGGAAGTTCAGCACTTCATCAATGTGAGTGACTAATGGCTAATGGCCCTCCTCGAATAGCACCCTGAATTGAGAAATAGTGATTTAATTTCTAATCCTTTAGAACTTTTGCCGGGCGTCAAGTCAATGGTCTCAATTAAATAGATTCAACACAGGCCACAGAAGGTGCAATTCAATCTTGGATAAATGGAAATTTGCTTCTCGTGCTTTTCCTAATTATCTCAAAACCCTAACGACTTACCCACTTATCACACACGAATGCCTCAGAGATCTTGGGTTGAGATGCTAGCTAGTTTAGAGGCGAACTAGGGATAGGTTCTTTTTAAAATAGGCGCCACCATGTTTATAATCTCAACCTACGCGCTATCACAGAAGCTGCCCAAGGTAAGTCAAATAAATCCTAATGATCAAGCATACAACAACCAAATAAAATCAAAGAATCGGATATAGTTAATTCGTATATTGGGAAAAATCAGCAAAAAATATATATAATAACAATATAAAAGGCAACAAACTTGCTTAATATCAAAAGAAAAGTTAAGAAAATATAATAGTTAATTGACGAAGGAGATACTTGTTAAAACTTCATTATAACGCTAAGAAATAAGTAATTAAACTTCTAGTTTCAAAAATTATTTTATTGTAAATACACTACAATATTGTTTCGCCATACAATGGCTTCATCAGGTGGATGAAAAACTGAATATGTACAGTACAAGTTTGAATATTTATGTAAAAATTATTGGGGAAAAAGGAAAACAGATTCAAATTCGCAAGTCATTGTATAGATACCAATCATAGATTTAATATAGATTTCAAAATTTTACACATTCAAGAAAAAAGTAAAAAACTTAGAAATTAATAGATACAATAGTTTAGGATTAACTTTAAATGACCAACTAGATTTAAACAACTCCCCTCTACTAAATTTAAGATTGTAAAATTTTTTCACCACCTTTTTCCCCAATAATTTTTACATAAATATTCAAACTTGTATTGTACATATTCAGTTTTTCATCCACCTGATGAAGCCATTGTATGGCGAAACAATATTGTAGTATATTTACAATAAAAGAATTTTTGAAACTAGAAGCTTAATTACTTATTTCTTAGCGTTAAGAAAATATAGTTGAAAGTTAAGTTGTAAAAATTAACAATAGATTGTGAATCACCCGGTATATTAAGTCATTAAATTATTTAACAATATTACATCAGAAAATAAAATTACCTGAAAATTACCTGAATCAACATGAAAATGCCAAACCAGATAAACTAAATTATTCAGCAAAATACGCCAAAATTATAAAGAACAATTAATTAATCGTTATTTCAATTAGTCTTAACCTATATACTACATAGGTGTTATACACACAGTATATATTGCGAGATTATTTATTAATATTCAATAAAAATTACAATTTCAAGTGACATCTCTGGTGTCTCTGAAGGTTACAGCAAAGTAAAAAACTAAAAAAGTAAAATCAAATAATTAAATAGTTCTCTAAGTAATTATGTGAAATTATCTACTTAATCATGAATTCAAAATTCAAGACTTAATATTACGTGAAGCAACTAAATTTTAGACACTAATTTTAATACAAAGAATTATCTTAGAATAAACATTCATAACGATAAAGAAAAAAAACGTTCGTGAACTATTATTTAAAAAAAATCTAAAAATAAGACGAAATGCGATGAAACGTACGTGGATTAAATTTTATAAAAGTTTAAATAACAATGTATGAGCGATAGATATCTAAATAAATATACGACAATAACCAATTAAATTGCTTTACAAAATTATGTGTATAACGTAAAAAAAAAATTAACAGATTCCACCAATACAATACTTTACAAATTCGGAATTATAATGATAACGACTAAAATATATCTGCAAAGTTTTTTTTAAGTTCACTGCATAAAGATCTTATACCTCTACGTAAGACGGCAAGGATGGTTGCCTCATGCGTAGAAATTTAACTATGTATCCTCTTCATAGATAATTTATCTTCAAAATTAAGTTCTAAAACGGTTTCTGCCCCAAAATGGAAGTCAGTGTGGTATGTAAAAAAAAACGACGGAAGCTAATCACACCTTACTACGACCTTTCAAAAGAATTACAAAAAACACAGTGGTGCAAAACTTTAGCTAAATGTACCATGTCAATAAAGATGAACGCCAAAAGAAAAAAAAATCTAACTTAAAAAAGGGAAGCGATCTTTCCTCAAAGAGAAAATGAAGACCAATCTGGTTGATAAAGTTTCAAATTCGTTCTAGATAGCATTAAGGGCAATCAGATACTTCTACCCCAAATACAAATAATTATGACTCTAAATCCGGATAACCGCAGTAATCAAGCACTTTTATTAAAAGTCATAAAAATTTTTAGAATATTGAAACACGTGTTGCTTCGTAGACAGACCAAGCGAGAAAAACGTAAAAATCCAAAATTAACTAATCCCTAGGTACGTAGTTTCTCAAACAGTCGAAAGTTGAAATATACCAGCTAGAGAACAATTAAGATGCACTAATTAAGAAGAATAGTTAATAAAAAAAATATTACATCGTACTCAAAATATTCCTAATTAAATGGTCGTTCGTAAACATACTACTCAAGACAACAGACTGAGCATAGGCACAATTGTGTTCTCAAAAATGCTCTTATAAATAAGAAACAATTATACTATACGGAAATTCTATTTGTACATCGAACCGTCCAAAAGAAAATAATATGAACTAAAAACGCAGGAAGGAAAAACCAAACCCGGAACAAATTAGCATATACTAGCCTCTGCAACTGCGCAAATGTGGAAGAAACTGTGGCCCATGAAGACTGCCTCAGAAAAAGTTTCCCTGGTGACTTCCACGAGAATTCTCTTGTTTATTCACCGGATGATGATATCCAACTCTGTCTCTAATTTGGTGGTCTTCCGACTGGTCTCTTCCCTGGTGATTTTCCGTCTCTGGTAGTCGCTCTTCTATCATTCTGCTTACATGTTTGTTCCATTCATTTTTTCTGTTTTCTAGACAATTTAATCAAATCTTGTGAATTCCATTCGTTTCCTTGAGAAACATTGGTTTGGAGAAAATTGCGGTTTGCTTGGAATCTTATTTCGTGGGAGGGTCCAAGTGGTGTACTCAAGTTTCATCCCCAGTTACAATTCTATTTTATAAGTCTTCATCTTGAGATAAAACAGTCAAATTCTCTTCACAAATTTGTCTACACAATTTTTGTTAGGGAGTGAGCAGTCTAGGAATCCATCGTGCCGACACTTTGCTCATTGCCAAGTTTTCGTGTAGAATTTTAAAAACACTCATTTCTGATATTCCTATTTCTCTAGCAATTACTGAAACGTTATCGCGGCAGTCAGTCAACACTAAATCTTTTTCAGTTCGTGTTTCCAAAGCTCTTCCACACTTTAGGTCATCAATGGATTCTCTGCCCAATTTGATTTGCTTACACCAAAATTTGGCATGGAAATAGGACCAGCTATTTTCTCCATACACTGCCACCATTCTCTAATAAATATTCTTCGGGGTACTACATTCTTTTAATAAAAATTTCATGACCCTTCTCTGTTTAAGTTTAATGAGTTAATCACTCATTTTCTCTTCTTTAAACGAACGTAAAAGTAACAAATGTTAAGCGATTCCAACCAAAACTTAGAGATGACAATATAAAATGTTACAGAAACTTTACGTTAGAAAATTGAGACGATAGCATATTGTTTTCGTAGCGAGGTAGATATAAGAAGCTCTCCTCTCGTACCATTACCCACAGGGAGAAACCTTACTTATAGTTGACGTATAAGGAAAATATTATTCTGAAAGTATTAAACCTTGCGGAACCTTCACTAAAGCCAAGTAGTGTAACTTTATTAGAATATCCTTATGAATGTATACCGTGAATTTGAACTAACTGCGGTTTGCTGCTTAGTATGAAATCAACCAGAAAGATAAAAACTAATGATGGTTTTCTTTATTTTCCCCAGCTTTTACATAGATTCCTCATATCAAATTGTATGTCTGCCACGTAATAAGTCTCGGACGATAATTACTTTTAAAATACAATCCGTATACATAATAAATAAAGAACGTGAACTTGTCGTGTGATAGTATCTCCTGCGTACATAAAGCCGCAAGCATTTAAAGCTCTCGTCCGCGAGCATAATTTCTAAATAAATAACGATACAATTGTGTGACAACGACATACGCTCACTCAATGTACCGAAACGAATGTGTATGTAGATTCATATCGTCGTATAATGCACGTCATTTGTTATTAGTTAATAGCTGCCACTGTATTTACGGAGTGATTCTAGATTTCCCGCGCGCAAGCAACCGTATTATCTGCAACCATGATCTCAATGTATGCAAATTGAGCGTAACGTAACTAATTAGCGACTTACACGTCCGCAGCAATCACCGTGGGACATAGCAGACATGGCATCGTGTGTGACTGATGGATAAATTTAGATGAATTTTCATAGAATGTATGTGAATAGAGGGCATTTCAATTGAAACGAACCACCTCAAATCAGTCTTTAGCTGTTGTGATTTCTATAAAATTATGAAAGCTGTCAATTTACATAACAAGAGGGACAACTTTTAATGTCGTGTCTGACGATTTAAAATCATTCCTGAGGGCGCAGCAGCCCCGACCATAAAAATTTAAATAGGGAAGATAGTCTTGTGACCACTCATTCAAAAGACCTTAATTCTCTTTACAGAAACATGTATCAAAAAGTCATTTTTCAGGTTTCATAATTTTATCTAAATCACAACGGGTAAAGAGTTATTTGAGGTGGCTCGTTTCAATTGATATGCCCTATATATATATATAGAACGAAATTATCGACCGTAATATATTGAATCAAATAAATTAAAAGCGGGCAAGCGGTTTGTTAATTAAAAAAACTCATTTATTAAGTATCCCTATATTTCTCAAAAACTTTGTTGCTTCTTCCGGAGATACTACAAGATTAATGAGAAATAACATTAAATAAATAAGAGTATAAAGCAGTAGTAAAATACTTACAAAATGTAGAGTTGAAAAAATAATAAAATTATTTCATTATTTTGTCAACTCTACATTTTTATCAGAATAATTGAAACATACATGAGTAGGTAAACCCCACCAGTTTTGTATAATACAAAGGTATTTTTAATAATATAAAATATTATTAAAAATCTGGTGTGAAGAACACAAATGCAGGTTCACTATTAATATTTTCTGTGAACGTGTCCGAATATATCCTATCCCCAGAGACGTAGATACGTATTTCACCTTTCTACAGGCTCATCGGTACGCCCCTGCTGGAGAAAGGATATTTCCAGACACATTCACAGAAAAGAACCACATCGCCCTATCACCGTAATTATTCAGACCGAGCGCAGAAGTAAATTCGGCGCTGCCTGTTGTCAGACAGCCGAAGTACCTCGCATACCGTCCACATAATTAATGTGAAGTAACGACGTCCTTCCAAAGGTTGGCACAGCCAATCTCTCTAGAAAACTGCATTTTTGTTTGTGTCTTAACTCATACTACGGCTTAACCGCATGTGTAATGTATCAGATTAATTGAAACATACATGAGTAGGTAAACCCCACCAGTTTTGTACAATACAAAGGTATTTTTAATAATATAAAATATTATTAAAAATCTGGTGTTAAGAACACAAATGCAGGTTCACTATTAATATTTTCTGTGAACGTGTCCGAATATATCCGAATTTACTTCTGCGCTCGGTCTGAATAATTACGGTGATAGGGCGATGTGGTTCTTTTCTGTGAATGTGTCTGGGAATATCCTTTCTCCAGCAGGGGCGTACCGATGAGCCTGTAGAAAGGTGAAATACGTATCTACGTCTCTGGGGATAGGATATATTCGGACACGTTCAAAGATAATATTAATAGTGAACCTGCATTTGTGTTCTTCACACCAGATTTTTAATAATATTTTATATTATTAAAAATACTTTTGTATACTACATTTTTATCTCCGGAAGAAGCAAAAAAGTTGTTGCGAAAGATAGGGATACTTAATAAATGAGTTTTTTAATTGACAGACCGCTTGCACGCTTTTAATTTATTTGATTCTATATATATATATATATATATATATATATATATATATATATATGTATTATGTATATATTGATACGGGGTGTAGATGATGTAATCAAAATCATTAAGTTTGTAAAAGAAATTAAGTTTATGATATTTTGAATAAACTGTACTTATATGCAATATAGAAAATATATATGTCAAATGTATCTGACAGTAGTAGTAAATATGACAATAATATAATCGTTTTGCATCATCCCCCGGCTCCAATGTATGACTAAAAATCGGTTTTTATGGGTGAATTTTATTCTCTTTCAAAATTATTTGAATGTGGGACTTACTTAATGCCCAGTTGGAGTGGCCGCCTCCTTAGTTATATCTCGCGCAGATTCCAACACCAAAAGGCGTCGTTTTCATAGTACGAGTTCTTCTGTTCTTTAAAATTTGAACACATCCAATAGTTAAAAACTTTTTTATCAGTTTTTTGGCCCCCATGCGTGAAACTTGAATGTTTGGAAAATTTTTCTCACCTATACCATAACAAGCAATCAAATAAATTCTCTTTTCCAAAGTCAACATTTTGTAAAAGTTTACGACAGTAAACTGTCACAGAGTTGTCAAAACAAACCAAGTCCAAAATCAAGAGAAAAATGTTATTCCTTTGAAGTTTTGGCACAAAATCAAAGATAATTTTTTTATCTTCTTGTAAACTGAATCCGGGGCCATACTGTATATATAAATAATATAAAGTTACATTATTATTATTAGTATTATTATTATTTTTGTTATTATTATTATGATTATTATTATTATCAATTCCGTATATAGGACAAGATGTTCGAAGTTGCCACCCCTTCACCCCACCAGAAATAATGACGTATTTTCTGTACGTTACTATTAAAGTAAAGTAAGTACTTAGCAATCCAGTCAACTTAATCGCTAAAGAACTTAATTGCTTGCCAAGTAAATTAGATTTACGAGTATTTAACTGTACGAAAGCTTTCCTTTAATAATGTGAATGTAGACATACACTCCCCCAAAAAATTATGGAATCCCTCACTTTTTTTTGAAAAATTTTTAATTTTTTCAAAATTACAAAGTATGAATTTGTATGTAATGTATCACATTAAAAATATAACAAAATGCAAAAAAAACAATAGACCGCAACTTGATAAACATAACTGAAAAACTAACACCAACGCAAAAAGACTCAGTAAGACCTCTGATGTAGTCTTGACCCACCTGGTTCCATTTTTCAGTGACTTTAACTGTTCTTGGTGGAACTGATCTGGTTCGTAGCGCCCACCCGATATTGTCCAAGATATGCTGTATTGGATTCAGGTCCGGGATTCTAGCTGGCCACCCCAAAGCACGTATGTCAACCTCATTTAGGTAATTTTGTACAATGTTGGCGATGTGGGGCCAGCGTTATCATGCATTAAACAGTTATTCGGGCCTATGTAAAATGCAAATGGAACCACAAGCGACTCTAAGATAATCCTAAAGTACCTATCTGCGGTCATAGAGCCATTATGAATATCCTCCAATTCCGTCTTAGCTTCGGAAGGTACTTCGAATCACCTCCGAAATTTGTTGTTTTCCTTAAATTATACTGACTGAAGCGCTCACTATCTTGTCTATACCGTACATACGATGTATATGTATATGGAAAAGCCGATCCAATGCCGGCGAAGACCGCGACGGCCGGCAACGATTGTCTCCGATTGTTTCGCAAATACATGTTAGCAGTAATCATTTGACCATCGACATAGGTACTTGTAATGCGTTCTAAAATAACATTTACGAATTGCAAGGGATTTGCTTTTCTTATTTCTTTCAGTAGATACAGGAAATTTTTAAGCTGCGGTGCGCGGCATAAACAAAAGCGTAATTCTATTAAAATTAAAGAATAATCCTAATAAAATAAATAAAAAAGGATTCTAAAAATTATAATAAATTATACAAGAGGTTCAAAAATTCCTCCTTGCACAGCAAGACTTTGTCCTAGGCGGTCGTAGAAATTAGCTCTTACATTTGCTAATATGAATTCGCAGCCTCAGTTATTTTTTCTCTCATGACAACTAGATTTTCTGCTCTACCAGCTTCATGAGTATAAACAATATTTTTTTTTTAAATCCCCACAAAAAGAAATCATTTGGAGATAGATAAGGAGATCGCGGGGGCCAATTAATGTTTCCTGTTCCAGTAATAAGACGGTCAGGAAAAGTATTTCCTATAAATTCCTTTACCCTCACTGCATTATGTGCTGGACAGCCATCATGTTGAAACAAAATGATTTTCTGATTTATTCCAATGTTTTGAATGGTGGGAAATATTAGATTTTTCAGTAATTCGAGATACTTGTCTGCATTTAATATACCATCAATAAAATAGGGGCCTATAGAATGGTCACCTAAAATACCTGCCCAAACGTTTAGTTTTGAGGATACCGAGTGCGATTTGCAAAATTCCGGTGTTGATTTTCCGAAGCACAATATCGAAGAACAGAGGGATTGTGCTTTCCGTGTAATGGAAAAGTTGATTCATCGGTAAAGAGAATATTTTTAACGAAATTTTCATCTCGATGTATCTTTTCCATAACGTCTTGACAAAACTCCATTCTCCGGAAATTGCCCTCGGGAAATATTTCTTGAGTTTTCGAATATTTGAAACATTTTAAATCATTACGTTTCCAAATACGTGAAATAGTTGTGTTACTTGTATCCAATTCCTCGGCAGCACTTCTAGTAGATCTCGTGTTATCAATTTCCACAATACTACAAATAATACATCCCGCCGTTCTCTTTCCTCAAGTTTTTGTGGTGATACCTCCCTTGGTTTGCATTTCGTACAGTTATTGAGACAGAAATAAGTTTAAAATTTATTTATAATATTATAAATTGTTTGTCTGCAAAGTACAGAACGGTCTGCAAAAGTCAGCGCAAACAAATTCATGCACTAAATTGCAGACTTGCCAGCATAAAACCATTTTACTAACTGAAGCTTTTCAGTGGGTGTATAAAGATCCATTATACATTAATTTTATTGTACGCCTTCAAACTGTAACGGCCGCAGCTAGACTGAATGCAAAATTTCCAGTCAATCGGTATCGGAGACAATCGTCAGTCGTCGCGGTCTTCGCTGGCATTGGAATGGCTTTCTCATGTACATATACATTGTATACGTTGATTCTCTATGCCTAATGATATTTAACACATACGGTATACTGACAGGCGTCTATCTGATGAGAACATGCAATATCTAGACTCGTCTGTGAACAGAATGTTAGCCCAATCTTCAGCGGTCCAATTGCAATGATCTCTCGCAAATTTTAGTCTGTGAACTCAGTGTTCTCTAGTGTGTATGGGGTCTTTGGCCGGTATTCTTGCACGTACTCCTTGTTCTTTAAGTCGGTTCCCTACCGTCTGAAACGCAACATTTTCATTTCGAACGATAAGCAGCTCGTTTTTTATCTGTCTTTCAATGCAATGCTTTATTCGCAAAACTGTAAGTCGTAAAAAGCGATCGTCTATGGCCGGAGTTTACTGCTTCCTAACTTGTCCTCTCTTATTATACCTATCAAATAGTGTCTCTGTACCTGTGCACCAGTTTCAAAATTGTCGATTGTCGGACACCTAACACCATACTAACGCATCTTTGACTCCTACCATAGTTAATTAACAAAATGGCTTGAACGATTTCTTCGCGACTCAAGTTACGTACACGGCGTATTGGGGGACCGTCATTCATCTTTACTAAACCAGGAAAGAGTGTTCTACATGGAAACACATCATAAATTTTAAAAGAAACAACTGTCGTTTTGAACTTTTAAACCAACTCTTGAAAGAAATGACAAAATGTTTCGGTACTTTTACCGAAATTATAAAAAGAAAATTAATTTGAACTCAGTGCGTGACCCCAGACCGAAAATAATGAACAAAATACTTTCTCACTCTTCAAACTCATTTCATTTATATTTGAAGAGTGGAAATGCAAAAGGGGTCAAGTGCCACTGTAATAAAAGAAATCTAATTAAAGAAAACCATTTAATTTTCAAAAAACTGCTTACAACTAACTTGTTTTTAAATCTAAGAATCAAATATACTACGGCTGACATAATAATGGTATATAAACTAAATATTATTTCATTTTTGTATAAACAAATACATTTTTTATGCAAAAAAATAAGAAAGGGCGAAGTGCCAACCTAAAGAAAACATTAAAAGGGGTTAAGTGAGATCAAGATCGCTCGTATCGGGCCACTTACACATTTCACTCAATGTTTAAAAGTTTACTGTAAAACTCCTTATGTTCCTGCTGCCGAAGGTATGGTATCATGCTGGCTAAGGACTTTTTCTTATTGTCTGTAATTTTGCTTTCCTGTGCTAACAAAGTTAAGTTTCCTTTAAGATCTGCTGTTGTTTTACCTTTTTTTCAGAACAAGAGTTTCTTTCCAGTCCTCTAAATCGTTGAAAGTTTCTTTGGTTAGTACTTTCCCAGGTTTTCTCGAATCTATTCTTATTTGAACAACTCTACTAATGTTAAGGGTTTTTGTATTAATAACTTCGTCGGCTGCATTGGAAATATTAAAAAATCCTAAGTTCTCCATATTCACGATGCCAAATGGTGGATTGTATTTTGCTGATTTAACAACTTCATGTAAATCGTTTGGTACAAAGCTCTTCATCACTCTTTTTCTTTTTTCAATTAAGGCAAAATCTCTGTCACATGCCATAAAGCTATGACCACTGGTTAAAAAGTTTTGTTGTATTGTGTCAAAAACACCAGTAGAAACAAGGAATAACATTACATACACAACCATCTTGTTTTTATTCTGGCCGGCGCAGTTATCACTCCAGATTATGAGATTTCTCTTGTGAGTAACATCCATATTTAGCACTCGTAAAAGGCAGGAGGCGATTTCACGTCCTCCCTTTCCTCTAACACCTTCGTGCCACATACACATGAACGAGGTGTTTGTGTCGCTAAGGTGTACCCCAAAATTGTAACAAGAAAGTTGACTAAGGTAAAACACATCGGAGTGAGCGAGGGTAGGCACAAACATAACCTGCTGTAAATCCATTGATATCACAGAACATGTATTTCCAGGTTGTTGCGATCTCATGATACTGTCTTTCATGGCAGCTAAAGAGTTTTGCACTTTTCTATGATGCAGTTCAAGTTGAGTTTTTGCACTCTTACTACTTGAAATTTGTGCTTGGATTTCGCAATTAAGTTTGTCACATGTTCTGCATGTGTCAACTCTGGGACGATGAAACGATAAGTTCGGAAAATCTTGGAAAAATATGCGTCTGTAATATTTGTATGTAACACTAGAATCGGGATACTTAACTAAGAAAGCGTTATGCAATCGATCCAGATTTAAATCCGGGCTTATACTCTCCTTTTGATTTTAATCGCGAGTAATGACTAACATCTCTAGGTAATAACAAGACGTGATTTTTGACTTGTTGACGATCATCTTCAGTAAATTTTAAAGTCTTATTGCCCTTCCTGCGATCAACACAAACATGTTCCCCATTTTTTTTCTTTTTGACAAGAACCTCAATTCTTTTAGCAGTGATGGCGAATATTTCCATAAATGTACGTTTACACACGTGTACTAAATATCCATTACCATCGGGAATATTGTAATAGATGCTGCACTGACGGCGACTGCTTTTTGGAGACTCGTATGTGCCATGCCATCTTCGTTGTATTGGAGCCAGGTTAATTAAACCCATGAGATACGTGCCTTGTTCTGAGAAAGCCGTTTCGTAGTAACTTTTAAATAATTCTAGTTTACTCTCATATGTGATGTTCTTGCAACTATATTGACATTTACACACCACCTGTAATATTAGAACGTGTTACTTAAAATAATATTTTAGGTTATGTTAAAATTACCTCTCTTTGTGGTTCGGACTTTGCAGCTATTTGCTTGCCATTGGAAGATGTGTACACCTTTCCCCGACACTTGAGCTTCTTATTACAACTACGATAACACCCACTTCCATTAGATCTGCGCTTTTTAGTGTTACTGTTATCAATTTGCACATTTTGTACGGACGACATGACGTTTATTACTACCGAATTGACAATGGCACATAACCCCTTTCAAACGGAAATTGCTCCTGTACTTGCACCTCCTGCCATCTATGTTACAATGTTCTAACCTCTAAATACGTCACTGGCACATAGCGCTCTTCAACCTACATTTGCCTTGGCACATAACGTCTTTTGGACGCAATATCCGTATGTGGCTAAAAATGGCACTTAACCCCTTTTGCATTTCCACTCTTCATTTATTTTCCCATACCATACACAGATTACGGAAACCTGTTTGCTTATCAATACTAGCAATTATTCGAAACATTAAGTCCTCGTTTAATTTTCTAACGCCGATATATTAATCTATACCCGAACTAAATCGATCATCGAAACCAGATATCACGTGACCATTAGCCCTTTCACGAGTAACACTGTAAAAGTTTAATAGCCTTTTACCCTCGCGTCTGCACGTTGAAAACGTGTGACACGCCATAGCGACAATAATTTACTGCAAGAATGTTGTTCTCGGGCTGGTCCGGGTAATGAATTTCTAACACACATTAGCGAATGAAATATATGGGGGGGCCACATAATGTGAGATCATTTGTTTGCCACGCCAGCTAGACGGGACTGTCTGGCTGCGAATTCGGCCCGTATTTTGCACGCGGACTTTCACATCGAAAGTGTGATAAATCGCCCTGTAATCAGTCAGGTCGACCCCTTTTAATTATTACTTGGACGGAGAGTGTCCATAGAACAAATTTTCAACTTATTACCGTTCATGCTTGCCAACGTGAAAATGAAAACTTTATATCATATGTGCTCCAGTGCTAGCTGCAAAATAGGGCATTTAAATTTATTCTGACAACATAAAGATACTATTTTGGATCAAATATAATAATCCGAAACTTACACGCTCGTTTAGTTAACGTGTTAAAATAATTTTGAGAACGCGCACTACACTTAAAACAACGCAACATGCCTATAACACAGGTAACACTACAGCGATGAACCTAAATAAATATAATTTATTTGTCCCTCACTTGTAAACATTGTTTAACATTGTTTTACAAGACTGTATTCACCTCGAAAATGTACCTTAACTGGCTACCTTGCAAAAATTTTACTGGCTAGCCAGTAAAATTTTACACCAGTGCTCATATATATTATATTATTATAATTTGAAATGACAGCCAAAGTCTTTAATTGTTGTTAACATTTGACTACTGTATCATATTACTAGAGACCGGACGCAACAGGCCGAAATTACGATGGACCATACAAATGGTCTATAACATCGCTAAGTACAACACGCATTTATTGAATAGCACTAGTCGTTCGGTTAATTGCACATATGTCTTTGGCGTTGAATTGTGACGCAATCACTTCAATATTATAGTTAAATTTCTTTATTCATGGGCGTAGGTAGAAGCGGGAGGGGCTTTTATAATTTATTTTATTTATTAGTTTATATTTGCTAAGTAAAATAAAGTGCTGTGAGTAAGTTTCTTGTTTTCATTGTCTTAACTGTTAATTACATACTACGTAATTTTTGTAATAGATACTAATATCATTTCATCGAATCTACTTCTCCAAATTATTGGACGTAAGTGTCCAGTAAATTTCGTTAAGTTTCAATAACTTAGACATTCATTTTTAATTTTCATTTATTTAAATCTAGAACATTGTTTAAGTTACTTTTTATGATATGAAACAACGTCGAGAATGGCATCGTGAAACAATGACGAGTTGTATAAAGGGTCATATTGATTGTATGTCCATTGGCAGTGATTCCGAAATTTATAGCAAAGTCTGTAAAATATCGTTAAAAAATTCCAAGGAAGCGCACGTAAAAAGTTACTTAGCATCGCAAACACAAAAATTAGACCCGTTGGAATCTTACAATTTTAACGAAGATCTCTGTGAAACTTGAATGGTGGCAAATATTCGATTAAATAAGCTTAACAATCCCACATTCAAAACATTTCTCCAAAAAGCTACTGGTCGAAATGTTCCTGATGAATCCCCCTTACGCAAATATTATGTTTTTAAGTGCTACACGAAAGCAGTAGAACGCATTAGAAGACATCTTTCAAATCAGTACCTATGCATAAATGAAGACGATATATCGATATATTAGGACGCCGTGTGGTAAATGTTGTAGCTTTTGTACTATATCCAACTATTCCATATAGCGTATATGTAATAGCAACAAAAGTTATAAATAGTTGATACGGAAACAGTAGCTAAAACCATTTACGAGAATATGCCATAATGCTTCATTCGGACGACAGGTACAAAGAAAAAATACTTTTATTCGTCAGTAACAGTGCTGCATATATGTTAAAAATAAGCAGATTATTAAAAGAAACATATCCTAATATGTTGCATATTACTTGTGTAGCACATGCTCTCCACAGAATCCGTGAATATATCAGAGACACCTTTCCGGAAGTTCATAGACTTATATCCACTTTTAAAAGTTTTTAGAAAAGCACCATTGAAGCACCTCTTTACAGGGAAAAACTTCCATCTTTGTCACTGCCTCCCTCTCCAGTAATAACTACATGGGGATTATGGTTGGAAGATACTAGTTTTTATGCAGAGAATTTCGATTGTTTACAAAATTTCGTTACATGTTTAAATGACTATGTTCGAAGTATTTCTGAGTGCAAGGAACTAATACAAATTCCAAATTTAAAAAAATCAGTTGTACTTTCTTCAGGTACACTTTGGAAATTTGCCAAAACTAATCACTTATTTTGAAAATCAAAATCTCAAATTAAATGATAGATTAGATCTATTAATAATTTGAAAAATAGTCCAAGTGACTTCGGATGTGGCCTTCGGCAAAAGTTAGACGCGATTTTTAATAGAAATCCAGACTTAAGAACATTGCGGCTACTGTGTATGGGGACAATGCCTCAAAATCTAACTGCTAAATATACTGAAATAAAAGAATATATCCAGTATGCACCTACAATCTGTTGCGATTTAGAAAGGACGTTCTCTATCTACAAGGATGTATTTCATTCAAAGAGAACAAATGTGACAGGAGAGAACCTTGATAAAGTACTGCTAGTTAATATTAATACTCCTTTACTCAACTCGGAATCTAATTTGAAATTAATTAGATTTCACTTCAATTTTATTTCTCGTTGTTGGTAATATGTTTTTAGCAGTATTATCAACCTATCAACTGAAATATTTCTAAAAAATAAACCAAATAACTCTAATGAGGAAGAAAAATATACGAGTACAGAACCTGTGATACGAAAGCGCTGCTCGATCGGGCGGGCGTGCTAACAATAAGAAAAGTGATTTAAAGTATAAATTAATGTGATGAGCATCAAAGGTAAATCTCGTGTGTAGTATGCTGAAATAAATGCTTATTAAATACAACTTCTTAACAGAGAGCGATTGATGATTCATAGCCCATAGGCGTCTGCCTTGTATTCGCAATAGGTTTGTTTCTGTAAACGATCCGTCAGTTTCGAATAATTTGATACGTGTAGTCACTACATAAGTGGCACATACCTACATATGCAATTAATATAGCGAATGTAATAAACGGTTTGGTAACCGGCAGCAACTACTGCTGAAACACAAGTAATGCCGACTCATTACATCCGTTGTTTTGTCTGCACTTACCTAAAGATAATGACCAGATAAGTTGGTTCGTATTTTTTCAATGGTTCTGAAATAACATTTTGGTAAGTGATATTTACGTAAAGTAGATTCATTGGTATATGACGATCAATATAATTTGTAAGAAACCTCTTGAGGACTGGATTGTTAAGCTTTTGAATGGGATATTGGCCGCCATGAAAGCTTCACACAGTTCTTCTTCATTAAAAGCGTCAGGTGCAGATGGTCATATGTTATCTTGATAAGTTTTCGAAGAAATATATCTCTGTACATTACACTTTTGTGGATGCCTTAAACTTAATGAACAGGCACTGCAATATATCTCGCTATCATTACGAATATGCAACCAATCTGTATGGCCTCTAATCTATCCTACCATGGTTGCCCTACGAGAATTCTCCATAGTTAATGAAAATAAAGAGAAATACTAAGAACAGAAAGAAATTGACTAAAAAGAAGAAACGAAAACTACTCCAATTGAGGAGGGTTCATGCAAAAGCAGACATGTCCATTTTACCCCTAAATTAATATTTTGTCAGTTTTGTAATACTTGAAATGGTTTCTATGACTTGCATTTTTCAGAATCTCTCAAAACCATACAGATCTCACAGTATTTTGCATCTAAAAATATCGAGTTCAGACAAAAGCAGACATATCCCAAGTAAAACTAAAATTGGACAAAACGAGACAAATCCCATTAAAAATAGTTCAGACAAGAGCGGACATATCCCAAGTAAAACTTAAATTGGACAAAACGAGACAAATCCCATTAAAAATAGTAATTTCTTTCATGATTTCATTCAAAAATAAGACATATCCAAATACCATTTTTGCTTCTTTACGCTTCCTGTTTTACCGACGTCTCTTCTACTACTTGTTGAACATTGCACTTGAGTAAGACTTGAGTGTTATTCGTGCTGTTATTGTAGAAGGTGTTGTTGAAGATAAACAGTAATAAATAAATACGCAATGAATACTACTACAGTTGCTGCAATCAATGTGGGCAGCAGAAAGAAGACGCCGAAAATGCTGAAACGCGAGAAAGAAAAACATCAAAGGTAAAAATTAGTGTTGAGGTTATATCTCTCTGTATCATTATTTACAATTTTAGATATTCTAATGCCGATCCAAATTTAAGGCACTGTGCGGCCTTGTAATCACAATAGTAAGGCGTATAAGTGCAGTTTGGTAAAAGTAAACGATATTAAAAAGGCTAGAGACAAGTTTTACGAAAATCCTTCTAAAATTGTTCAAGATCAGAAGTTGTGCCATCTGGTATCTGTCTGTGAACCGGAAAAACGTCGACCTAAGGATGGGGTGTCTCCAAAAAAAAAGGAAATCAAAGTCTGTACATACTGTTTACTTTTTCCGTACATACAGGAGTAATAACAAAACAGAAAGTTTGACGGTCTGCAGAAACTTTTTTTTGTCTGTATTCGATATTACAAAAAATCGGTTGTGTACTATTCAGAAAATTATACAAAGAGGCAATGTACCAAAAGAAAACCGCGGAGGTGATCGTTACGGTAATAAAAACATTGAAGAAAAGCAAAAAATTCGGGAATTTCTACAGAACCTTCCAGCATCTTAGAGTCATTACAACAGAAGCAAATCCAGCCGTGTTTATGTGTCATGTGAACTGAATATTAAAAAATTGAGCGAGATGTATAATGTGAAAAACCCTGATTTTACCACATCACAATCAATGTTTAAACGAATTTTTTACGGAGAGTTTAACATTGGATTCGCTTCTCCAACTTCAGATGTTTGCGGGACGTGTATCAATTTGAAAAATGCAATAAAACAAAAATGACCGAATAAAGCACAACTAATTACAGAATTAAGAATTCATAAACTTAGAGCAAACAGTTTCTACACTCTGCTAAATGAAACGCCTGAAAAAAGTGTTACATTTTGTTTTGACCTCCAGCAAATACATCCACTACCAAAAACACCTATTGATGATGCATTTTATTTAAGGCAAATTAGCTTTTACAGTTTTTGTTGTGTTGACGTACAATCAAAAAATCCTGTTTTCTATACCTGGTCTGAAAACCAGGCGAGCCGTGGCTTAACAGAAATAGGATCCGCATTACTAGCCCATCTTAGATCTCTGCACCTAACTGATTTGGAACTAATAAGACTGTTTTGTGATGGCTGTGGGGGCCAAAATAAAAACTCCCACATTATCCATACGTTGGCCTATTGGCTGAGACATGAAGCCTCAGAAAATGTTAAGGAAGTTATAATTCATTTTCCAGTAAGAGGACACTCATACCTGCAGGCCGTTCGTGTTTTTGGGCGTGTCGAAAAAATTCTGAAGAAGAACAGTGTAATTCTCAATCCTGAAAAATATAATGGTGTTTATAGTCAAGTTGGAAGAGTTCGAGAATTAGGCAAAGATTGGAACCTGCAAAATATCAAAAAACTTTCAGAAACCTACAACAAACTGAGCAGTATCAAAGATTTAAAGAAAATTTATATAAAAAAAAAATATCGAGGAACACCACTACAGTCCGATACAAGGGGTGTCAATTTTTTCGTTTTGAAAATGACGGCGAAAAATACGGCTCCCTGATAAAAAGAGGACGTAGCGAAAATAACTGCATATTAGAAGACCTGCCATTGGGAAACACACTTTCTACGGACAAAAAGAAAAATGTTGTAACCCTAGGGGAAAAGCAATTTAATAAAGATGATGTTCAATGGCAGAACCTTCCTGAATTGAAGTTTTTTAAAAATATTTTGGAGGAAAATGTCATGCAGTTGGATGAACCAGAAGAAGAAGCTGAAATATGTGATTGTATTGAAGAAGACAAAGAAATGCACATTTAACATTATTTTCTATTTTGTTTAGAGTTTTTAATAAAGGAGTAATATTTTTATTTTATGCAACCGAATTTTAACAAATCCAGAAATATCCCATATGAGTTCAAACAAAACCAGACTTATCTGTGGGGATCATGCAAAAGCAGACAAATCCATTTTTGTTTGTTAAAAATATCTGAGGAAAATATAAATTGGTTTTGTTTTTATTGAAAAATGAGTTAAGAGATCACTTTCAGATCGATGTGTTCAAAAAAATTTTTGTTAAATAAAACGTCCTTTGATGTAAACGTTTTTGCTGTTTTTCTCGAAACTTGTTCATATGGACATGTCTGCTTTTGCATGAACCCTCCTCAATTATAAGGAAGTAAATTAAACTTAATATTTATAAAAAATTATAGGATAAATATAGGTACAATAAAACAATATAAAATGGATTTTTTAAAACACTAAAAATTGTAGTAACCAAATAACACTGAAAGAAACAAAACCAGAACCAATCCCTTATAGAAGAGAGTAGAAAATATATTACATCAAGAATAATAAATACATATATGTATATGCATGTATAACAGCATGTAAACACGAGAATACACCTTGGAAATTAGCGAATAATTTTTTAAACGATTATTTCAAGTCTAACGAGATAATACATTGTTATGGTTCAACCAGCACACTTATTCCAGCACTGCAATAAGAAACACAGATAACAACTTACAATAAACCCATGTATAAATATTGAATTAGTGGACGTAATTTGTAAAATTAGTTTCGAGATGTGTATAAATTAATACGACGATAACCTTAAAATTGATAATTAACTTATTTTGATTTTTAAACTTACTTTTTATATTTATATTTTTCCATTTCAAATTCAAATCATACGCGCCATATTACAGGTATTTAATTTATCCACATCAAGATTTATATCGAAGCGAGTTAACCACGCCCACTAATTTATAAATTGTCTCGAACCCCGCGAATGCGATTTTTACGGTGCATTTTTGAACTAATCTAACATTGAAAACCACATTATAAACTTTTGTAAATTCTTTAATTAATTTTTCTATTATTTTAAAATTATAACATTATGAAAGTTCATATTATATTAGATGCAAATAAAGCATAAACTTAGAGGCTTTTGCCGATATTTAACACAGGCTATAAAAAAACAAAAGCCGAAGAAAGCGTCTGATACTAAAATTTTACAACGAATGGCCGCATTTTTCTCTATCACAAAAAGTTTAATTAAAATTACTATTTAAAAATCAAGTAAATCCAACGAAACCGTATACATTTAATACCTTGAAATCAGGCCGAACTTTTGAGAGAAGAATTGGACCCGCATCACGTCGAATATAATAAATATCGAACGAAGCATCTTTTCGGAACTGGAACTACATCGTACCGACAACGCCAACATTGAACCGCTTCCGACGCAGGGACTTCCATAGCAGCAGACGAACTCTGATCTATTCCTACAATTGCGAGCCCAGAAAATATATCCAAGCCTAGACACAAGAAAAATACCAGGTTCCTTTCCAGTTATTTCCCATAAAACCTAGAACATCATTAAAAAGTTAATAATAAATTTACATCACAACACAATATCAAACATTGTTTGCATCAAAATATAATACATGAATTTCAACATTTCGAAACATCTATTTAAATATCTATAATTATTCATTCATTCTTAATCTTTTATAAACTTGTATATGTAACTTACCTTTATGTGTTTATTTTTAAGTAACTTTCAATATCTATTTGCACTGTTGCTTTATACATAACCTTAACTATAGTTATTAAACACATGTGCAAAATTGCATAATACCGTTTTTTACCGTATAGTTCAGATAATACGAGCATATGTACAGATTTCTTATTCGCACGTAATAATTGTTACAGTTATCTATTTTTATTCTAATAAATTTTCTTTACTTTGATTTAGATTCGATCTTTTATTTGAATTGTTTGAATGTTGAGTTTGTGTTTAATTAATATACCATTTACATTGTACTTACGGGAGATACAAACAACCGACTTGGAGCCCTGAGATAGAAAATAAAGCATAAGTACTCAAGCTCTTCCGAAACTAGTGGGGTATTTAACAGATAGCGTTGGATCAACTAAGTACGTTAGAACTTGGCGCCCAATTTTCAAATTCAAATCTTTTAAGTTTTTCTTACATCATTCATTTTATAGTTTTAACGCTCACATTATTCTTATATTTATTATACTTAGTGGCCATCGTGTCGTTTCAATATAAATGTATATTCCGTCTTACACGCCACTATTGAATTTAATTTATGAAGGAATACACACAATGTACTATTCATAACGACGGAAATAAAAACACCTGTGAACTACAAAATGAACAAATAAAAATGTATTTCTTATTTTATAGATCGCCCATTTGTTTTTCAATTATATAACTAAAATTAGAAACTCTTAAAAAATACAAATTTTCAATAGTACGTCCGCGGGCAATGAGGCATCGGCCTCTCGTGCGCGGTTCCTACTTATTACTATTGTATACATTAAATATCATAGTGCCACTAATACTGAAGTTTCCATAACAGGCAACGGGTTATTTTCGTGAAGGAAAGCTTACCCGATCGGACTTGCTGGCAGTCTAGCTCTCGTGATATCGAAGTACGAAGGCTTCGGTTCGGGGAGTCATAATCGGCACAACACTGACCGCTAAACGTCACGCGTCGCATCCGGACAACAAACGCGCGCTCGGAAATACGGCTTCAGTACGACGGTCGACGGATTTTACAGTGCTTTCAAGGAACGGGGAGAAAGAATTTCGCCAACAACGAGGCGGACGAATAAGGAAGAGTTTCGCCAGCAACAAGTCCGATGAGTAGGGAAGAGTTTCGCCAGCAACGGTTCCGACGAGTACGGAAAAGTTTCACCAGCAGCGAGTCTGACGAATAGGACAAAGTTTCGCCTGCAACAAGTCCGACAAGTAGGGAAGGAATAGAGCTTCAATCTCTTCAAACGCGAAAACGAGGCCTTTTAGAGCAGATGGCTCCTAAAAAAAAACCGAAAATTTGAGAAGGGGCCAACGCACGAGGTTCTGCGTTTGAGTGGTAAAACACGTGGAGGAAAAGAAGTGGGGACCTGCATAGCATATCTACAAATTATATAAAAATAAATGAAATACATCCTTGCTCAAAAGTTTATGAATGGTTCGTGTGCGATGACGGTTTGATCGCAGCAATCGCACACAACACACTACTTAAATTAATAAACTTTGCAACGGAGTCCGTTACAGTATGATGTTCTCCTGTCTGTTGGAATGTTCTCTCCGACAAAATATTAATTAAATATACTGTATATAACTTCGAGTGTTCTCGTTGTAGCATGTTTAACACTATAGTTACAAATTTAATTTGAATCTTCCAAAATGAGTAGGACTATAAAACATGGCAAATGGTCTACCTACCAGACAAAAAAAGTTTGGGGATCTCTGTTCTAGAAGCAACATAAGGATTTTTTTTTAATTATATTGCACAAGAACCTTTCAATGAACAGTTTCCATCATGTCAACGTATTTCAAACATTCAATTTAGTTACAGATTGTAAATAAATTTAAATGTTAAAAAATTAAATCCCTTAAAAATAAGTTTTAGGAACAAATAACAATTTTAATTTTAACAGCATTGCCAGACAAGTTGGCTTCATTAGTGAAACAAATACTTTCCATCCTCATAGAAACTAGTAAATAATAACTAAGCATCGAAATGTATTATTTCATTTTGCAATTAATATTTACTTCTAAAATGTATGTTATTTAAGTGCATCTTCCTCAATTTGGAAATATAAATATTTTAGCACTGTCATCCACTTCCTGCGAATTTCTAAAATATGGATAATATGGAGTATTTATAGTGGATATACCGTAGATGTTGAATATAGAACCACGTATATACGTTATGAATAATGGATCTCTTAAATGGTATTTTGTGTTATAACATAATCATGCTCGATTATGCTTGTACACTTCTATTCCATTATCCAGTTTAACAATTCAACTGGTTTCGGTATCGGCTGATTTATATAAGCGCATGTGTGTGTATTTGTGTGTATATATATATATATATATATATATATATATATATATATATGTCCATATCTGTTGTACGAAATTTAGAAATTTCAAACTCATTAAATTATAAATTATGTCACCAGTAATTTGTTCTTAATGTTGTTTAATAGCATTTCCGGGCATTATGCGATACGCGAAGTTTATTCTATTGATGACCAAAACAGAAATAAGATTGAATTGGTTCGTGAAGATCGATAATTTATAATAGAAATAAAACTAATCGCTAAAAACTGAAGATTTTAACCATTAGTTTTATTTCTATTTTAGAAATTGTAATCCCATATGAGTAGAAGATTTTTATTATAATCTCATAAGAGTCAATTATGGATTATTATAATGATTCAGTGATAATAATAAAATCAAATATATGCAACAGATGTAACCCAATTACATGGGACAATTTATATTCACACAAAGATCATATGAGTCGAGTCGCTGTTGTCTTCTGGGTATTGCAGTACCCTACCATTTACTCTTGACGTTTCGCTAGTCAGACGACCAGTATCTTCAAAACGTTTCGAAAAACTCTCTTTAATAACCATTTGAAGGGCTAATGATCAGTGTGGTCAGTGGAACGTCAAAAGTAAATAGAAAACCATGACCACACCTGAAAACATTGCTAGAGCGGATTGATATATAGGGTGTAAACGAAATACGCCGACATACCTTAATATGTAATAGCTGTAATAATATTAAGCATAAAATGCTAATGCACGAAAATGATCTCGAACGAGATCAAAGAAAAAAAACTTAATAAATGCGCATGGCTCGGCCCGACTTTGGTAAATGTAGTATTTCTTTATAACTGTAGCGTTACCACTACTGAAGCACAATGGTGGGAGTTTTAGATGCGATGATGTATACCTACTGTAAGTCAAGAGTCTGTTATCAACTTCAGTGAAGTATGCTTATTCAAATCTCGAACAAGCAGAAATCGTCTTACTATACGGTGAAGCAGGTGAAAATGTTAGAGCTACAAGACGTATTATGAAGACCAGTTTCCGAATCGAAGATGTCCATCAAATGCTTTTATTTTACGAACCGTATAGATATTGAGAGATTGCGGTATATTGTGTTCAACTTATAACGGTACTAATATTGTCAAAGTAAACGATCTTCGACAACGTCCTTTTCAAGCTGCGGCCCATATCCGTGAAGACCGAGCCGTATTAAATCATGTACTTCGAAAGTTTACCGACCGGTTAGAAGCTTGTATTTATGCAAATGGCAGCCAAATTGAACATCTTCTGCAAGCATTCCACCTGTTTCACACAAATCTGCCCTTATTAGTTGCCAAGAAATTGTCATTATTAAACTTATTCTGACTATAAAAATTAATAAAATGATATTTTTAGTTCTTTTTCATCGACTTCAAGTCCATCAATGAAAAATAATCTGTTATTCGAGGAAATTTCATATGGGCATATTGTATCACCTTTAGCAATCCCATCAGCGTCTTCCTTAAAGTCTGCTTCAGAAAATGCGGAACGAGACATGGGAGTAATGGGTTCTCCCAAGAAAAAGTTAAAAAAGCTCATTCTTCTACTTCTGCTAGAGAATCTGCAAAGTCTACTGAACGGGCGATGAAAACATCTTTAAAATTAACAGCACAAAAAAGTAAATTGTTCATATGTACAAAAAAAACGATATAGTATTACAACATATTCTTTTACAGGCGGAAGCAGTACACGGGAGATTGTCTAACAGACGAAATAGAGATCCCAACGAAGAGCCAAAAGAAATTGGCCCATTTCAAAAAATACCATAAATATTTAAAGAAGGAAAGTTACGAACACATTGTCAATTGCGACCTATTAAATAATCATGGTATACAGTTAATAAAACTTATTTTAAAAACATACTTTGAAATTAGGATGCATCACGAAGCTAAACGCTTGCAATCAGATGCTATGAAAGTAAGAAGCTTGGTCATAAAAACAATTTTATTTCAAAATCAATAGATAATTTACGTTTTTTTTTATTTAGTTACGTATAAAAATAACAATCAAAAGTAAACTTTTATGTAACTACATGAGTGTATTTTTTTTATGCCCCTTTTTTCAACCCGCCAGTGCTTGGTTGTCCGCTCGTTCTGTCCACGCTCTCCTGATCTATACATATTGCGACCACTTACCCCACCTACAAACTGCAATCGCACTGTCTATAGTATATACAAAATGTCCCGTATCGTTATGTTCAAATTTTAGGAGTGTAAAGTAGACTACATTTCAAGTAACAAAAACGCAAAACTTGTATATCCATTTTTATTTGTTTCAAAGTTACAGATCTATTAATGTGATTGTCAGATCATGAAATAAAATGTAATCCTAAAGTCAATACAAACCGATTTTATTTAAAAAAGCTATACTATTCAACAACAGGTCTGTGATTGTTAACGTCGCATAATAAAATGTTATTCTAAAATAAATAAACAGGTGTCGTAGTGCATACAGTAATTTCTTGGAGCTCTACAAAAAAAGAGTACTGGAAATTGATTTATGATAAAGAAGGTTTTTCAACCGAGGAGTAAATTTGCCAGCAGACTTAGAGGGGATTACAAGGGATCCAAATCTCAGTGTACGTCGAATCGCTAGATAACTAGGAGTGCCACGAACGACAGTTTGGCGATTTTTAAAAGGTGAGGGTTATATCCATATCACTATCGCAGGGGATACGGTTTGTTGAGGCAGACCACTATGCTCGTCTAGTTTAGTCTACCTGGATATTAAGACAGTCACGGCTTCATTTTAATTTCTGCAGAACAGTTCTATGGACAGATGAATCTACGTTCACGAGAAGTGGTGTTGCAAATCTGAGAAACCTGCACAGGTGATCATCAGAAAATCCTAAAGCTATACGCCCATCTAAATTTCAACATGAATTTTCTTATTAACGATTGAGCGGCCCTAATCGATGACTTGTTGATTGGTCCTGTCATTCCTGTCTTCCTGGGAGGTTAAATGCGGACAATTACCTTCAATTTCTTATTGACGAACTGCCAGATCTTTTAGAGGATGTCCCACTGAATGTTCGACCAGAAATGTGGTTTCACATGGATAGGGCACCACCACATTTCGGAATTGTTGTCCGGAATTGGGTTAACGTCAATTATTCAAGATGGATTGGTCGAAGTGGTCCTATTGCATGGCCACCCAGATCACCCGATCTTAATCCCCTTGACTTTTATTTATTGGGGTACATGAAAAATTTAGTCTATGCGCAAGTTTCAAACACAAGAGAAGGGTTGTTGTATCGTATTCACTTGCCTGCCGAGCAAATCCGACAAAACAGATATGAAAATCGGATAAGGACTTCTTCTGTTGACTTACGGGCACAAGGCTGCATTCAACAAGGAGGTGAACATTTCGAAAATGTTATTAATTTATCTTTTTTAAATAAAATCAGTTTTGATTGACTTTGGGATTACATTTTTTTCCATGATCTGACAATCACATTCATAGATCTGTAACTTTGAAACAAATAAAAATGGATATACAAGTTTTGCGTTTTTGTTACTTGAAATGAAGTCTACTTTACACTCCTAAAATTTGAACATAACGATACGGTACAGC
Source organism: Melolontha melolontha (assembly GCA_935421215.2). NCBI lineage: Eukaryota > Metazoa > Arthropoda > Insecta > Coleoptera > Scarabaeidae > Melolontha > Melolontha melolontha. Next base: position 116,733,311 of record OW285242.1, on the reverse strand, counting down.
GTGTATAAATCTTTAAGTTCCATCAGAGCAAAAAGTCATCCTCACAATTTTCTGGAATACAAAAAAAAAGTCATTCATACCGAATATCTGAGCGAAGCTAGAACTAATCTTTTCCAGAGTCTAACGTCAGTCAATTTACACATCCTTTGCCACTTCGTCCACCCATCGTTTTCCTGGCCTACCTTTTGATCTTTTATCTTGTACCCTGCTGTTTGAGTTCTTTTTGGAAATCTGTTCGCCTCCATCTGTACCACATGACTCACCAAGCGCAGTCATCTTCTGAAATAGAGGTTTCTATGAACAGTTGGTGCAGTTCATTATTGCATCGTTTTCTCCATGTTCCACCTTCGTTTATTGGGTCGATAATTTTCCTTTCAAACACCTCCAATCTATACTTTAAGATCTCACTCATAACATACATAACAATCCAAAACGTTATCGGTTTAATGATGGTCTTGAAGACTTTAATCTTTGATTGTTGGTGTACGATTTTGGACCGAAACATATGTATGAGAGCATAGTAGGCTTTATTGGCTGCCATTACTCTGTTTTATATTTCTAGCTCTTTAGTTCCCTTCATATTGAGTTCGACCCACCCTGTAAATGAACCTTTAAACTGCTTGAGCATTATCCTCGATTGTAAAGCGGTTATCGCTTCCCCTTGTTCTTGACTGTAGAAGTATCGGATTCAAACTAAACACACAAAAGGCAAAGATACTTACACAGTCTATAACCTACTTTTATGAAGAATAATAAGAAAACTAGTAGTATCTAATGAGTACATATTTATCGAGAGTATACTGTAGGAAAAAGAAAGAACTCGAAACATGTACCACTTTAGTCTTACTTCTTCTAATAAACTTAAAATTACGGTTGAAAATTGAATATTTCCCGTATATTTAAGTCTGTTTTTGGACGATGACTTTTTTAAATACTTTGTATTGTTCACTGGAGTCCATAAAAGTATAAATATACCATAACTTCAAAGAAAAATAATATGAATAACGCTCTTTCTTATACTGCAAATATTTTATGCATTACCGTGTCAGGAATCCAAATAAAAATATGTAAGAGAAAAATTACAGACAATGAAAAACGGTGTAAAGATCCAGAGTAGCTTCTTCCCCAGTGAATGTAACCCACTTTATATTCTTACCACAAAGTAACATCATATATCAAAAACTTCCACGATGACATTTAATTTTCTGATACTTTTCAGTAATTGTCTTTTTCTCATTGTAGTAACTCAGACAGTAGATGAGAGGGTGGATGTAGCTATCTACTTCTCGAGAGAAAAGGAGATAGGTGTTTTTGTATAAAAATATGTACATAATAGCCAAGTCATGGAAAAACGTGAATATATCCTGCAAAAGCTTTTTACTAATAGGTTAGACTGGATGTAATAATCGTCGTAGCCATTCCAATGCCGTTTTATATAACTGACGAATGATTTAAATGCTGATAGACTTAATTGCTCTTTAACGAAAGATAGACTTCTGTAATTCGTAGATTTAAGTTTTTCTAATCAATGTTTCTGAAGCAATTCTATGAAATAATGTTATAAAACATTTATGTTAACTTTATGAAGGTTCAAAAAGTATTTAAAATATGTATTAATTTCTTTATTGCATTTCAGTTTAAATACTGGGTGCGGCATAAGTCAGGCAACGAAATGATTACACAATGAAACGATGCCGTGCCGCTAACGGTTTAATGTCTATCTTTGGCGCAATAGCACAAATAGACAAGAATGTGTTCAGGCTGACATGACTCGGCTGACTTATACTGCATGCGGTATAATAATAATAACAATAATAAATAATCTTTATGTTCGTAATAGCAAGCCGTCAATTACGTCTTGCTGTCGAAAGTTCTGAGGCATGAATTATTATTATTAAACTTGAACGTATCTTTGAATGTTTTAATTTTATTCATGACAACTACAGATATATAAGTTTGACATTGATATACTGTCATTTATATTTTGAATTTCTTTGAAAAAGGCACCAATGTCTCGAAACATGTAAGATTGTTTTAAATATATACATATCAAAGTAAAACAGCCCTTAAATCGACGACTAATTTAATCTACTATAACTTATAAAGGTTAAGAAATAATTATATATATTATAATGGGATAAACCTCCATTATATTGCTTGATGAGCTATTCCTAATATTATGTCATTGCGATTTTTAAATTTTAACATATGCAAGAGATATTTGTTTTATTTGAATTTGAAATAGTTGTCTAATTGTCTATAAAAAAATTGGATATCTTATTCTGAGTATCTTAATTTTGCAAATATAGATTAGAGTTGAATCTTGGTAGATATTTTGAGTTAATTATATTTTGAAAGTTGAATAATCGTGAAAATTATATTTAGTCAATTTATATAAATTATTGTAAAATTTAACATATGCAAGTGAGTGCTTCAAAATTCGTAATTAGCTATATGAATATGTCATTTTCAAATTTGTATTTAAAAAAAAAAAGTTATTTAGATTTACTGAATATAAAACTGGCATTAAAAAAAAACTGACTTGCATAAATATGAAAGTAGTATGAATAAACATAGCAATTGAAAAAAAATATGGAAGAATTATTTTTACCTGTGAGATTGATAGAAAAATTTGGAAGGTGAATTTAAAAAAAAGCAATTTCATAATTTTAAAATACCTGGAGAGGGACCCAGAAGGCTGGATCACCATTAATTTAAATATCAGACCACATTTAGATATATATATATATATATAACGTGTGTATAAATTGTCGCAAAAGCTACACGCAGCGACGTTCTTCGTTTGGTTCTGAATAAAAAATCTTAATGTTAAAATGTCGTATCATGTTTCGTTTGTTTTCACGGGGTTCTTGAAGTTCTGACTTTTAGTGCGTAACTAACCTTTGCTCTTCGATATCTGTTAATAGAGATAGATGCAATTTAGTTTCAAGAAAAAATTTTTACTACATAGTATTATTTCGTAAACGTTTTCTTTTTGATTTAAAAGCTTGTTTTAAACATTTATTCATTATCGTACTTCCACGAAAAACACATTTGTCAACGTTGTAGAACAATAAGTTTGTATTTCAAAGTGAGTTCAATCAAAATCATTACTGTCAAATTTTGACATTTACGAATTTACGAAGCATGATACGACATTTTAACATTAAGATTTTTTATTCAGAACCAAACGAAGAACGTCGCTGCGTGTAGCTTTTGCGACAATTTATACACACCTTGTATATATATATATAAATATATATATATATATATATAGTAAATTCAATCAGTCGGCGATTAAAGGTCTGGTTTACTTCAAAGTGTATATATTTAAAACAACCCTACATGTTTCGGCAATGATGCCTTTATCAAGGATATAAAATATAAAATATGATAAAGGAATCATTGCCGAAACATGTAGGGTTGTTTTAAATAAATATACTTTGAAGTAAACCAGACCTTTAATCGCCGACTGATTGAATTTACCATATCATACCAAGGTCACGAAAATATTATATATATATATATATATATATATAGTAAACCTAATCAGTAGGCGATTAAAGGTCTGTATATTACTTCAAAATATATGTATTTAAAAAACTCTACATGTTTCGGCTGTATACGCCTTTTTCAAGAGAATACAAAATATGAATGACAGGATATAAAATTGATTTATATCCTGTCATTCATATTTTGTATTCTCTTGAAAAAGGCGTATACAGCCGAAACATGTAGAGTTTTTTAAATACATATATTTTGAAGTAATATACAGACCTTTAATCGCCTACTGATTAGGTTTACCATATCATACCAAGGTCACGAAGTTATTATATATATATATATATATATATATATATATATATATATATATATAAATATATATTGTGTATTTTGGAAAATAATTTCCTGGCTACGGAAGGATTATTGTTAATTGGTCTAGGAACGAAGGAGTTGGAAACATATTAGCTGTTCGACCAAGTTTATCCATTTATAACGTTCTTTCAAATTAACTACTAGATTCTTTAATAGCTAGGATACTAATTGAAATTTTTCTTCGTAGTAGAAGCAGTATTGCAGTTGATTCGAGTGTATCTAAATTTCTTCAAGTATTGTCACAATAAATCAAATCATGTAAGTGATAAACTAAAAATATTTAAGACCAAGGAATCATCATTTAAGTGTTGAATAATATCGATTTACCAGTTTGATTTAATATAGTCATTTATTCTTAATTCTTAGATTCAAAGCTCTTGCATAGGTTTTATTTTTCTTCATAAATTTTGTTATATCTGAAATATCAAAATAAAATTTGTCTTTATAATATTAGAAATAGCCACAGATGTAAATAACTATATCAGATTTAATTTCATATAGAAAATAAATAATTTAAGCTATTTTAAAAGATTTTTTACCTATTAAAATTAACAAAGTTATAGAGAACCACACCCTCAGAAAGATAATATTCTCTTTCTCTTCGACAAAGGTTAGTTTCGGAAGACATTTTTTTATTGATTGTTTATTGACCGTATTGTTGGTAGTACCGACCTCGATATGTCTTTAGACGTGTCGAATTAAATATTATAACATATTATTATCGACACACGTTTAGAAGAAATTATTTATAATTATTTGTTTTCATTGTTTAAAGCGAGATTATTGTCGATCAACGTGGAACGAGAGAGTAATATCAGTACATATTTTGACGGTTCAACGTGGGGCAAATATCTATTACAATATATATATATATATATATATATATATATATATAAGGTAAACTTAATAAGTCGGTGATTAAAGGTCTGGTTCATTACTTCAAAGTATATATATTTAAAACAACCCTACATGTTTCGGCAATGATGCCTTTGTCAAGGGAATAAAAAATATAAAAATTTTTATATTTTTTATTTTTTTAAATATATATACTTTAAACTAATGAACCAGACCTTTAATCGCCGACTTATTAAGTTTACCTTATCATACCAAGGTCACGAAAATATTATATATTTAAATATATATATATATATTTATATATATATATATTTATATATATATATATATATATATATATATATATTTATATATATATATATATATATATATATATATATATATATATAATATATACATTTTGAAGTAAAACCAGACCTTAAATCGCCAACTAATTGAATCTACTATAACATACAAAGATCACGAAATAATTATATATATATATATTGTAATACTACGGATGAACGTAGATTGTGTATAACCTTTATTATTGATTAATATAATATTGATATTTACATTCGATTTATATTGCCCCAAAAGTTGGGCTGACAAATGTTATATTGCGGAGAATGCCCCATAAACGTTGGGCTCCAAAAATGTTATATTACTGTGAATTGTTGTATAATGAAATGTTTATTTAAATTAGTCTTATTCAATACTTAACTGTGTTTTAATCGGCTAGCTTATTTATCTCTCAGGGTTAAGGTAGGTTCACTTCTCTCCACTCCAGTTTACTTACATAGCTTGTTTAATCAGAAACGGAACAATATCTCAAGTAATTAAAATGCCAAAGTAAAATATCAACAATTAACTTTATTAATAAATACACATATCGAAAAATTTCAGAATTAAAAAAAACGGTTTTCGTGACACACATATCATAAGGGAGACAACACTTAGCAGTTGGTATTCATACAGTCCAAATGCAATATGGTGAAAGAACATGTGCAAATAATCGTCGATTTATTAAAATATTTTATAAATGTGAAATTGAATCAAGTTTTAATATTAAAAATAGTGAATACTAATATTTACATAAGTTTGAATAAGAATTACAATGTTCTAAGATCAGTGAAAGCAATGCAAATAATTATGGATTGAATAAACAAAAAAGTTCTTGTTGTGTTCATAAGCAAGTTAAAATGATGCGTATAATATTCGTAAAAATAGAAAAAAAACCTGAATCTTCGGATATAGCCTCTTGTGATCCCTGCGCATGGGTTGTGGAGGAGTCTTCACAGCGGGAAACTGGAGAATATTTCTGCTAATATCCCTCGGGATGATGCGAACTTTTCAATGTTTCCAAGTCCGACGGCAGCTTGGACAGATGACCGATCTCGGGCGATCAAAGATGGTGTTCGATGTACGATGAAATTTCGTGCGTGCAGTTTTTGTATCAAAAACTTTAAAAATTATTAACTCTTGAAAGGTCTGGTCGGAAGATGTAAAATTTGGTCTACAGGTAGTCCTTAGGTAGGTGAAACGTTTGATTGACTTTAAAACCTCGAGCACTTAATATTTCCGCCAAATTATTTTAATTAAGCTGGAGCACAAAAAAACGTGACCTCTCGTTGCAACTACTAATTACCGACGCCAATCTTTTCATTTGTTTTTAATTACATAACTTGCCGCAAATCGCTCCATTCTTTACTTGCATTATCTTTTTGAATACTTCTAAACTAAACATTTTTACAGTGTAAAACAGTTAAAAAAATTACATTTAGATTTATGAAATATCTTTAGTTAGGCAACATATGTTGATGTGTTTACAATCACTCTGTCAACATTTGTTTCTTTGCGGGTTATTGCACCGTTAAAATTGTGGGCGGGGCTTGATTGTTCAAATACATTTGAATATAAATACGTTAAATATGTTCGAATAAAATCGCGTTAAATATTAATTTGAAATAGAAATGAGTATAAACATCACAATAAAAAAAAGAAAAATAAGTTAATTATTTCAAGGCAGATTTGTCGTCATAATAAAGTTTATACTTTGAATCAATTTTTCCCCTTCTTGGTATTAAATTATATAGTAAATATAGACATTACAGCTACATGTATCCTTTTGTATCTTTTCAGAGAAAGAGCCCTTCTTGTAATGCTTCAATATATATATATAATTATTTCGTGACCTTTGTATGTTATAGACGATTCAATTAGTTGGCGATTTAAGGTCTGGTTTTACTTCAAAATGTATATATTTAGAACAATCTTACATGTTTCAGCATATGATGCCTTTTCAAAGAATTTAAAATATAAATGACAATATATTAATGTCACACTTATACATTTGTATAAGTATTTTGTCATTTGCACTGTTAAAAACTTTATAGCAGAAATGCCGGACTTATATTACGATGGTCAAAATTCAATGTCTACTTTGTAATATCTCTTTATTGTGTTAGCCCAAAAAATAGTTTCAACGTCACGTCAATAGCAAATACCATACTTCAATCAAAATGGCAAATGACACCATGAAAAATTTAAATTTAATTGACGTTATTTGATGCAATCTACCGTTTCAATTACTAGAGCAGTTTTCCGCATTAAAAACATTTATTCCGCACATCGTACTAGTTTGGCTGAAAGAAATATGGAAACATATCTAATGATTGATATATTTAACAAATGTTATCCACAGAAAACCCTTAATACCAGATGTGTTTGAACACGTTTTATATTTATCTCTTACTATGTCTTTTATGTACGAAACTTCTATGTGTCCGCCACTGGTTGTTGGCGAAAATTCGCCAGCCCTAATAATAATATTACAGTTAAGTGTGTCGAGAAAACGATCATTGTCCGATCAAGTAAAGTGCATTATCTGATTTATTTTACAATGGCGCAAAAATTAAATGTATAGTTTGCAATATGTTTCTAATGTTCCCCACGAAAATCCACTGCAAGCGACACCTGATTGAACCATTTTGTTAATTCTGAAATAAATACGCGAAATATCCATTATCTAGTTGAGCAGCGTTACAAAATTTCCTACCATTCATTGGCGAACGTACTAAACATAAGATTAAATAAATCCGAACTGAAAAATAAGACACATTGGTTATGTGTTGACGAAATGACAAATCGTAAAGGAAATTCTGTTGCTATCGTAATGATACGTAAATGGAACCACTTCACCCGTCGTCTTCAATTTCACTAGCTTCAAAAAAGTACAACAATGTACCGCCTAGATAATTTCAGAGTTAGTGTTAAATACGGGGGATGTTTCCAAAGTTCTGGGAATTTTGCTCTAATGAAATTACCCAGAATTTATAGGCGATGCTATTGGTGATAAACAAGTCCTCACATTCTGAACTTACTGCAAATGAGAATTAATGAACATTAAATCTCATTTGCAGTAAGTTCAGAATGTTAACTATATATACAGAAAGTATAGAAATGAAAAGCAATGTCCGTCTTCGAGGAATGCCGTGCATTGAAAAGTTCCAATTAGAACAAAACGCGTCTGTACGTTTCCCGTTGATTGACTTGTTTTTTCGGCAATTTTTAATTATCCAAGTCCTCACATGTTTATGCAGCTGTTAAGTGCAATATCGTTCAGTCTAATTCAAGTGTTCGACCGATATAGACGCATTTTCGTAGCACTATTTGTGTAACCATGGAAGACGCGGCTAAATTTCAAAGAGCAATAAATTTTTTGGGGGGGAAAGAGGGTGTGAAAACTTCAAAAATTATTAAACGTCTGTAAGGAGTGTTTGGTGAGTCTGCAGAATCTGAAAGTACTGTATATCGGTGGATCGATCGTCTTAAAAGTGGTAGAACATCATTAGAGGACGATCCACGCAGTGGTTATCCGAGCACATTGGTAAATGAAGGAAGCATTACTGCCATGGGGATCCTACTGAAAGAGGACGAATGTATTGTGCCTAGGAATAGGTACACGACAAGTTCATAAGATATCATATGATCGTTTGATCGTAAACAATGTTTCAGCTCGTTAGGTGTCAAAACTGTTGGGACTGGAACAGAAACTCAATAGATCTGACACTTGTTGAGCTGTTAGCTCGTTGTGGTGATGAATTTTGGCAACGGATAATAACCACTAATTAAACGTGGATTCATTCTTTCAATACTGAGACCAAAAGTCAATTCAAAGAATGGCGTAAACCCGAAGAAGAGTCTCCACCTAAGGTGCGTGCAGTTCCGTCTGTTGGAAAGGTAATGCTTACTGTATTCTGCGATTGCGAAGTCATTATTTTTACGGATTTTCTGGCGAAAGGTACTACAATTAACGCTGAATATTATTCGATCTTATTATTCGGACCACTACGATAAATACTTATCAGAAAACGGTTTGGGAAGTTGCATAAGCGTCCGTTATTGCAACAGGATAATACAAGACCACACACAGCAAGAAAAACGAAAGCTGTTTTGTACGATTTACGATGGGAATTGCTTCCGCAACCACCTCATTCACCGGATCTCGTGCTGAGTGATTTTCATCTGTTCCCAGTTTTGAAAAAACTTTTATGGGGGTGTTTGTTTTGAGAGTTTAACTGATGTAGAACGTGCCATAAATGGTGGATTGAGGAGACACCGAAAAAGTTCCTTGAGGACGGCAAAAAAAAAATTAATTTATCGTTAGGATAAATGTATTCAATTAAATGTGGATTAGGTTTAAAAACTGCATTGTAATATTAATGAAAATTGGCAAAATAAAAATATTATAGCTGAATTCCCAGGACTTTGGAAACATCCCTCGTACATTGAAAAATTTTGAACTCTCAACAAACCAACTGTTAATGTTTATGAGCGATGCTGCCGTAAACACGCTTTCTGTGGGCTGATCTCTCAAAAAAATTATGCTAACTTGTTACATGTTAGGGGTAAAACTCACGCTTTAAGTCTTTCGTGACAGAGGTGCTTGCAACTTTTTTTTGCTACATTCCGGGAACTTTTGATTACCACTTCGTATAATATATTGTAGATCTTCTTCATTCTATGTTCATCAATCAACAGAGTCTATATTACATATTTTTACATAACTTCTCGTATACATCGACGTTAATTTTGATGCGAACTTATTAATCAGTGAATCCGAATGAATTTGAACTCGCCGTAAATTTTGTTAATAAACCATACACGATATTTTTAAAACAAAATATTTCAAATATGCATATTCATTAAAACCCATACTTCAGTTGAGTTATTCGAAATATATACACATGAAATTCGTTGTTTATTTATTCAAAGTATATACTATTGATAACTACGTATTAAAAAATATAACAATGAATATATTTAATTTGGAAACCTATAGAAATATTTGCCAATAATGTGCTTTTCATACACAATGAGCACAATCAAGCCAATTTTATTTGGCTTTCAATTTATTAGTGAGTGCGTATTGATGTTAGATAATTATTAAATAAATCAAAACCGACAATGTTTTCGAATCAACTAAAAATTTATATAACAAAATAATTTGAAACGCACTTGTGTGAGTAATACTTCACCATATTTTGTATAAAACAAAAACATTTTTAAATAATATAAGCGCTCTAATATGATCGCAAAATTTTGCAGTATCTTACTGAAGTAATGGTTCATCCTCTCGGCAGATATTCGGTATGAAGGACTCCCTTTGTATAAAAATGGCTAGTATGATTTTCTGCGCTGATGCAACTTTCTTGAATTTTCATACACGTGAAGAATCAAGACGACGACATAACGATAAACCCAAGATTCGTCCCCGATTCTGATATTCAAGAGAAAATCATCTGCACATCGATACTAATTACGAAGTTCTTAATAAAAGATTTTTTAGTCATTCGCATAGGCGAAATCTTTCAATCTAGCAGCATCAAAAGATCGTTAATATATATATATATATATATATATATATATATATATATATATATATATATATATATATATATATATGGTAAATTCAATTTGTTGGCGATTTAAGGTCTGGTTTTACTTCAAAATGTATATATTTAAAACAATCCTACATGTTTCGGCAAATGATGCCTTTTTTAAAGAATATAAAATATAAATGACAGTATATTAATATAGGGTAAACGAGGGTGAGATGGTGAATCGGGTGAGATGGTGAACTGAAATATTTCAAAGATGTACCACTAGATGTCGGCTCCTGTAGTTGTAAAGTAACAGTTGTAGTTACCAGCGTGCTTTAAAATCGTCGAATTTGTTGTTTTGCAAAAACGTGGTGAATAAATCCAGAAATGCTTTCAACATCGACTTAAAAATTTTCGGTAAGCCAGCTTTTTCCGTATCTAAATAAAAATAGGTGCCGATATTGCAATTATTTTATTATATTTTTGTATTCTGGGATATATTTAGATCACCTAACCTAAAAATACCGCCGAATGCTTCATGTTTATGTTTTTTTGCCGTTCACCATCTCACCCATGCGAATTGGGATAGATAATTATTTGGTGACCTTTGTATGTTATGTTAGATTCAATTAGTTGATTATAAATAATCTGACTGATAAAGCAGTAAAACTATCACATACTCATTACAGAAAAGATAACATAAAGAAAATTAAAACAATCTTAACAGATAATAACTATCCACCACAACTTATAGACCAAACAATTAAAAAAAGAATCCACCAAATATACAACACTGCAGACACCAATAACAATTTAAACAATGAAACAACATATATCACGATTCCATATGTTCCACAATTATGAGAAAAAATTAAATACACTTTAAAAAAATATGATATAGCTACAACATATAAACTTAGTAATACTAATAATCATCTATTTTCAAAACTAAAACCTAAAATAGAAAAAAATCGAGAAACACATGTCATCTATAAAATACCATGTCGTGATTGCGATAGTTACTACAAACGCCAAACTAAACAATATTTATACAAAAAAAATACAAGCCCACAAATACTCTAAAACAGACGAAACTGCTTTATTTACACACAAACTACAACGCGATCAACATTTCGATTTTGAAAACACACAGATAATTGATAAAGAACAACACAATTAAAAGGGAAATTAAAGAAATGATTAGTATTAAGCAGGAAAGGAATTCAATTATCAACAGAAGTGATATAAAAAGTTCAAGCAGTATATACTACAAGCTAATTATGTAACGATCTGCAATTTACCATCATAATACATACTGCTGTTATATAAATATATAATCTTATGTTTTATTTAAATATATGTACATTTGCTCATAATCCTGGCAGTTCCGTGTTTAGATCCCTGACTGGGTGTCCGAGTAGGTTTTCGTGGTTTTCCTTCTCGTTTAAGGCGAATGCCGACAGCTTAACATCTTAAGCCGCTCCACGGGCGCATACATAATAATAACTCATGCCTTGCCATTCCCCGTTTTTATTGTTTAACTATTTTTAAAATACTAAAGCATGATTTATTATTATTAAACTGGAATGTTTCCTTGAATAATTTTTATCCATGACAACTACAAATTTCCAATCAAATTCTATCAAAATGAAAAATGCACAACAATAGGTACTTAATTTAACTAAATAACAATTATTTCTAATAAATATTAACTACGCAATTTTCACAATCAGCGCAATTAATGGGAGATGAAGTCACCTGATCCGAATTCTTGCTAATAACCAGGTGCGGCTCGTGATGACGTACTGTTGGGGCACGTACAATGATGCGAGTGCTTTGCGTATTCTCGTGTACTAACTGTAGTGTTTTCTTTATAAACAACGAAACAAACGAGGCACTCATCATTGTACATGGCCCTACAGTACGTCATGACGAGCCATGCCTGCTAATAACACTTAAATTTAGTTGGGAAATGCCTGCTATAACTTGTGGAATAGCAAGCTCTCTTCAAAGAAGGCTGAAATCTTGGTAAGAAGTGTTGGAGGTACTTGTAGCAGCTTCATTGTCTGTAATCACTCCTCCAAGAATTTTTGAGAGTGTTTTCTCTTGTTTTCAGCTGAAGTACCAATGTAACTTTCACATACAGCATTAGAACGCCAATCGCCATAGCGTTTTATTGTAAATAGATCTGCTTCGAAAACAACGCCCTGTATATTTTTTGGCTTGTGGTAAATTAAGAAAGCTGGCAATCTTCTTTGGCATTGCACTAAATGTGTTAATCCAAACGAGAAGCTTTATGCAATTAGCACTTTTGTACCCGACGAAAAACCTCCCATGAACACCATATTTAGTATACAGCACAAGGTATTTTTGAATTACTTCAACCATGAATAAAAAAAAGTTAAAAACCCTTACCACTATAGAATTTAACAATTCTATATACGTAACGACGCCCTTCCAATTATTCAATTCAATTATTCTGATTCATTATTATTCTGATACATTACACATGCGGTTAGTCCGTAGTATGAGTGAAGACACAAACAAAATGCAGTTTCTAGAGAGATGGCTGTGCCACCTTTGGAAGGGCGTCATTACTTCACATTGGCTATGTGGACGGGGCGAGGTACTTCGGCTGTCTGACAACAGGCAGCGCTGAATTTACTTCTACGCTCGGTCTGGATAATTTCTGTGATGTGGCGATGTGGTTATATTTTGTGAATGTGTCTGAAGATATCCTTTCTCCAGCAGGGGCGTACCGATGAGCCTGTAGAAAGGCGAAATACGTATCTACGTCTCTGGGGAGGGATATGTTCGGACACGTTCACAAAAATATTAATAGCGAACATGTATTTGTGTTCTTCACACCAGATTTTTAATAATATTTTATATTATTAAAAATACCTTTGTATTATACAAAACTGTTGGGGCTTACCTACTCATGTATGTTTCAATTATTCTGATACATTAACACAAGCGGTTAGTCCGTAGTATGAGTGAAGACACAAACAAAATGCAGTTTCTAGAGAGATGGCTGTGCCACCTATGGAAGGGCGCCGTTACTTCACATTGGTTATGTAGACGGGGCGAGGTACTTCGGCTGTCTGACAACAGGCAGCGCTGAATTTACTTCTACGATCGGTCTGGATAATTTCTGTGATTTGGCGATGTGGTTCCTTTTTGTGAATGTTTCTGAAGATAGCCTTTCTCCAGCAGGGGCGTACCGATGAGCATGTAGAAAGGCGAAATACGTATCTACGTCTCTGGGGAGGGATATGTTCGGACACGTTCACAAAAATATTAAGAGTGAACCTGTATTTGTGTTCTTCACACCAGATTTTTAATAATATTTTATATTATTAAAAATACCTTTGTATTTTGTAAATGTACCATCTATAGTAATAAATAGAGCAGACCAATTTCCGTGCGCGAAATGAGCGCCGGTATGGGAGTGTAATTTGTAATATATTAGAATATGCGATAGAACAGGGACGCAACATGAGCTTGTTACCGATATACGTATAGAAGTAGAGACATTGATTCTATCAGAAATAATTAAATATACATTTGGTTTTCTGCTATTAAAGAAATATCCATAAACACACGAAAAACAAGAATAGTACATATTATAGTAGCGTTGTATGTACCTATAAATAAAATGGAAAATGTATGAAATCAGTGATTGTGTGCACGACAGAGGATTTAAAAAAAAACACTTACCGTTTATGCGTCTTTAAGCGGCAGTGTACACACAATCATAGTTACACATAGTTCATGTATAAACTGTTGTCGATTAATTTTGTTATTATTGTGCTTCGAACTGCTTACGTGTTCTTTACAATGTGTTTTTGACCAACACGTTAGATATGTATTGCACACTAAACATTTAATTATTGAGCCATCGTATATTAAGTCCAGGAAATCCATAATAAACTTATTCACTTCGTCTGACAACGGTCGTTTTCTCGATTTATCTGTCGACGACGTTTTATTACGTATGCTTACACTTACATGCAGTCTAAGCAAGTACCAAACACATACTGAATGCTTTTTATTAGTTCTGATGCAATACAATCAGCCTTACATCGGCGCACATGGCGCGCACGGAAATTGGTCTGCTCTAGTAATAAATTATCTATCTAACATAAATTATCTAGCAGCATAGCATTATACGCTCCTGTTAAAAGTTATGCCAAACATTCTGTCGAGCTCCATCAAGTTTTGACTTAGGACTTTTAATAAAAATAACAACTAATCAAAATCTTAAACCTCGGAAAAGCAACATGTGTATGTATAGCATAAGGTTGCACGAAAGAACATTACTCACACCTTTTACGTTCTTGGTTGCAATATATTACTTAGACTATTTTGCATATAGTAATTATATAAACATTAATCGCATATTACAAATACTGAAAATATTTGATTGGAATCAAATTATTAAAATCGACGTTCGTGAATGATCGAATTAATAAGTCATGTGTCAATAGCAAATATTTTATTCAGTGAAGTAATAACAGTGCATATTGAACTATAAAATCGTTTCAAAATAACATTGCATTAGTAAAATTATAATTTCAGTTAAATAATATTTACGGCGAACAAAGTTAGAAATAATTTTGTCGACTCGTCAATAATATTTGTTTGTATCAAATGGATATAATGGATATACATACGCTCATTCATTAACAATATGGAAAACAAATAGATTTTTATATTTTTACAATTTTATTCTGGAAATAAAGTTGTACAAACACATTATTAAAGTTGTTGTGGACGAGTTGGATTCTAGTGAGAGGCTATTTTATTCAATTGTTCTGAAATTTTTAAAAAATTTACGAAAAAATTTCATTTTACCAACACGTCTCTATGAACATGAGCATGAACAAAATTATACTAAAAAAAACACAATTATACGCTATTTATTTATTTAGCCTACGGCTTACATGGATTAAAATTTAAATAAAGTTACATATAACATCTACACAGAACAGAGTTATTTTTTTAAAATCAAATCCACTGATACAGTCCAACCCGAAATCACTGTGTAAGTGTCCCGTTTCGTTATATTCAAATTTTAGGAGAATAAAGTAGACTTCATTTCAAGTAACAAAATCGCAAAACTTGTATATCCATTTTTATTTGTCTCAAAGTTACAGATCTATGAATGTGATAGTCAGATCATGAAAAAAAATGTAATCCTAAAGTCAATAAAAACTGATTTTATTTAAAAAAGTTCAATTAATAATATTTTCGAAATGTCCACCTCCTTGTTGAATGTAGGCTTGTGCCCGTAAGCTAACAGAAGTACTTATCCGAATTTCATACTTACGCGTAGACTAAATTTTTCATGTACCCTCATAAATAAAAGTTAAGGGGATTAAGATCGGGTGATCTGGGTGGCCATGAAACAGAACCGCCTCGACCAATGCATCTTGGATAATTGATGTTAACTCAATTTCGGACAGCAATTCCGAAATGTGGTGGTGCCCCATCCATGTCTCGTCGAAGATTAAGTGGGACATCCTCTAAAAGACCTGGCAGTTCGTCAATAACAAATTGAAGGTAATTGTCCCCATTTAACCTCCCAGGAAGAACGACCGGACCAATCAAGAAGACATCGATTAGGGCCGCCCAAACGTTAAAAGAAAATTTAATGTTTAACTTTAGATGGGCGTATAGCTTTGTGATTTTCTGATGACCACCTGTGAAGGTTTCTCAGATTTGTAACACCACATCTCGTGAACGTAGATTCATCTGTCCAGAGGATTGATCTGCAGAAATTAAAATGAAGTCGTGACTATCTTAATATCCAGGGAGAATAAACTAGACGAGCATAGTCGCCTGCCTCAAGCAAACCATGTCCCCTGCGATTAGTGATATAAACCCTCACGTTTTATAATTCGCCAAACTGTCGTTCGTAGCATTCCTAGTTGTCTAGCGACTCGTCGTACGCTGAGACTTGGATCCCTTGTATCAAAAGCTACTGCTTCTTCCTCTAAGTCTGCTGGCAAATTTACTCCTCGGTCGAAAAGATAATCACGCAGTCCGCATTCCCGAAATTGTCTGTGTACTTCCAGAAACGTTCTGTAATGAGGAACGCGCCTATCGATAAACCGATGTCGGTATTCAATAACTGCTTAACGTGCACTGCCGTTACAGTAGCCATAAACAAAATGCATGTACGCATACTCTGGGGAAGAAAATCGGTAAGGCATTTTGAATAAAGAAAACGTGTCCACTTGCTAATAAGCTGTTGTATGAACTGAAACGTAATGTAATCCTTTATTAAAAAAAATTTTACGTTAACAGTCATCTGAACATTTCTTTATTGTATGATATTCATGGTTCAGCACTTACGAAATGAGTAAGAACCATCTTTATCATAAATAAATTTCCATTACTCCGTTTTGTAAATCTCCCAGAAATTACTGTATGCACTACCACACGTATTTATTTATTTTAGGATAAGATTTTTTTTTGCGACGTTAACAATCCCAGGCCTGTTATTGAATCGTATAACTTTTTTTATATAAAATCAGTTTGTACTGACTTTAGGATTACATTATTTTTCATGATCTGTAACTTTGAAACAAATAAAAACGAATATACAAGTTTTGCGTTTTTGTTACTTGAAATGAAGTCTACTTTACACTCCTAAAATTAGAATATAACGATACGGGACACTTGTATATATACAAGGTGTGTATAAATTGGCGGACCCACTACACGCGGCGATGTTCATCGTTAAATTCGGAGTCCAAAATCTTAATACGAAAATGTTGTACCATGCTCCATATCTTTGCACGAGGTTCCTAAAGTTCGGACTTTCAGTCTTGAAATAAGCATTATTACTCGATATTTGTTGACAGAAAGAGCTACAATTTAGAAGAAAGAAGAATTGTTGTTATTATCCTTTCGTTAAAGTTTTCTTTTTGATTTTAAAGTTTGTTTTTAATATTTGTTTATTAACTTATTTTGACGAAAAACACATCTGACAACGTTGTAATACAATAAGTAGGCAGCCTAATGTTGTTCTAGTCAAATACATTACTACTGTCAAATTCATTCTGAAGACAAAGGAAACCTGATACATCGTTTTAGGATTAGGACTTTTAACTCAAAATTTGACCAAGAATGTCGCCACGTGTAGTGGGTCCGCCAATTTTATACACACCTTGTATATTATATATACATAAATTGATAAATTATTGGAGTTTTCGACTTTTATATGAAATATTTACAATTAATATTAAATTAGTATGTAATTGCGAAGCAAATGTGAATGTTAACATTGCTTTTACAAATTACGAAGCAAATCATACGGAATTTTTAATTGAAAAATTTTGTCTACGTTGGGACATGCTTAAGTGGTAAAGCAACGGTCCGGCAAACCGTAGACTTGGGTTCATGTCCCAACATAGACAAAATTTCTCAATTAAAAATGTATAACTAAAGACAACGACGCAAAGATTCAATACACAGTAATGAATGTAAAATAGTGTAAACAATAATACATAATTAAACGTTCAAATTAATTGTAAATATCTAGCACAAATTCAACAAATTGATAACTTTTACGTGGCGTTAAATAATCTATTACGAATTTATGTGACACAAATGAAAATTTTAGAGAATTATTAATTGAACAGTGTAATCAAACGACAACTTAGCTTTCGGATTGTAAGTGTAAGTCGATGCCAACTTCACTTCAATGGTCACTCTTCTGCCTCCTTTCGACATCACGTAGAGGAATTTACTCCTTCAAACAGTATTCACGTTCCCATTGGTCTTAAAATTATCGGCAACTACCGACAACAGCTAACAATAGAAAAGCCGGTAAGTAAAGCCAGTAACAAGAACCAATAAAACGGGTCCTATTGTTTGTCAATGGCATAATAAACATCGGCGTAGACAACGGCACTAATCCAATTATATATTGGTGTTAATTAAACAAACAAGTGCAGCCACAAAATCCAACTATTTCAGTGTATATTTGCAAACTTACCGCAATTGATACAATAACATAAGGCGGCAATACACATGCATATACGCCGTGGCCGATATGTCCCAAAACGCAAAAGCTCAGGAGGTGAATGATTGATCTACGATGTTTTGCCGCACGATTGCGTCATAAATACATCTGCCATCTCTTCCCACGCATTCATTCTCATACAGGGGTAACCGCAATAATAAACGTAACAATTATATAACCTGGGAACCAGGATAGAAGTGTGCTTTTTAAACAGCCACTAATTATTTTCATGACCTCATTGAGTTTGGTATACACCGTCTTTACGTGGCAACTATTAAGCCAGACTAGGGCGCAGAATTCATCTACAGAGTAAGCAAGGGTAAGAGCTGACGTTTCAAGACTGGAAGCATTCGCGCCGCAAATGGTATGGATTGTGTTATTTCTGGTGTTTATTTTAATTGCGGTGTTTTCTCTAAATGTTTTTTATATGAAAGTATTCAATCCATTGTTACTCCTAGTATTTCGGGTTGGAATTATAACGTAGCAACTTGCTATTGAAGTATACTTGGTCTCTAGACGTGCCTGTTTATTACTGAAAGCACGACATTTCAGTTTTATGCATATTCGGGATTAATCTCTATTTCAGTTAATTAAACCTGCAGAAATAGATTTGATTTAGAATATTTATCATATTTCATAAGTACATTATTACGTTTAATTTTGTATAAAAATCTAGCTCGATAGAGGAAAACTGAAAACAGATTTGAATTTAGAGTGTTCATTTTATAGACGAGTGCTATTTTTTCTTCAAGGTCCGATCGGTCGTGAAATTAAAACCACAGTGAAATTTAAATATGTTTTATTTGTAACATTTAGGTACACCTCCCATCTACTTCTCTACATAGTCGCCGTTCTGATTTAGGCATTTTTCGTAGCGCTATATCAACTTTTCAATCCCCTCTTCATAGAAGGTAGCCGCCTGTGCTTTCAGCCAAGTTTGTACGCTGGTCTGCAGCTCATTGTCTGTAGCAAAATGGTGTCCTCCTAAGCTCTTTTTCATACGAGGAAAGAGATGGAAATCGGAAGGAGCTAAGTCCGGGCTGTATGGAGGGTGATCGAATACTTCCCATCTAAAACGCTGCAGGAGGTTCTTTGTTGCATTTGCAGTATGGGGCCGAGCGTTGTCATGAAGAAGAGCAAAGCCTGATGACAACATTCCTCTTCGCTTGTTCTGAATTGCCCTTCGTAGATTTTGAAGAGTCACGCCGTATGAGGCTGCTGTGATGGTCGTACCACGTTCCATGAATTCCATCAAGAGAACTCCTTTTCGGTCCCAGAACACAGTAGCCATACACTTTCTGTTGGAAAATGTTTGCTTAAACTTCTTTGGTTTTGATGGGGAAGAAGAATGCATCCACTGTTTGGATTGCTCTTTTGTTTCTTCCGTTTCGTAAAGAACCCATGTCTCGTCGCCTTTGACAATTTTGCTCAAAAAACTTCTCCTTCATCATGGTAGCGCTGGAGAAACGTTAAGGCGGCACCCATTCGCTGTGCTATGTGATGGTCGGACAGCATCTTGGGAACCCATCTCGCACACTATTTGCGGTACTGAAGTGTCCCACCCACGATGGTGTACAGAGCTGACCTTGACATTTCGGGAAACGACTCATGCAATACAGAAATTGTGAACCGACGATTTTCTCTAATCGCCTGATCCACTCGCTGAACGAGATCTTCATTGGTTGACATTCGCTTCCTTCCCTGACCGCCTGCATCATGAACGTCTGTACGCCCTGCTTCAAAGTTCCTGCACCATTGCCGCACTTTACTATGACTCATTAATGTTTCACCATACACATTACACATTCGTCGGTAAATTGTAGCTGCGTTGCACCCCTCCGCATGAAGAAATCGAATTACTGCACGCAATTCACATTTGGCGGGTGACGTTATTGTTCTCGGCATGTTTACGTGTACACTGCGCGCTTGTAACTGACATGTACAACGTGACGAGATCTGCTGCTAAACTAGAGACACCGCGCAATACATCTGCGCAAAGCTTCATCTGATTGTCACTGTGGTTTTAATTTCACGACCGATCGGACCTTGAAAAAAAATAGCTACATCTAGATCGAAAATTTAAAAAAAATCACGCAAATTCTTTTTTGTAGATCTTGTTATGTTACTATTATTCAATCATCGTTCGCCCCTGTATAGACTTATTTTATTCATTCTCTGATATTCGTTACAATAAAGTCAATTATAAAATATCCAAAATAAACATTGAAAAATTCCAACTTTAACAGAATGACATTATCTCATAATCCCCATAAATATGCAAATAGAATTCGTATTTGGACTTGGTTAGGTCAGCACTTAATTCTTATTCCAACAGAGCAAGCGATTTCAGTTGGCTTCGGTTAGCTTCAGGCCGACGGCGTCCCCTTTTTTTGCTTAGACAATTTCACCGCCCCTCCCACCTAAGAACTAATCCCTTTGTAAAACAATCCGGGTCTCCGGATTTGTGCCCGGAACAAAAACCGAAACCCGTCTTCCAGTTCCCCTATTCACGTACATCTCGACTATGACGGATTTGGAAAATTAAAAAATAATTTTCAGGACGATTTGACGAGC
Organism: Melolontha melolontha; assembly: GCA_935421215.2. NCBI lineage: Eukaryota > Metazoa > Arthropoda > Insecta > Coleoptera > Scarabaeidae > Melolontha > Melolontha melolontha. Next base: position 116,712,107 of record OW285242.1, on the reverse strand, counting down.
CGCTTATTGCAGCTACCGCACGGATTTTTCAAATCCACTCCTCGTTCTCTTTCAGGTACATTTGTCTTTTACTTTTTTCCTATTCATTTTGCAGGCTTAGTCTATTGCTGAAACCGGGTAAATTTTATTGTTCTACTGGACCGAATTTCGTCGTCCGACCTCGATGTATGGGGGACAGCGTAAATCCCATAAATATTCAGGGGATTTTAAAATTGAAATGCAGGTGTTGCTTATTCTGAAGGGACTGGACAGGTAGATTTTACAACGAAGATTCGGGTAGAGTATTAGTTGAAAGGATTTATTGAGAGGTAGCAGGTATCTACATAAATTCAGAAAGGAGGCTCTTTAAAACTTCTTTATTTATTGGATTTATGGTAATACTTTCAATTCTTTTTTTAACAAATTCATACCATTTTCCTTAGAATTTAGTACAAAAAAGTACATTCTGAATAATAAAATACGAAGAAATGCAAATATTTCTACAAGAAGAGAGCTATTAGAAACAGTAACGTGCCTTCAAAAACTTTCCTGATTAGAGACAGCCATTCATTATTTTAAATTGTTGGCGTCAGCGCACGTATTCTGTCACAAACGTATAATTTTGATAGTTTGGTTATGTCATGTAAATGTCTGTAATAATTAGTGATTTAGTTTTTGAAAAAATATTGATTACAATAGTGAAAATTAAAAGAAAATAATACTAAAGCACATTATGGAAATGTTGATAATTATTTTGAAGACAAAGTTGAACCCTACGCTTCATACTTTCAAAGCCATTTATTAGGATTTATTGGGTTATGTCAACACAAGAATTCACAATAGCATTACGAAGCTTTTCCATTCTGTAACGCCTAGTCTTGAAAATGGTATTCTTTAAATTTAAAAAATAAAATAGTTAATTCGTCTTCTTGAAACTGCTAGCCAGACACCAATTTTTTGTGGATGTACCGTAATTTTCACAATTTCATGAGTACAAAAAGGTTTTGTTTAAGTATGACAATACGTTAAGCACGTATAAAGCGTTTGTACAATATGAAACAAACATGTAAATAATTTACATATCTGTAACTATGCACATGGACAATACACCTCGTATTATCAGCATTTACTTCTGCTTAATACATATGTTTCTGCCATCTAGGCGTCCTCAATTAAGCTAGCGAAGCAATGTATACAAATTAATACAAACCTGTTATAAACAACTGGTTTGTATCTGTATTTAAATTTACTGAAATAGCCCGCATATATCAAGCAGGTTCCGTCCTATAAGAAGACAACTATTTAATAATTGACATCTTACGGGCGAAAGAGACTTTGTCCAGTTGTTTATAACAGGTTTGTATTAATTTGTATACACTGCTTCACTAGCTTAACTGAGGACGCCTAGATGGCAGAAACATATGTATTAAGCAGAAGTAAATGCTGAAAATACGAGGTGTATTGTCCATGTGCATAGTTACAGATATGTAAATTATTTACATGTTTGTTTCATATTGTACAAACGCTTTATACGTGCTTAACGTATTGTCATACTTAAACAAAACCTTTTTGTATATTTACCGCCATCTGGGTGGTTGTTAATGGACTACATCTACATACGTATTTTATCGTTTCCCGTAGCAGCTTAGCTGTTCGAACGATAGGTAACCCTCCAGACAAAGTCTCTTTCGCCCGTAAGATGTCAATTATTAAATAGTTGTCTTCTTATAGGACGGAACTTGCTTGATCTATGCGGGCTATTTCAGTAAATTTAAATACAGATACAAACCAGTTTTTTATAACAGGTTTGTATTAATTTGTATACATTGCTTCACTAGCTTAACTGAGGACGCCTAGATGGCAGAAACATATGTATTAAGCAGAAGTAAATGCTGAAAATACGAGGTGTATTGTCCATGTGCATAGTTACAGATATGTAAATTATTTACATGTTTGTTTCATATTGTAATTTCATGATTGTTTTCTGCAGACCAAATTATAACTTTGGATCTGCTGACTTTGCGACGCTGTATTCTAAATTGACAATGTGCAACTGGTCTTTCTCTCGGGGTTCAACGATATCAACTTGTCTGTGAATGCCTCCTACGTAACTCTTGATTTTATTCTGGATCGTTTTGCCCCAGAAATGAGAACGTCGAATAGGTGCAACATCCTGTTTTCTTCAGCAGTCATATTAAACAGTTAATTCGCATGAAATAATTCTATTTTAATAAACGGAAACCGATAAAACTACATTATTACCATGAAGAGTTTAAGAGATTAAGACAACTGCTTAAGCATGAAACTGAATACGCTTATGACACCTATGATACCTCCGGTTGAAATGGACATTACACAAAACACAAAGATATTTTGAAAATTTCTCAACAGCAAACGTTCATCATCTGGAATTTCTGGACGCATGTACCTTCTAAGATTCAACAAGGAAAAGCAAAGAATCCCTGACCGAGCGATTCAAATGGATACAAAAAGCCTAGAATATTTACCTTAAAATAACAAGAGCAACTGTGTGAATATGCTGTGCAAGCCGCAAAAATATTTTATGGAGTTCTAAAGAATTAAATAGTTTAGCTTTTGAATTTGCAATAGCAAAAAACATTGTTGTGTCAGAAAATTGGTTGGGCAGTTACCAAGCTAGCAGCGACTGGTTCACAAAATTCATGCAACGTCACAGAAATATTTCGTTCCGTGCTCCTGAGGCTAACAACTTAAGCCGTTGCACGAGTTTCAACAAACAAAATGTTGAACTGCCTTTCCAAAATCTTGAATCGGTGTTCAATAAAAACGATTTAACGTCTAATGACATTTGGAACATTGACGAGACGGATACCGGAACTATCCAAAAGCCGGTGAAAATAATTGCGGAAAAATAGAGTTGGTGCAGTGATATCAGCTGAGAGAGGAACAAACTTCACCCTGGTTCTTGCTATTAATGCGGAAGGCAACTCGTCTTCCCCAAGAAGTTTTTCAAAGAAAATTTTATGCCTAATGACCCAGTAGGCTGCTGTGGAACTGCTAACCCAAGTGACTGGTTAACAAGTCTTGAGTTTTTGCTTTTTATGAAACGTTTTGTGAAGAAGGTGAGGTGTTCTTAGGAATCTCTCTTGTTGGTGATACTAGACAACAACAGTGCTCATCTGCACATTGATGTTCTGAACTACAATGAACAAATAAAAGGTCTTAATTTCTTTCTTCGTTAAACGACAGGAATATAGTAATATGTTATACAAGGTGTCCCGTATCGTTATATTCAAATTTTAGGAGTGTAAAGTAGACTTCATTTCAAGTAACAAAAACGCAAAACTTGTATATCTATTTTTATTTGTTTCAAAGTTACAGATCTATAAATGTGATTTGTCATGAAAAAAAATGTAATCCTAAAGTCAATACAAACTGATTTTATTTAAAAAAAAGTTATACGATTCAATAACAGGCCTGTGATTGTTAACATAATAAAATGTTATCCTAAAATAAATAAACACGCGTCGTAGTGCATACAGTAATTTCTTGGAGATCTACAAAAAAGAGTACTGGAAATTGATTTATGATAAAGAAGGTTCTTACTTATTTTGTATGTGCTGAACGATGAATATCATACAATAAACAAATGTTCAGATGACTGTTAACGTTCTATTTTTTAATAAAGGGTTACATTACGTTTCAGTTCGTACAACAGCATATTAGTGAATGGACACGTTTTCTTTCTTCAAAATACTTCTGCAAAATGCGGACATGCATTTTGTCTATGGCTACTGTAACGGCAGTGCACGTCAAGCAGTTATTGAATACCGACATCGGTTTCCCGATAGGTGCATTCCTCATTACAGAACGTTTCTGGAAGTACAAAGACAATTTCGGCAATGCGGACTGCGTAATTATCTTTTCGATTGAGAAGTAAATTTGCCAGCAGACTTAGAGGAAGAACCAGTAGCTATTGTTACAAGAGAGCAAACTCTCAGTGTACGTCGAATCGCTAGACAACTAGGAGTGCCACGAACGACAGTTTGGCGAATTTTAAAACGTGAGGGCGTATATCCATATCACTATTGCAGGGGACACGGTTTGCTTGAGGCAGACCACTATGCTCGTGTAGTTTATTCTACCTGGATATTTAGACAGTCACGGCTTCATTTCAATTTCTGCAGAACAGTCCTCTGGACAGATGAATCTACGTTCACGAGAAGTGGTGTTACAAATCTGGGAAGCCTGCACAGATGGTCAGAAAATCCCAAAGCTACCCATCTAAGTTTCAACATGAATTTTCTATTAACGTTTGGGGGACCCTAATTGGTGACTTGTTGATAGGTCCTGTCGTTCTTTCCAATTACCTTCAATTTCTTATTGACGAACGGCCAAGTCTTTTAGAGGATGTCTCACTGAATGTTCGACGAAACATGTGGTTTCATATGGATGAGGCACCACCACATTTCGGAATTGCTGTCCGAAATTAGGTTCACGTCAATTATGCAAGATGGACTGGTCGAGGTGGTCCTGTTGCATGGCCACCCAGATCACCCGATCTTAATCTCCTTGACTTTTATTTATGGGGGTACATGAAAAATTTAGTCTACGCGCAAGTTTCGAACACAAGAAAAGAGTTGTTGGATCGTATTCACCTGGCTGCCGAGCAAATCCGACAAAACAAGTATGAAATTCGGATAAGTACTTCTTCTGTTGGCTTACGAGCACAAGCCTGCATTCAACAAGGAGGTGGACATTTCGAAAATATTATCAATTGAAGGTTTTTAATTAAAATCAGTTTTTATTGACTTCAGGATTACATTTTTTTTTCATGATCTGACAATCACATTCATAGATCTGAAACTTTGAAACAAATAAAAATGGATATAAAAGTTTGCGTTTTTGTTACTTGAAGTGAAGTCTACTTTACACTCCTAAAATTTGAACATAACGATACGGGACAGCTTGTATATTTTGGATGACTTCAGAACAACAAAACCCCCAAGATGTATGGATTTTATCTATGTTCTATTTAAAATTCAATTCACATCATTACATTTCAGGAAAAAGTGAAACTTGATGTCGATATTTCCGAACGGGTTCATGGCCGGAAAAGTAATGGACTTCAATACGATCTTCCATGCATGCCCACACACACACACATATATACACGAACACGCATACATTGCCGAGGAACTGAACACCATTAATATATCTACCTCTTCGGACTCAAGTATGTATATCTTGCATCTATACGCTGTACGTAATGTCATAAAAATTCAAATTGCTTTGGAGAACTATCGCAGCGTTATAAGGACACACACACACACACATACTTATATTCAATTTTCATTGCGACATCCGCAGTCGACGTAGTATATCACGGGATGATTCTCGACACTTCGAGTATTCTTTTTGCGCCTCTTCCACACTCATGTAACCTCGAATGCGACCCGATGACCGTAGCGGGAAGCTTTTTCTATTGTATATGTGCATGTCGGTATATGGCGAAATCGTGAATAAATTTGTAGTATATATGACAAAGTTATGCCTTTTGGTTCGACAAAAGCTGGCCTGTAATATCTGATATGTATAATACAAATCCCTTTTTTCTTGGTTGCGTCTTCGATCTATAAATAGGAGAAGAAAAGGGGTCACAGAGAAGTGTTCCAATAGAGAAAATGTTTTATTGATGAAGGAAAAGAAATTCCTGTATGTAAACTTACGTTTTATAAAGAAATTCATTTAGTGAAATAAAGCTTATTGCCTTTCAGTTTATTTGTTGTAACGTATCCAGTCGTGTACAAGTAAACGTTGAAATATTAAGATACCGATGCTATTTATTATAATGTTCTAAGTTTGTAAATAAATTTTATCTTTATTTGTTCTTGTCTTTCGTCTTAAATCGCTGTGCGTAATTGTACACCAGCAAATGTGGCCAATATAATAATAATAATAATAATTGTCTTGCTGCTGTTTCTATGCGTATGTAATTTAAAAAAACACCCTTGATGAGAATTAAGAACTAACTTTAATAACAATACTGTTAATATTTGGTCCGGCAAAAGGATTGAATAATTTTTAAAACCATCTATCCTGCTTCCTAAGACCAACCCAGTGCATTGTCGAAGGAGGCGGAATTTTTATGGGCTCTGGCTACCGCATTGGGTTAGCACCCCTCTGTGTGTTTATGACCGCTATGAAAACTAGGAGTGGATTCCGGTTGGAATGGGGAGCAGGCACCCCCAGATCGGACCCACCATAGAGTGCCTGCACCAGATGACGAACAGAGCAATGGAAATAGACCCGGAACACACCAAGACCAACCACAAATAGAAGTTCCAATCCCTGAAAGTGTTACTGGCCATACCGGTCAGCCCACCGAAAGGACCAGTAAGAGTAAGCGGTTGAGATGGACAAATGAAATGAATGAATACATCTACCGAGCTTACTTGCAAATAACCAAAATTGAAACAAGTTCCGAACCATATGGAAATGAGCTACATACAACGATGGCAAAGAAATTCCGTGTGCTGGGAAACAAAACAACACAAAATATCATGGATCAAAAAAGGCAACTGCTAACACAAAACCGTCTAGCGACGGAATCAATAATACGAATAAGAAGAGAGGTAGAAGTAGAACTAGGAATGAGAAAAATCGAAAATATTCAAGAAACCTATGAACAAACAGAGGAAGAACAAGAACCTATCGACGGAGATATAATAGATACGTTGGAAAAAAACACCATGTTATATTCTCATACAGACCCGACAAGAAGGCCTAAAATACCCAGACTACAACCATGCCGTAAAACAAGAACACTGCTTGACCAAATCAATAAGGCAATAGCACCTGCTATCGAGAGCTGCGCCACACTCGAACAGCTACAAACGACAATATATATCGCCGCGATAACAACAGAACTTCATGATAGAACAAAACCACAGAGGGAACAAACAACCACACTAAAACCAAATAGAATGCCACACTGGGAAAGAAGAATATCTACAAAAATTAACGTACTTCGAACACAAATTGCAAGACTAACGCAAGCAACACACAAAACAATTACCAAAACCAGTACGAAAGCAAAAAAAAAAGTTGACGAGATAATCAAAGTACACAAAAACAACGAGAACACTACGACAGAAGAAATTCTAGAGCTGCTGAAACAAAAGTCTATTCAGGCAGTCTATTCCAATCGGATCAAAAGATACAAAGAGAGTCAGCTACGGAAACAGCAAAATAGGTTATTTAACATGAACCAAAGAACTCTATCGATCCTTAGAAGAAAAAACTGAGATTCAACCAACACAAGATACCCCAGATATAAATACAACAAAACAATACTGGGAAAACATATGGCAGAACCCAGTGGCACATAGAACCAAACAGAAATGGATTCAGAAAGAACAAAAGAGTCAACAGAAAACGAACTTAATGACACCCGTTCACATAACCACCGAAGACGTCACTAAAGCCACACACAAGACCCTCAACTGGCGAGCAGCAGGTATGAATGTCCAAAACTACTGGTACAAGAAACTACCTAATACGCATGCGAAAATTGCTAGGCTGTTCAATGAAGCTGTTGCGGATCCTCGAAAAATACCTGACTTTTTCGCAATGGGAATAACATACTTGCTCCCTAAAACCAAACCAGCTAGTCCCGACCCATCAAAATATCGACTCATTACCTGTCTTCCAACAATATATAAGCTTTTGACATCTATACTGACAGATAAGATATACGAACACCTTGAAAAAACCAAATCCTAGCGGAAGAATAGAAAGGGTGCAGAAAGAAAAGTAGGGGGTGCAAAGAACAGCAGATAATCGACACCCTTATTACCGGAGAGGCAAAGAAGAGCAAAAAACCTCTCCACACAGCCTATACAGACTACCAAAAAGCATTTGACAGCATTCCACATACTTGGCTATTACAAACACTGGAGATATATAAAATAGATCCACAAGTAAGGAAATGCTAAAACATATTATGAAGGATTGGAAAACAACATTGACAATCAACATAAACCGAAAAACAGCAGAAGTAGGTAAAATAAGAATACAAAGAGGAATATTTCAAGGCGATTCACTAAGCGCTCTCTGGTTCTGCATGGCAATAAACCCTCTATCAACTATGTTCAATGCGGACGCGAGAGGCTATGAAATTATGGGAAGTGGGCTGCAAATATCCCATCTGTTCTATATGGATGACTTTAAACTTTACTCAACAACAAGAAAAGATCTCGAAAAGCTATTGAGAACAACAAAAACTTTCAATCATGACATAAAAATGAACTTTGGCCTAGACAAATGTCGCATAAACGCAATGATCAAAGGCATCTGGATTGATTCGGAGAACTATACATTAGAACACACATTAGACGAACAAGAATTTATACAGACAATGCAACCTCAAGACACATACAAATACCTTGGCTTCGAACAGAGCAGAGGGATAGACAAGAACCGCACAAAAGAACAAATAACTCAAGAGGTCAAACGCCGAATTAATCTGATCCTAAAGACAAAACTTTCAGGTCGAAATATGGCCACCGCAGTAAACACGTACGCACTACCAGTGCTAATGTAAACGTTCGGTATAGTGCGGTGGACCGCAACAGAATTAAAGGAAATAAACAGAGATTCCACCTTCCTAGGAAGAAAGGAGGCAGAGGTATAATTGATATTAAAAACATCTACTATGAGCAGATACATGACCTCAGAGAATTCTTCACAGTAAAGGCACAAACATCAAACATCCACAGAGTTGTGTGCAACAATGATGACCGTTTCACTCCACTCAACTTAAAGGACACGCAAAACAATATTAAAGAAAAATTGTACACGACAACGAAAAAATTGACGCGTGGAGAAACAAAGAACCACACGGCAGGTACATACACGCTGCATAGCATACATCGATAAAGAAGCGACACTGCAATGGCTATGTAACACCAACTTATTTGTCGAAACAGAGGGCTTTATGATGGCTATACAAGATCAAGTAATAGCAACTCGCACCTACCAAAAACACATACTAAAAGAAAACATCGCATCAACGTCATGCAGAATATGTGGCGAGAAACCGGAAACCATAGAACATATACTCAGCGGATGCTCCATTTTAGCCCCAAAACAATACACCAGACGCCACAACAATGTTGCGAAAGTGATCCACCCGGCAATATGCAAACTGTATGATGGAACCACTGGAATAACGCCATATTACCAGTACGAGCCGAAAAATGTAGTGGAGTTGCCTGAAGCCATGTTTTACTGGAACCGAACAATACAAACTGATAGACCTGTCCAGCATAACAGACCAGACATCACGTTACGAGACGATAACAATAGCATTACGTAGCTCATAGACATCTCTGTGCCAGCGCCAGCGAATATCCAGGCGAAGCACAGAGACAAGATCGACAAATATTTACTACTTGCCCAAAATGTTAAAGAAGTGTGGTGCCAAAACAAAGTGATTGTAGTACCCATCATCATCGGTGCTACAGGAGAAATACCGCTGAAGTTACATGGGGCTCTAAAGACCCTAAATATACATCCTATGACATGTAAACAGCTTCAAAAAATTGTCATACTAGCGTCAACGAGCATTGTGCGGCAGGTACTGAGCCAGAATACATGATAAAAACAACCACGCATACATCTCAAACCGAAACACCATATCTCCGAAAACATGAACTAAACAACTCCTACGATCTAATGCGTCGATTATGAGAAAAAAAAAATCTTTTCATGGATCTACTGTAACGTTGTTCCAAAAGAACAACGTTACAGTAGATCCATGAAAAGAAAAGAAAAAAAATATATATATATTTAATATACATTCTACCAAACTAAATTCTACCAATGTTTCCATCCATATCAAGCAGGATATATGTTGATATGCTTGCCTCGCGGCCGTGTATCAACAGCGCACACATCGATAATAATAATAATTGTCTTGCTGCTGCTTCTATGCGTATGTAATTAAAAAAACACCCTTGATGAGAATTAAAAACTAACTTTAATAACAATACTGTTAATATTGATATACTTTTGCATTCGTTCAAACCAATTGCTAAAACAGTTATTACAGGATTCGGTTGGGACAGTAAAAATTGCCGTTTTGAAAGCATCCACTGCTCCTTTCCATGACTGAAATCATCGACGACGCATTCCATTCTCGATGTTTGGAAAGATGAAGAAATCGTTAGGACTTAGGTCGGGACTATAAGTAGGATGATCCAAAAACTCAATTGTCTTTCGAGCTGTATGCGAACTTGCAATGTCATGATGCAGGATGGTTCGCCGTTGTGGGTTGGGTTATCGGAGCAAGACGATTATTTTCGGAAAATAAGCAGTTATTTACCAATATGGATTAACTGTTCTTGCAGGAATTGTATCTACATAACCTGATTTTGAGACAAATGTGTTATGGTTTATTTTTTTCTTTTTTCGTTGAGCCTTGTATAATAATTCAATTTGTATAATTTCGTACGATGTGGTCATGATTGGCCCTCTATTTTTAGTTATTTAATTTTGACACCGAACATTTTATTACTAGCGCCCTCTATGAGACTATATACAATAATAAAAGGTCATCGCTCGTACATATCTATATAGTACCGGTTATTAACAGTCAACACCGCCCCAGGGTATATTCCACAGCTCCCGGTGATAGCCGTAATGTACTCGTATTGCATCCCCTTTTCTTTTTAACGCAATTACTATGATTAAACAAAATATACAGTACTAATATGATACATATATAGAAGCTAATAGGGACCGAGCATAATAATAGTCTATTCATTTAAGAATATAATCTTGTAAATATTTAAGGAGTTACCTGTTTCTTATTTGAGTTTTTCTTAGTTCTTCAATTACTTCCAGCTGTTGTGCTCGTGAGTTGAACATTCTAGTAATAGTTGAAGATGTTGTCTGATCCTTATTTTTATGGTATCAGTTTTTTTGTTGTGTTTTGTATTTTTATATTTTAACGTGCATGTCCAGGGTGTCACACAAAAAACGTACTAAGCTGTAACTCTATTATTTATATTTCGATTTCCATAAAACAGGTACCAAATGAAATGGTTTGATGAGTACTATGTTTCAGGATAAATTTACTTTTTTCCAGCGCCAACTTCAATTCCTAGCGATTGTCTACTTTTTTCAAATTGCATGGTATATACTTTTTTGCATCATTGGATAGAGATTTTTTTTTCTGAATCCATTTATGTGCAACATATCCCTTTTAATTGTAAATTTTGAATAGAAATAAAATAATTAACATTAATATTCTCTTAAAGTCTCTTGTGTTATACTGTAGTGTTCGATTGAGATGCAACGCATTATGAATATGTAACTGTCATCTTTGACTGTTCTTTACTAAGCAAGCATATTTTGACATTTTTGAAATAAATCATGAGTTCCAATCATTTGATTTTTAACTCTGTATTCATAAATATTTTACTATTAATATATTCATTAATATATTGTCTTGGTAATCTTGTAGCATATCCTGAAGAAGCAACTAATGGTTGCGAAATATACAGAGTGAAAACCACTTATTCGACAAAACTGATTGTCCAATACAAAATTGAGGGTAAAAGACCAAGAGGTAGATAGTGAACAAGGTGGATTGATCAAATGAAAGAGATAACAGGCATACCAATACAAGACCTGTTAGCAGAAACTAAGGACTGTGAAACCTGTAACAAAAAGTGAAAAGATGGGATTTCTCAGTCATGAGAACACGGCAAAGAAGATTAGCACACACGTTTATTTTGAGTCGTCCTTTACAATGGTTTATAATCTCCGAAAATTACTGTAGATAAAGGTTCCGGACGTTCAGCATCATCTTTTGTGCTGAACGCATTTAACCATTTACAAATCATGAGCAGGTTCATCATAATAATTATGTAACTTTTCTTCAATTTCGTTAATGGTTTTTTTATGTAAAAATTAATTATTAATTAACACTAGAAACGCCGGGATTACCTTCATAACTATTAGCGCTGCAGTGGGTCGCTTTGACCCCATCAGTTTCCTTCGTATAAACATTGCTGGCTAGGTAAAAATTAAAATATTGCATACTTTTTTGTCTATTTATTGAAGAAAAAGGCAGTTTAATACTTAGTGGCTTAAGGTCTATCTGAGGCAATTGCAACAGGTTATACAATTTTCAATAAATTTATCCCAAATATATGATTCCATCGCAAATTTGTCCGTCTTAAGGCGCTCAGATCAAGTTTGTCTTTCGTCAAATCTCAGATATTGCATTATGCTAAGGAAATGGTTTCTACTAATTGTGTTTCCAAAAAATCTTACTCTCAATCTTTGAACCATAGAAGATCATAATCCATCCTTCCGCACTAATATGATCCACGCACATACAACAAAGGAACAAATACGACAAGTTCTTCAGCTTCAGTACAGAGTTTTACATATCGCAAAATTGGTGCAGATACAAGCAATCGCCATGAACTCAACATATCTCCTTGAATTATGTGCCTTTTAGCGTATGCCGTTGGTCCTAGAGTTTCTGTAACAATATTCTGAGTACTCGTCCCCGCTGGACAAATCACGCGATTTGCAGTTGCGTGGGAGGAGCGAACTGAGTTCTGACTACGGAAAATCTCTGGAAATTTGTTCAGATATATTTATTTGTCAATTCAGACAAATAAATAATCAATTTATTATGATTTTTTGCTTTCTGAAAAGTAAAGGAATAAATGGTTCCCTCGGCGCTAACAGGTAGAAGCTATAAGGTATGCCAAAGATCACTTAGTTTATCGCCATGTTTATAATATAGTATGATCAAAAAGTCTTTGGATCGCTATTGCTGTGGAATTTACGAGATATCTATGAAATGATTTATTTCAATTAGTTTTGATATTGACTTGACAACTTTCAAGTCAGCTGGTTATAATTAAAAATGTTTCAATTCGAACATAAAATTTTTATTATCAAATCATACTACAGTAATGGAAATATAGGTGAAAGTGGTAATTGGGTTTATTCACCTCGTTTATGTTTGCATGAGTTCCGTAACAGATTTTCCAACTTCGCAATAATCGAACGAGATTTTTTTCGGCAACTTCGACGAACTGTGGACAAATTTGAAGGAACTGGTAATATCAGCAATAGTGTTCGATCTGGAAGAAGACGGGCTAGAAACGATGATGTTATTCATCTGGTTAGGCAACGCATGCAGGAAGACTACCTTAACCTTGCGTAGATTGAAACAAGAAATCAATTTAAGTTATGGGACGTGTCAAACCATTGTTAAACATGATTTGAACATGTTTCCTTATAAACTGCAGATGTGTCAGAAGTTACTGCCACCAGATTATCAGAAGAGAGTATCGTACTGTACCTGGTTTAATGACCATATGAATAACGATATCCTTGATTTAACATTTTTTACAGACGAATCTTATTTTTACCTATCTGGATACGTTAATAAACAAGTTATACGTATGTGGAGCGAGAATAATCCTAATTTTCATAGTGTGGCTCCTTTACATAGTCCTAAGATTGGTGTTTGGGTTGCAATGTCCCGTAGACGGATAATAGGGCCAATATTTTTTCAAGATACCATAAACGCTGAAAGATATATAAATCAAATACTTGATCCTTTTATCAATCAATTGCACGATGATGGACTTCATAATGGATACTTTCAGCAAGATAACGCGAGACCGCATGTTGCTCGAGTAACCATGGAATATTTACGTCAATTTTATGATGAAAGGTTAATATCAGACGAACGTTACCCACCTAGGTCTTGTGATTTGAGTCCTTTAGACTACTTCTTATTCCCACTGCTTAAGAATAACATTTTTAAAACTCCAGTTCACACTTTAGATGAATTACAAGAACGTATTGTTGAAAACTGTCTCACAGTAACAACTGATCTTTTAATTAAAGTTTTTAATAACATGGGCCGACGTGTTAACCGGTGTATTCAAGAACAGGGAAGACATTTTCAACATCTTTTATAATTTTTTATTGTAAAAGTGTACCTACCTGAATGTTATTGTTTCATTGTGGGAGTTCTTTTCTTAACTGTAATGAGCCTTATTTTTTTTATTAGTTATTAAAACTTCATTTATTTATAAATGCATTCTGTAATTTCTATAAATGTTATTAAATATAACATACATAAAATGTAAATAAATACCGTAACTTAAAATCTATTTTATTTGTGACTTATGCGTACTTCAAGGTAATGAATCACAGAATTAAATAATTTTATAGATAGCTTTACGTTTCATGGCTATCACGATCCAAAGACTTTTTGATCATACGTTATATAGAAAACAAAAGTAAAAAATACCCCCCCCCCCTACATAATGCCCTTGGATCAAAAAATCCAGGCAAATTAATTTTGAAAAGTCTCAACATGACTTTCTGACCTTTTTCTCGATATTAACACAAAAAAAAAACAACAAATTGGTTACTTTCAACGATTGTAAAAACCTAGATTTTAGCTGACTTTTAACGATAGACTTCCAAAACATCGCTGATAGCGATATACTCATCACGGCGAAAGTACTACCAACTTTTGAAACGCCACTTTCCCGTCAAATAACCCTCCCATATCTGCACAACGTATATATGAGAAATTTAATGAGATAAGGACTTCTGCTTTCGACTCATTATTTTAATGTTAGTGATTGACGTAACTAAATCTTGCAGTACCACAAAAAAAGGAGGAAAACGAGTTCAAATTGTCTTTTTGTACGGAAGTTTACAACGAACAAAACGGAAGGAACCTCAGACATAAGTTTTAATTAATTTAGTTTTAACGTCGCGTCGCCGGAATCTGGCGAACCGTTACGGAACAGGTAGACACAGCAGGATGTATTAATATTAAATCTAACACTAGATGTTGTTTAATCACTTACTATGTTGCACAGTTCAGCGACATTACGTTTATAAAATACATCTGTTTTTAAAAGTTATTAATATTAACTAAAATTTGATTTCAAGAATATATAACTGTCGGGAGCAAAAAAAAAAACGGGGCAGTGTCAAAATCGTTATGTCAGTTTCCTTGATTTTTTAGCGTTGTAATTTTCACATTTGATTAACTTTCAAACTCTACGTCAAATTATAACGGGTGTTCAGAAACATTCGAAGTCAAGTGGGCTCTGAACAAAAAATCGTATATCTTTCTTTAAGTATCTGATTTGTAATAATTATTAAATGTCAACTGTTGTCTGTCAAAAATTGTCAGAATCTAATATCGAGGATACTAATTTGATAACCTATAAAATTGTATTAAGTAAATGTATCAATCTATCTCAGACATGACTTCATATTTTCAAGGACTACTTTGACTTCTAATGTTTCTGAACACCCGTTATATCATAGTTGATAATTCAAAATTGAAAATACCGCATCTTTCGAAAACTGATAAAGCTAGACTTGTTACTAGTTTGAAAAATGGGAAATCATTAAGAAGTGTATCGGTTCAATTTAATATTGGTAAAAGTTCAGCCGCAAGAATATATAAAAAAAAATGGAGGGAAGAGGATAATTTAAATCGGAAAATAATTTCCGCACCTAACAAAATTTCGAATACGCAGGAAGACGAAACATTAGTTACTGAGATTAGGCACAACCCTTTCAAAACATTAAAGGAAGCTATAAGAACAACACAGTTTCCTGTTTCATCTTGTAACACAATGGTTACAAGAGAATGAAATTTAAACTTGAGATATCCAGCCCTACAGTCCTTATCTAAATCCCATTGAAAATGTATGGGGATTAATGAGATAGAGCTTCTACCCAGGAAGAATTTTGGGAAATTGTTCATAGTGCTTCGCATCAAATTTCTACAAATTTTGTACAAAATATTGTCGCTTCAATGTCTACAAGATTATATGCAGTTAATAATAACGGTGGAATGACGAAATACTAATTATTTTAATATAATAATTATTTTAATTTAATAAATAATCTTTCTCTGTCGTTTTTAGTAATTTTTATTTACATTTATTTTAAAAATGTTTAATAAATGTCAATAAGACACACATTTTTGACAATTCCTGACTTACTATTATGTATAAAGATAGCCACTTAAGTAGTCACAATTTAAACCCACGCAGAAACAGTGTCCCGTTTTTTTTGCTCACGACATTATATAAAGTATAAGTTTTCAGTTCAAGGTCAAATTCGAATCATATGATTCAAATCAGTACTGCAGAGTCAAATGAAGTCATGTCATGTATTCAATCGCGGAAACAACCGTCTGTTATAAAATATAAACGTCATGTTTTGCAAGTATTGTCAAAATTTTAGTGTTACTTGCAATATAACCAAAGAAAGCATATACATACCCTAGAGAAAAATGGGAACATGAATAGTTCAAAAGTATTGTTTCTTTCCTAGTTTTGTATAAATATTTTCCACCCATGAAAACTATGCGGAAATTATTACTTTAATATTCGAACAAATTATTTTAAATGTTATTTATAATTATAAACTCCCGATAATATTCGATCAAAAATTTATTTAAAAAGAAATATTTTAAGTCAGATATCAATAGTAAAATGCATAGGTATTGAAAAAGATTTTTAGTGTTAAAAAATGTTTGCATTATTAAGAATGACATACCAACCAAAATCATTTTCTTGCACTATATCTGGGCTAAGAAGATTGGGAATGTATTAATTCGATGTATAATTTAGATTTCTTCTTAATTTATATATTGTTTATATTTTACATAAATTTAAATATATTGGAAAAGAATATAAAAGTTATGTTCGTAACTCTTTGAAAAAGAATTAAAACCTTTTAAGAGTTGTCAAATTACATTTGTAAAATTATACATAAAAGAAAACATTTATAAAGTCTACATTTAATATTTTATTGTTTCTTAAAAAAATAATGGTATAATAATTCGTCTTGCAGATAATATAATCCAAATACATATTATCCTTTAAGATGAAGATAATATTTAACAAACACATGAAGATTTTCTGATAACTACATTTGATAATTTTGTAAGTTAGTACCACCAATAAGAAAAAAAACAAACTTCATTAAAATAAAACATTGCCACGAGATCCTTATCATGTAATGTTTCGTTGAACCAGTGCCAGTAATTTCCTCGCTGCTTCATATTATGTGCATGCAAATGATGCACATTAATGGTTTTTATGGCAGTATTAATGTTACCATATTAAACGTCTACAAAATATAAATACAAAAATATTTTGTCAAAGTAAGATAGTTACCTAGTTTACTAGTCAGTTTCTGATTCTGACTCAGAACATGAGTCGTTTACATTAATTATTATTGGCGCAATCTCTGCCCTATCAAGAAATTGCTCTCGCTCACGCCACATTTTAATTAAATTTTCCGTATGCCTAACACAATTATATCAAGTAATTTCATCACACTGTTGCAAATCTTCATTCCACATTTCTTTAAGTCCTTCATCTGAATAACCATTTCTTGCAATACTTGAATTATAATAATTTTTAACCTTAGCCCAAATCATTTCAATTGCGTTGAAGTCACAATGGTATGGGGGTAACCTTAAAACTTCATGTCCACTTTCTCTTATTATTTCATCTATAATAAATATCTCTCTTCTTTATGATATTTTACTAATTGAATTAATGCATTCTTAGTTATTGCAGGTGAATAGCTTATATCTTTTTTTCTCAAACATTCCATAATTTCTGGTTTTTTTTTGAGGTGGTATTTGGTTGTTTATTCTTAATACCACTATGATAAGGAGCATTATCCATTACTATAAGTGATGGTACCTAAGCTATCATTTACTCATTGGAGTCCCCATTCATTTCTCCATGGTAATCACCAGTGATTGTTTTTGATGGAAAAATCAGACTAGCTCTTTTAGTGAAGCCATTTTCTGTGCCAGCATGTATAGTAATAAACCGTATACCATCACAGCCTTTGGGTTTCCTAACACTTTTTATATTATCATTTTGCCAGGATTTCATTCTATTCCCTTTCGAAAAGATTCAAGTTTCGTCACGGAACACGACCTGACGTAAAGTTGAATTTAAGTTATTCGTATATTCCCTTAAAAACACATTTCTCAAGTAGACTATATTTAATTTCTCTGTGAGCGCACTCCTGTTACACTCTTTCTTATATTTAAAACCAATATCTTTAAGCAATATTGCTAAAGTAGTTGTACTTGTATGAACAAATTCTTTCGTAGTCAAAGCATTGCTTAGAGTTTTTAAAGTAAGATTTTTTCTGAAAAATTTGAATATATAATAAATGTTTACAATATATTAAAAACATGCTTTCTTTATACATGTCATAAACAGTATTTTGAACTTCCATTTTAGTTCCTTCTGGTAAGTCCTTAGTTTTTGACTTCTTACAAGACCTTTTTTTGCCAGGAGACGATAAGACTGGATTCTGAATGATACGATGTTTAATAGTGTAAACCGCTCTAACAGAAATATTAAGGGCTTCTGCTACCCTCTAAAATAGAACTTATTTTATAACACCGCCTTATCTAACTGTTATGTGAATTACCTCATAAACACGGCCGATGGACATAAATGGTCCACCATTTTCTTTTCCCGTTCAAAATATGATGTAAGATTTAATACAAACTGTTGAGCTTGAGAACCAAAAGGTTTACCAGGCATCTAAGAAATATTCTGTAAAATAAGTAGGTTAGAAATGTCAAAGTGATAATAAAACAATTTCATACTTATTGCCACTAATTGATATTACTAGTTATTATCTGTATTGTTCTCAAAAAAAAACAGATTTTGTAATGTTTGATAAACTAAATATTCAAATTAGAAGAATGCTTAACCTAAAAGTCAGAATACCGGAAACAAAGTCAATAAACAACAATATTGAAATAATTTGACAACTAGTCGAATATCATAAGTCCATCCCCTAGACAACCTATCCTTTTTATTTAATATAATATTTCAAAGACGTATGTCTTAACTTAAAATGACAAACTTGTGTAGTATTACAGCGCGTATTCATTTGTGTTAGAGAGAGATAAAGTACAATTTGCGGTTCACACTTGGGCAGTACGAACTGAAAACTTATACTTTATGAACTGTAGTTTAAAATGTATACATTAAATTGGAAATTTAATATGCACCGACTTAATATTTACAATAGACTTCTTATATAATATAGTGTGCCTATACTGTATATAATGGAAGGGTTTAATTAGCGTTGAATGTCACCATCTGTGATTTAGAAGCAACTATAACCCTCTCTAAAGAACCGAACACGCATATGGATGAGTTAGAAAAATCATTCCAATGGGGGCAACGGCTATAAACGAACAATTTCACCATGATATATGTCCAAAGTGGGGTGAGATACATATTCTGGGGTGTGGACGCAGATTATAGATTCGTAATAACACCAACCCTCCACGCAATTGGACACACTCCCTGGATTTAGATTTTACATTAATATACAGTCGGCGATGTTGGTTCGGACACACAAAATTGCCTGCACACCCAGTAATTTTCGAGTCGGTATTTCGATATAAAGTGGAATTTCTGATACGAAGCGAATATAGCCTGGATGATTTATGAGGTGAAAAACATGTAAGTTGGCGCGAAAACAACATGCGTGTCGTGACTAGTGAACCTTGACGATGAGCTAAATCGAAAACAGGAACGATAAAACCGGGGATATTTCGGATTACCTGTGCAGAAAAAAAGAATAATTTCCGTCTGATGATAGGCTATAAGTTGCATTGGTGCGAGAACGTTTTAAAATTGATCTATATCAAATGAGGATTATGTGATAATGTGTCCAACAGTACAATCAAATAGAGACATAAAAAGCACAACATCGTGCATGAATCAATGAAAATAATAAAGAAATTAAAAAATCATCATGAATATATCTTATAAAAAAATGTATGAAAATTAAAAAAAAATCCCAATATGAAAGATATACTATTTTGGCTAAATAGTCTCGCTCTTTAGAACTGATCTCGTGCGCAAAATAGTGCCTCACGAAACTTGTTTTTTAATGTACTATTTTAGTATTCTATCTACTATTAAATATGTATAAAGTTTTCACCTGTTTTTATTATTTGATTACTTTGTAAGAGAATTAATAAATTCGGTTATTTATAAATTATAACCTAAATTAATACTGGTAGCCGTAACTTTGTGGTAATTCATTTTGAAAATAATGAAATAAAAGAAAACAATAACTTTGTTATATATACCACTTTATTCACATATAATCGTGACCGCGGTTTCGACATACAATGTCATTATCAAACTGCAAAAGTTACAGGCCTACACAGAACTTATAAATGACACAAAAATATATGGGGGTGGTTTAAGATCCAACTGTTCGTTTAAAACGATATCTATTGTGTTGTTTCGGCTTTTAAAAATTTCTAGGGCCTCTAAAATATTTAATTTACGACCTTTCTCGGCCAAATGCAATATTTTACGGTGACCAAATGTATGCCTTTCTGTAATAAGATGGTTTGCGAATGTTGAATCCGTCTTCTTTAGTTTATATGACCTCATGTGTTCTTTTACCCGTATAATAAAGCTTCGACCAGTCTGACCTATATCTACACTTTTACAATCATTACAATATAATTTGTACACTCCTGATTTATTATTAATATCTGTTTTAGGTTTTGCATTAAAAATGAAATTACTTGTTTTTACAAATGGCTTGTAAGCTATACTAACATTACTATTATTTTTTGAAATTATATTTCCAATTTGCTCGCTTATTTTACCGTAGTAAGTTAGTAGTAGTAAGTAAGTTAACGAGACAAATTGTTTCAAATTAGAACCATCTTTAGGATATACTAAACTAAGGGCCACTTGTAACTGTTTTTTCTTTAATATACTGTCAATTACGCTACTTTTATAACTATTGTTTATCGCTATTTGTTTTATAGTATTGATTTCACGAACAAAAGATTCATTAGACAAAGGAATATTTAATGCTCTATATATCATAGAATTAAAAAATTAATGTTTGTGTGTCTTAGGGTGTAGTGAATCTTTGGGATCTTTGCATTATTCCCAAAGATTCACTACACCCTAAGACACACAAACATTCATTTTTTAATTCTATGTCTAATGAATCTTTTGTTCGTGAAATCAATACTATAAAACAAATAGCGGTAAACAATAGTTATAAAAGTAGCGTAATTGACAGTATACTAAAGAAAAAACAGTTACAAGTGGCCCTTAGTTTAGTATATCCTAAAGATAGTGCTAATTTGAAACAATTTGTCTCGTTAACTTACTTCGGTAAAATAAGCGAGCAAATTGGAAATATAATTTCAAAAAATAATAGTAATGTTAGTATAGCTTACAAACCATATGTAAAAACAAGTAATTTAATTTTTAACGCAAAACCTAAAACAGATATTAATAAAAAATCAGGAGTATACAAATTATATTGTAATGATTGTAAAAGTGTATATATAGGTCAGACTGGTCGAAGTTTTATTATACGGGTAAAAGAACACATGAGGTCATATAAACTAAAGAAGACAGATTCAACATTCGCAAACCATCTTATTACAGAAAGGCATACATTTGGTCACCGTAAAATATTGCATTTGGCCGAGAAAGGTCGTAAATGAAATATTTTAGAGACCCTAGAAATTTTTAAAAGCCGAAACAACATAATAGATATCGTTTTAAACGAACAGTTGGATCTTATATATACACCTCTTTTCCAATGTTGTATATAATAGTTAAGTATATAGTAGTAATTTTAAGTAACATCATAAACCACCCCCATATATTTTTGTGTCATTTATAAGTTCTGTGTAGGCCTGTAACTTTTGCAGTTTGATAATGGCATTGTATGTCGAAACCGCGGTCACGATTATATGTGAATAAAGTTGTATATATAACAAAGTTATTGTTTTATTTTATTTTATTATTTTATAACCTAAATATTGCAAGTTTGACATAAGCGTTTACTACCCTAACCTAAAATGTAAACAAATTGATTTTTCGAATCGATTTTGCAAATGATTTCGCAACATTGTTTTGGACGTCATTGATGACGTGCACGTCTTCGAATCGTGAACGGCGTTTAAGAGCCCTTGTGTCCGTATTTTTATTAACCCTTTCTTACGTGTTCGTAACACTCATCGCATCGTAATGCTTATTTTGTGTAAATTAGCATTCTCTTTATTATATTTTGCTCCGTTTCCAGCGAACCTACCTGTATATGTATCGATCGTCGTTTATTTGTATAATATATTTAGTTTCTTTCAAGTATTTTGCAAATTCCATCTTTTTTTTTTTTTTTTTAATAACAAATAGTTAATTGTCTACGTGTTCTCCTATAACATCACTCAACTCCTCCAAAAGAGATATCGCTTAAGCGATTAATTATGGTGTCTATAAATTAAATCCAGCATGGGGCCGTAATTACTAAATAAACTTTACTTAAACCACATTTATAGACACCGGTGATTGAGGATACCCGGCCATCTGCCCAAGATCGGCAATAACTTACGTCTGCATACGAGGAGAGAGTATCGTACTTCCAAAAAACAAGGACCGGAGTACGAGAAAAAATGAAAAAATACTTCAAAGAATCCAAATATATTATACAAATAAACGACGATCGATACATATACAGGTAGGTTCGCTGGAAACGGAGCAAAATATAATAAAGAGAATGCTAATTTACGCAAAATAAGCGTTACGATGCGATGAGCGTTACGGACACGTAACACCTTAACTAGGCACACGGGGTCAAAAACGACCCCAAGGGATATAAAGCCGTGTATAGCTTCGCGAAATTTTTAAGCTGAAATCTCATACCACATGTTTGTATGTATGCATGTATGATCACTCTAATATGTAAACAATATTTCTATTTACCAGCGTTTTTATATGCAAAAATGCAGAAATGACCCCTTGCGCCTACTATAGTGTGGCCGATTTTATCAAGAGATTTCTATTGATTGAAATTATTTATAATAATTTGATCGATTTGCATTGTCAAGAGCACATTTAAAAGTATTAGCAAAATGCGATTACCAATAATCTCTTGCACCCTGCATTGCCTTGAATGGCGGGTACCTGGGCTTGATCTGTTCCAAGAATGCCCTAATTAACCATCTCACTCTAATGACCTGAAAACAGCTTTCAGCGATAATCCGCTTATTCTGTGCGTGCGATTATATCTTGGTAAGGCCGCTATTACCTGTCCGGACTAATTACCCCAAGGGTTTTCTACGATATTTGCTATATAAAGGCAGAAATATAGAAAATGATTTAGTGCGCTTTTTTTCCGGGCGAGCGATATATTGCGCGACCGCGACGGCAAAATATGTGCATTATTTGACTCAGGCGGAGTTGGAGGGGGAAGCCAGGAGAATCTGGGACGACGACGATGACTACGTTATAGAAAATTTTTTGATGCTGCTGCGGATACTCCGGGTGTTGCCACCGCGGCGGATGACAACTATAACTCTGATGCTGATGGCGGCGACCACAGTCAACTCATCGATCCCGACAATCCACCGGATGAACATCATGGTTCCTGCAGTGAAATTGGCCGACACTGACGATGAAAACAACGAAGTTCAGAGTGGTGCCGTATACTTCCTTGGTAAAGATCAATCGAAGTGGTTTGAGAGACCAGACCACAAGCAAACCAGAGCACGTGCTGTTAATATCGTGAAGGTGAAAAACGGCCCAACTCAAAAGTGCAACAACGCAACCACTGCTGAAGAGATTTGGAGGTGTTTCGTCAACGATCGTGCAATCCAAATTCTTGTGGATTGCACCAACATCTTTATTCAGAAGATTCAACCAAAATTTGGAAGACAACGTGAAGCGAGATCTACAACAGTCGAAGAAATGCAAGCTTTCCTAGGACTCCTGTACATGGCAGGTGTTCTTCGATCTTCTCATTTGAACTACTTGGATCTGTGGGCTACAGATGATACCGGTGTCACCATCTTTCGAGATACCATGCCTGCAAAACGATTCATGTTCCTCCTGAGAAGTCTTCGTTTTGATGACGTCAACACAAGAACAGACAGAATGCAAAGGGATAAACTCAGTGCTATACGTGATTTGTTCTCAGTGATAAACGAAAATTGTATCTCCAATTACGTGCCAACTCAAAATGTGACCATAGATGAATAATTGGTGGGATTCCGTGGACGCTGTGGTTTCCGTCAGTACCTTCCGTTGAAACCGAATCGATACGGCATCAAGGTCTTTGCGATGGTAGATTCAACGACTTATTACCTTCAGAATATGGAATTCTACATGGAAACACAACCTGAAGGCCAGTATCTCATGAAGAACTCAGCAGAGGAAATAGTGTGCCGTCTCATCTCCCACATACGTGGAAGCGGCCGGAACGTTACCACCGATAATTGGTATACAAGCATACCTCTAGCACATGGCCTGCTGAAAAATCACATCACACTAGTGGGCACACTTGGAAAAAACAAGCGAGAAATGCCACCATCATTTCAACCCTGCAATGAACGTCAAGTCAAAAGCCGCATCTACGGACACCAACAAAACATGACCATGGTTTCCTACGATCCGCGGAAGAGGAAGGCTGTCGTGTTACTTTCAACAATGCATCTGGAAGGCGAAGAGAACACCAACGACGAAGAAAAACCGGAAATCATCAACCACGAAAGGTGGAGTGGACACCATGGATCAGATGTGCGCATCCTACAATGGAGAAGATGGCCGTTAGCTATTTTTTTCCACTTGATGAATGTTACTGCAATCAACGCATACTTCATTTTCAAGGAAAAAAACTGTGGAAAAAAAATTCAGGGACGCGATTTCTTGAAACAACTTGTGCTACAGATTGTGAAACCGTTCCAGACAAGTAGGCTGAATTCTGTCGCCACTCCAAGGGACGTCAGAAGCCGGATCGAGCTGAAATTCGGAATTACACGTCAGGCAATATCGGAGATTCGAAGGAATGCAAAATGTAAGCACTGCGATTACTGCCCCCGGAACAATGACAAAAAATATAAAGAATGGTGTTGTTTGTGCGAAAAAACTTTGTGCGCGAATCATAAGAAGATCGTATGTGAAAATTGTCTGAATTTTTCAAATATGGATTAATTATTTGTTAATAAACAACAATATTCACTGCAAATGTTTTTATAATTCTTTTTCCCTTCGATTTTTAAGTTTTCAGGTTGGGGTCGTGAGAGACCCAATGCGCCCACTAACGTTAAGCATATAGGCGCGCCTAGTTAAGGGTTAAATATTTTTGGATATTCAAACGTGTTTTATTGTGTATTTTATTAAATGAAATTCCAACAAATAACCACCAACTCCTACACAATTTCAGTTTCTTTTGTCGACATTTTAACTAATTTCTGCCACGATAATTTGATTTCAATTGAATTTACACTTCGTAAACGGTGACTTTTTATATTACTAAAATTATGTCACGGCTAACCCGTCCACTTTTGTTCCATCGACAGTCTTCTTGCACGGCAATTTCAAAAGTAAATAACCTTATGTTACTCTGACATTATGTAGTATTATATTGCACGTGACGCAAAGGTTTCTAAGCCCAAGAGTAAAACGCCATAACTAACACAATACTTAGGTGAATAATTCTTGTAAATTTCCCGAGTCACAACATTTAAAGCAATATAACTCATTTCTCTTTACATACGTACGTTTCTAGGAGCAGTCATTATTTACAATAACATTCAAACGAAACCAGCGCGCTCATGTACAATGGGCATTCCGCAATATTTGTGCCGCATTTAAAGGCATAGCAAAATGTATCCACAGTAGACTGAACTATTGTGGGAATGCACGGGAATTTCGACGCATACACACACAACATACACACATCCATGCATTTACATTCATCTGCACGTGCTATACACAGAGATGCTACGGTTTGCTTTCCTAATTGTTCGGGTAATAATCGGATATATTATAGTGAACCTAACATGCAACATGCGCATTCTGATGCAATGACGTCGTTAATTGAATACAGAAAGGGTAATTTTATTATGCGGGGTACGATACATCAAAGCACGGCAAACAATAATTATAAGGTAACATTATTTTCCAATGAGAATTGTGAATGTTTACGACAAAGTTGCGCATAGTATGTACAAATATTAATAATAATATTCCCTATCCGAAAAGTTACAGTAAATGCTGAGAAAACACAAATAATTTCCTTCAAAAGGAAGCGAGAATAATAATATACATGAGGTCATGGTGGCAATTACAATAGTAGTGGATGTAAAACTTATAATTTGCTTGTTTGTTATTCTGTGAAGTGTTCCTGTGCTCCACGCAACGTGAAACAATAAAAAGTTTACGAAAACTTTATTCAGTTTTGCGCTATCCTACCACCCTCCTCGGACATAAATTTACAAGACAACCAGCCAGCAGCATAGAACTCAGTGAAGATGGTCGTGTGATTCCTGTCAAAACGTAGATAAACTGACTATAATTTAATATGAGCTGCTTGCCGTTGGAGTTATACGTCTCTCTGAGATCGTACTAGCGCTAACTAACTCATTAAGAAAAAAAACAAATAAGTCAGATTGCAGGAGATAATATGAAGTAAAAGAAAATGTTCCACATTAAAAAAGGAACCAAGTTTATTACAAACGTTTCCGTAGATAAGAAAATTTACAAGATAAAGTAGAGCAGAAAAAGATCTTATGCTTCAAGAATATCAGAATCGATGAAGCTCTGTATATAAATAAATTAAAGTATATAATAATTTAAATATGATCCAAATAAGTATATAGTTATTAAAAATCTACAATGTTGACATAAATTTCAAAATGCAAAAGGAACCAAAACTCTTGTACGAGCCTACATAACGTATAACACCAGACTGTATACATTACGTGTACAAACAAAATTAAGCCTTTTACACGATAACTTATTACTAGAGAACGGACACAATTTCCATAAAACGCAATCGGCAATTGGAATTGTGTATAACGTCGCTCAGTACATCCCGGCCGAATTCAATGAAGTATTTGTTTGACTTACTCGGACACCTGGTCTCGCCGCGATAACAATGGACAAGCTAGCTATTGTATTCCGAGAATATAGTGCTTTTTAAAGTGTTTTCATGAGCGTAGATAGAAGCGGGGTTTTTATAATGTATTATTTATTAGTTTATATTTCGTAAGATAAATAAAGTGCTGTGAGTAAGTTTCTTGTTTTCATAGTTTTAACTGTTAATTACATCGTAATTTTTGTGATAGATCCTGTTTAATATCGTTTAATTGAATCTATTTCTACCAATTATTTCGACGTAGGAATGTGCATTGAATTTCGTTCAGTTTCAATAACTTACGAACACATTTTTAGTTTTCATTTATTTAGATCTAGAGCATTGTTTAAGTTACTTTTTCAGACATGATATGGAAGAATGTCGAGAACGGCATTGTAAAACAATGGCGAGTTGGATTGACGGTCATACTGATTGTATGTCCATTGTCAGTGATTCCGAAATTTATTACAAAATCCGTAAAATATCGTCAAAAATTCGTCACTTAGGATCGCATACACATCTGAACTCTGTAAAACTTTTATGGCGGCTAATATTCCATTAAATAAACTTAGCAATCCCACTTTAAAAATATTTCTTCAAAAATATACTGGTCGAAATGTTCCTGATGAATCAACTTTACGCAAATATTATGTTTCTAGGTGCTATACGAGAGCAGTAGAAGGCCTTAGAAGCCATCTTTTAAATCAATACATATGGATAAGCGCCGACGAAACGGTGGATATGTTAGGACACTGTGTGGTAAATGTTGTAGCTGATGTACTACATCCAACTATTCCCTATAACTCATATGTAATAGCAACAAGTGTTATAAATAGAGTTGATGCGGAAACAGTTCCTGAAACCATTAAGGAGAATATGCAAAAAATGCTTCATTCGGACGCCACGTACAAAGAAAAAATACTTTTATTTGTCAGTGATAGTGCTGCGTATATGTTAAAAACAAGCAGACTATTGAAGAAAACATATCCTAATATGCTGCATATTACTTGTGTAGCACATGCTCTCCACAGAATCTGTGAATATATCAGAGACACTTTTCCGGAAGTTGATAGACTTGTATCAGCTTTTAAAAAAGTTTTCAGAAAAGCACCATTGAGAGTAGCTCCTTTCAGGGAAAAATTTCCATCTCTGTCACTGCCTCCCACTCCAGTAATAACTAGATGGGGAACATGGCTGGAAGCTACTAGTTATTATGCTGAGAATTTCGATAGTCTAAAACATTTCGTAACACTGGTAAAGGAGGATGCTAGAAGTATTGGTGAGCGCAAGGAGCTCACACAAATCCCAAATTTAAAAAATCAGTTGTACTTTCTTCACGAACACTTTGGAAAATTGCCAAAGCTAATCACTTATTTTGAAAATCGAAATCTCAAATTAAATGACGGATTAACCACATTAGATGTGGCTGTTAATAATTAGAAAAGTATTCCAAGTGATTTCGGATGTGGCCTTCGGCAAAAGTTTGAAGCAATTCTCAATAGAAATCCAGATTTAATTACACTGCAGCAATTATGTATGGAGACAATTCCACAAAATCTAACGGCTAAGTATGAAGAAATAAAAGAATATTTCCAGTATGCACCTATAACCAGTTGCGATGTAGAAAGGACGTTTTCTATTTATAAGGATGTATGTACTTAATTCAAAGAGAACAAAATTGACAGCAGAAAACCTTGAGAAACTATTGCTAGTCAATATTAATATACTTCTTTACTCAACTTGAACGTCAAAATGAACAATTAAAAATGTTCCAATTATAGAAATAAAATTAAAAACTTTAAAAATACAACTTTTCAACAAATACATATGTATTTCGTAATTTTATAGATCACCACCCATTTGTTTTCCAATTATATAAATAAAATTAAAAACCTTATAAATACAACTTTTCAACAAATAAATATGTATTTCGTAATTTTATAGATCACCACCCGTTCGTTTTCCAATTATATAAATAAAATTAAATATTTTAGAAATACAGCCTTTCGCCAGTACTGCACTGGGTGGTAAGCGTGTCCGTTCTCTACTTATTACTAGAGCAGACCAATTTCCGTGCGCGCCATGAGCGCCGGTATGGGAGTGTAATTCGTAATATATTAGAAAATGCGATAGAATAGGGACGCAACATGAGCTTGTTACCGATATAAGTATAGAAGTAGAGACATTTATTCTATCAGAAACAATTAAACATACATTTGGTTTTCTGCTATTAAAGTAATATGCATAAACACATGAAAAAAGGGTCTTCCAAGGATTGACAAACTGGAGAAACTCGATTGCATATTATCAACATCAGGTGCGTTTCTAAGGTTATTTCTTAAAAACATGTCCGCCATGAGGCAAAAATATGTTTATATTCGGAAAACGAGCGTTCTACATCTAGTGATTTTATATTGGCATAATCAAAATACTTTTTTAAGCAACTTAACGCATCTGTAGACGTGCCCTCACAAATACCTGTTAAGGTGTTAAAATCTGCATTCCTGTCTAAAACACTTTCAAATTTAATTAGAACACTTTCAGTTTTTGCGTCTTCTACAGCACACTGTTGTGCTTGAACATCTTTAACGATTTGCAGTGATTCCTCTAACGACAGCGACGAAATTTCTAATTTTGTTATTGCTTCTTCTAGTCCGAAGTAATTCTCAAGAATACTTTGTAAATCCATTTTAATCTGGGCATCTTGAAAATTTTTCTGGCTTGTATTGATAGCTGCACTTTCTTTCCGGATCTAATGATAAAACCACGTCCTTAATTTTTTCAAAATGTTCATGATAGTAAAACCCCGCCCGTAACCATGTACCCCAACGTGTCAGAATCGGCTGTGGTGGCTCAGGGGTATTGGGACACAATTCGTGAAATTTCCGAATACGTTTTGGAGATTTCAGGAATACTGCCTTTGTACTCGATATTAAAGCATCTATCTCTGGATAACATCTACGAACCTGTTCTGCCACAAGGTGTAGAGCATGGAGTTTACAAGTAATATGTAACAAGTTAGGACAATATTTTCTAAGAGACCGGCCTACAGGACACATGGTTGCGGCACCATCGCTCATAAACATTAATACTTGGTCTTTCGAAAGTTTAAATTTAAAGTTGTCAGTATTTCATCCACCTGATGGAGCCATTGTATAGCGAAACAAAATTTTAGTGTATTAACAATAAAAGAATTTTTGAAACTAGAAGTTTAATTACTTATTAAATATTAACATTTAATTGATTTTTAAGTTAAATTAAATTAATGGTAAGAATTACGTTTATCAAAAAATGATCCGATCAAATTAGTTGAAGAATTCAAAAGTACAAGAGCTATAAATAAAATTAACAGGTGTATATGTTTTATGAAGTTAAACAAATTGTACATAATTGCAACATTATTTCAAAGCGTATGTGCACTTGTAATATAATTATAAGTTAACAGTACAAGTGCATTTGGGACTACCGCAAATAATTTCAGTCAGTGGACTAAATAAAATGCTGCACACTAAATATTCCTTCATGATGTAGGTATGTATGTATATAGTTATACATTATACATACAGATGTAGCATATTCAATTAAATATCATAACAACATTCGTATACAAACACACACATGTTCTGCAAACTACAAAATTTAAACACACATACAGTCGTGCAGCTCATTATGAAATGTGTATGCATCGTGTCGTTACGAGAGGCTACCGACGTCGTCCACCAGCCACCGCCATTAGACCACTTCCCCAATTAAAACGGATTGTTATTCAGCATATGTCGTCATGGGATAGTCCGAAACGGGATGACTTTTCTAATTGTTTTACGAGTCAATGCGTCCACAGAAGGACTTAATTAAATCCTATCCGCCATTTTCGAAGTTTAATATTTGACCAAAGTCGCCGGTCAACGTTCTCGAATACAATCCATCCACCCCGTTCCTCCTTGTCCTTATACGATCTACCTATCGCCTCCTTCATATAATTCACTCATTTGACCTGGCGAATTTAATTTATTCCGCGTTAGCAATGGTTTTCTTGCTTGGATACGAATGCGGATTATGTATATTAAGGAGGTATTTCTATTAAAGAGGATTAAACGAGATGTGTCAGATAAACTAACGAACACTTCAATCACAGAGTAGCAAACGAAGAAATAAATTATACAGGGTCTTTCATAGCTCCATATTTCTTCTCTTAAATCTTTATCGTTTGAGCTAATTTGATTCGGTTTGCACAGAATTTTATGCATTTTCTAACAATATTTTTCTTAATACAGGCTATATACTAAAGTATTTTTAATGAAATAAAATATTATTAAAAATCTGGTGTGAAGAACACAAATGCAGGTTCACTATTAATATTTTCTGTGAACGTGTCCGAATATATCCCATCCCCAGAGACGTAGATACGTATTTCGCTTTTCTACAAGCTCATCGGTACGCCCCTGCTGGAGAAAAGATATTTCCAGACACATTCACAGAAAAGAACCACCTCGCCCTATCACCGTAATTATCCAGACCGAGCGCAGAAGTATTCGGACACGTTCACAGAAAATATTAATAGTGAACCTGCATTTGTGTTCTTCACACCAGATTTTTAATAATATTTTATATTATTAAAAATACCTTTGTATTATACAAAACTGGTGGGGTTTACCTACTCATGTATGTTTCAATTATTCTGATACATTACACATGCGGTTAAGCCGTAGTATGAGTGAAGGCACAAACAAAATGCAGTTTTCTAGAGAGATTGGCTGTGCTAACCTTTGGAAGGGCGTCGTTACTTCACATTAATTATGTGGACGGTATGCGAGGTACTTCGGCTGTCTGACAACAGGTAGCGCCGAATTTACTTCTGCGCTCGGTCTGGATAATTACGGTGATAGGGCGAGGTGGTTCTTTTCTGTGAATGTGTCTGGAAATATCCTTTCTCCAGCAGGGGCGTACCGATGAGCTTGTAGAAAAGCGAAATACGTATCTACGTCTCTGGGGATGGGATATATTCGGACACGTTCACAGAAAATATTAATAGTGAACCTGCATTTGTGTTCTTCACACCAGATTGTTAATAATATTTTATATTATTAAAAATACCTTTGTATTATACAAAACTGGTGGGGTTTACCTACTCATGTATGTTTCAATTATTCTGATACATATACTAAAGTATTTTTTAAATGCCATTCATTATATTTTATTCCATTGTTATGCGTTGAATTTGTTTTAATGTATTTTTCCGCAAATCGTTAGGAAATTTTGACATTCCTGACAAAATTTCTTAAAGAATAAGTTAACATTTCCTAACTGTTAGGAAATAAATAAACGCAGCTCCAGCTAAATAAATGCAACTCCATTGAACTATTCAGAGCAGCAGCATCAAAAATGAGAATAGCCGTGATGATAGCCAACCTTCTGAGAGGAGATGGCACCTGAAGAAGAAGAAGAACTGTTAGGAAATATTGATTTCCTTACTGTAAGGAAATGAATATTTCCTAACAGTTAGGAAATGTTGACTTTTTCTTATACATATTCGTACTTTTCTCTTGATTTCTTTGGCAATAATTCTAATGAAGCGGTATTCACTACATCAACCAGCTCTGGAGGAGTCCCAGATATTGAAAATTCATCATAACTTATCATTTTACACTGTTTTGCTATCGAAAACACCAGCAGTTAAATTTATATGCGTCAAGTTTGACAATTCAACATTAATACGTTTCCATAGTAACGCAACCAATTATATTACGAATTTCAAAACACCATTTATTTGTGAATAAAATTATTCGCGATTTTTTCAAAATTAATTAATATCTGTCGAATTTCAAACGATTTGCGGAAAAATAGTATGTTTACCTCGTAGGAAAAGCCACATTCCTGGACTCTGTGTTGCTAAGTCTCGGCTTGCGCCTCGACTTAGCAATCTTCACAGTCGTCCAGGAATGTTAGACTTTTCTTACTCGATAAACAATATACTATTTTTTTGGACATCGTATATATATTTTTGAACTTTCTGGTATATTAAAATCGTTTGATTAAACCTATATTTTTCATTATGAAACAGACATGTAAATAATTTACACATCTGTAACTGTATCATGGACAATACACCTCGTATTTTCGGCATTAACTTCTGCTTAAGACATATGTTTCTGCCATCTATAGGCGTCGTCAGTTAAGCTAGTGAAGCAATGTATACAAACGATACAAATCTTTATAAATAGATCTGTATCTGTGTATAACATTAAGCCGAAATCCCTACTAGATAAAGCAAATTTCATCCTGTAAGGTGGCACTTATTTAATAAGTGACATCTGACGGACGAAAGAGACTTTTCCGGAAAAGGGACCTGTAAAGACTTTCAGTCTTTACAGGGTTGCAGTGCATAGTAGTTGTGCGGAAGCGTTTATGTTACTTTACTGTGCCCCATGTGTGACTTTGAATTAGTAGTTTTTACCTACTGATGATGACAACTTAGTTGTCGAAATACGTATTTAGGATACGACTAATAATTGTGGTAAGGGGTTATATACCTTTTTTAAATTATTATTTAACCACAGTCTCCATTGAAAGAATTTTCACTTATATGCTGAATTATTTCTTTTCTTGTTTTGTTTTCTTCTTGTTGTAAAGAAACTATTTCTTGGTATTGTTATATTACTTGGTGTTCTATTATTGTAGTAACAATTATCTACATATTTACCTGCAATTTAGTTAACTTACACAATTTTTGTATTCAAAAGTTTTACTTAGAAAGCTTCATGTTTGAAGCAACGTTCCTAATTAATAAGTGTGATAAAGACTTATAGCACAAGTTACTTTAGCTAATATATGAGCCCACAATAAACAAAACCTTTACTTCTTAGAACGAAGGTTGGCTGTAGGTTCTATCAGTGCCGGCTCTTTAATGAGAGCAAGTGACCAATTGCACCCCCTGGAAATATTAAACAAAACAAACCAAGCGGCGACTAACTGTGAAAATATTTATTTATTATGTATATTATGTCTACATAGTTATTGACGAGGAACGTGGCACGCTAACAACGTACATGCACCGATCGTCGTCACAGATATAATGAGCAAAGCCCAACGGAGCAACACGTTAAGCCATTAACATTACATTGAAGGTGGGGAGAACTGTATTTTGACCTTCTTCAATGTCGTATAATACATAGCGTCTGAGCAAGTGGTCCAGTCTGCTCACGGCTGTTGTAAAATGAATTCCGTCTCCGCTTTAGAGAACAAAGCGTTTTCGCGGTTAACGTATGATGAAAAAATCGCAGTAAAAAATTTTAAACGGCCGATGCCTCAATTATGTTTAGAAAATAATCAATCTGTTAAAGGTAAAGACGTTATAAGAAAATTCAAAATGGATATTTATCAGAAAAATTACTGAATTTGTGGGTGTGAAAATAAAAATACCTTGTTTTGTTTTCCGTGTCTTTTGTTTGGTGGTGAACCGCCTTAGTAAAAGAACGGAATAAGAGACCTAGTGCTAATCTTAGTGCTAAAATTATTAAACATGAAAATTCCGAAGGGCATTTGAAAAATATATTTAGTCTAAGAATGTTAGGAAAAAATAACATTCAGAATGTTTTAGATTCATCATTTAGAAAAGCAATTCAACAACACAATGAAAAGGTAACAAAGAGTAGGCATGTGTTAAATTTAATAATAAATTGCATTAGATTTTGTGGCGCGTTTGAACTGGCACTTCGGGGTCATGATGAACAGCAAACTTCGAATAACAAGGGCATTTTTCGGGAATTGATAAATTTTACGGCAGAATTGGATAAATCGCTCAGAGATCACATCGAAGCAGCACCGGTTTTTAAGGGATTATCAAAAACGATACAGAATGAGCTGCTTGATGCAATGTTGAACGTGTATCATGAACAAGTTGTCAGTGAAATTAAAGCAACCGACTTCATATCTGTGATAGCTGATGAAACCACAGATGTGTCCAATCAGTTTCAGTTGGTGGTTGTTTTAAGATATATTGTGAACGCGAGACCGGTCGAAAGATTTTGGAAATTTCTTCTGCCTAGTGGACATGATGCTATTTCTTTATCTGCCTCTATCCTTAACGAAATTAGTTTGCTTGTTGATGACCCAGAAAAACTGATTGCACAGAGCTATGATGGGGCAGCAGTCATGAGTGGTGCTATTAACGGCGTGCAAAGAGATGTCCAAGACCATTATCCAAGGGCTAATTTTGTACATTGTTATGCACATCAGACAAATCTAATTATGTCATATTCTACATCGAGCAGTAGTAATTGCAGATTTTTTTGCCAATCTGACGGGATTATGTACATTTTTCTCCACTTCACCACAACGAGCTGCAAGATTGGAAGAATTCCTTCAGAGAAAAAGCTTACCTAGTTCTTCAAAAATAAGATGGAACTTCAATTCTAGGACAGTGAATACAATATATGAGCACCGAGAAGAAATATTTGAAGCTCTAGAACAAATCGAGGGAGAAGCTAGTTTACAAACTACCATTCATCAAGCTGGTGCCAATTTGCGAATTTTAGAGGAGGAAAATTTTATCTATTGGTTAACTTTCTTTCATAAAATTATGCCACATGTGGACATATTGTTTAATCAATTACAAAATGTCAATACAGATGCATTAAAAATCAAGAATAATTTTGATAATTTTGAACGCGGTATTGAAAAAATTCGAACCGAAATCCCTGACACAGATAATCAGTTGGTTAAACAAAATGACCCAGAACTGACTCCTCGACCATTAAAGCGGCGAAGAGTAACTGATGGTAGCCAAAGAAGGAGGGAAACTATTGAAGTATGCGATATTATTTTGCTAGAAATAATAACCAGATTTCAGTATACAGGGCACTTAATATTAGCAAACCTAATTTCTTTTAAACAGTTCTCCTCTTTTCAAAAAAAATTTCCCGAAGATTGCCTTAAAGAAGCAGTAAAATTTTATCCATGCCGCAATGAAAGCAGACTACGAACTGAATTAAGCGTTCTATATTCTAGAGAAGAATTTAGGCAAAATATAGAAGTCAGTGCTGTAGGTCTGCTAGGTCTTCTGCTGGATGGATTAAGCGACACCTTTAATGGAGTTGTTAAGCTTTTAAAAATTGTCATTACAATCCCAATGACAACGTCCGAAGCGGAACGCCAGTTTTCACGGCTGAAGAGAATAAAAACTTTCCTGAGAAATACAATGAAAGAAGAGATATTATATGCCCTTACTATGTTATCTTGTGAAAAAGAATGTACAAATGATTTCCCAAACTTTAATGAAAAAGTGATAGAACTGTTCTGCAAGTCAAAGACACGTAAAATGAACTTCGTTTATCGTCAGATGTAATTAAACTGTGTAGTGTAATATTTACTATTCCCTCAAAACAAACTCTACAATGAACAGTACCTGTCTGGAATAGTACGTCGGTGAAATTTATAAGGATTGGGTAAGCGTTTTTTGTATTACACTTTTTAATTTTTAAATTATGCACTCGCTATGTGAACCACCCCGAGCCGCCACTGGGTTCTATATATCAATATATATTTAAATAAATATAAATATCACTTGAAAACATTTTCCAAAGTTTGCACAAAAAATTAATTCGTTCAAATAATGCAGAGACTTATTTGTTAACTTAATAAGTTCTAAAAGGCAAAAACTTCGAAATATTCTGTTTTATTATTAATTTACTTTTTTCGTGTGTGCGTTTCTACACCGGGCTGTCGGAAACGTTTCCTTACCTACTTACCTACAAACAAACCTTAGCTTTCAGAAGATTTGTTTGCTTTTAATTAAGAAGTTCCTGGACGGAAGAAGGCAAAACGTCGTCCCACACTTCTCTCCCACCGCCCATTTCGCCAAATCTCAATTATAATTTTCCGCTACAATTATTTTCCCTTCTTCCCTTGTCCGTGAAAGGAATTCGATTTAATTTTTCAATAAGGCGATATTATTTTGGGGGCGAGGAAGCGAAATACTGAAAATGTTAGTGGCGCTTCGTTTCTCGTTAAAGGGGAATAAGAAAATGGAAAAATCTTATTATTTTGCTGCCGATAAGGGGGACGGTATCAAAAAGAGGAAATAAAGTATAAATATTTGAAATTGAATCAATATATCAGTTGTTCAGAACGCGAGAAGCAATAGAAATTAATTGTGTTAGGAAAAGAATGAAAAGTATAGCTAGAAATAAGTATTACAGGGATTAACAATAGAAATATAAAATGTGTTTTACAAGGAAATAGGTTTCAATACTTTAAGATCCTTTGAAAATTAACCACTGCACATTCGACAAAATATTATTTACAATTAGAATACTAACGCACTCTTTGCTGGGCATGTTTATTTATATACAATAAGAACAGGATCTCTATGGCCACGAGCGTGGAAATGTTCGCAGTTCTCTCTCTCTCTGCTCTCAGTTAGTACTACACTCTGCATATTTCAGAATTCGTTTATTTTATTTTTATTTTAATATTCGAGGAAAATTTTAAATACTCTTCAGACCATTACATGAATCAAATTACTTTATTATTACGGATTTTATTAAATGTGTTTGTATGGTAATTCATTAGCCTGTCTTAAATTCTATACATTCATAATTTAAACCCTTTTAACGATACTTATGGTGGAATTGTATTTGAGCTATCCTAGTATTAACTATAGATTTTAGATTACCTATTTTCAATGTATTTGAATTGTATTCAAACCATCAGAGCTGCAAACATATCTATTATCTATATCCAGGTACAAATAGCCATAGTAACATGTATTACGTCAATATTTAGTTTATTGTTATTTTCAAGAATATTATAACGATTAGAATTCAGTAACTAGATGAGCTAATTAAACATGTGACAAGACAAATTAACAAGCGTTCATTTGAAAAGTCAATCTAGTAGCATGTGATTTACTGAGAACATTTTCAAGTATGTCGTAAATTAAAATTTACTACTTAACCTACGAAGTCGTATATTTTGACAGTTCCATACATACAAATAAATAACAAATAATAGGTATTTATTGAAAACTATAACAAATGTTGAAAATGTTGTCCTTCAAGATCAATGCACTTTAAAATCCTCCGTTCAAAATTTCTGATGATATTCTGCAACATTACTGGATTGTTATTAATTTCCATGCATTTCTGTTCGATTCTCTGTAGCATATCATTCAAATTTAATATAGGTGTTCGAAATATGTTATTTTTTAGATAAGGCCACAAAAAGAAGTCGCAAGGTGTTGTTAATTCACATGAACGTGCAGGCCAGGCAATTTCAGTATTTTGACTAATTATACGCTCATCAAAAAATTCTCTTAAATAATCCAAAGATTCTGCAATACAGTGACAAGGTGCTCCGTCTTGTAGGAAATATGAATTTTGAAGTTCATCATCATGCAACTGATTTACAAATGGTTGTAAAATTTCCGTACGGTACCTTTGAGCAGTTAACGTTCACTGAAAAAATATTGGTCCAATGATTCGCTTTTGGCTTATCGCTGCCCAAACACCAATTTTCTCTGGATGTAGCGATTCTTCATTAATTACATGTAGATTTTCACTACTCCAAATTCTTGTATTTTGTGAATTTAGGTATCCCGTTTTATAAAACCATAATAATTTCTAATATTTCATAATAATCAATTTCTAACAATTCTTGTACTGCTGTGACACGGTATGGATAAAGTTGCATATCTTTTTTAATAACTTGTGAGTTGTACCTACAGAAAGTTTTATTTGTTGACTCAAATGTCGAACAGATGTTTGTGGTTCATTTTCCATTATTTCTTCAACACGATTGACAACTTGTGTACGTTTCTTAACTGCTCCGCTGCCTGATTTTCTTAAGAGACTACCAGTTTCAGAAAAAAGTTTTAAAGTTCTATCCAAAGTATTCATAAATTGTATATAATCTATTACAAAATGTGGAAACTCAAAACTTGAAATTCTACCATGCAATCTTGAACTGAATGAACCCATAAACCATCAATTTTATTACCACTTCGAAAATAAACCTGGACTAAAAAAATTTTATGTTCTAAAGTGAAAGCCATTTTAAAACTGAGAAGCATAGAGTAGAATAGACGCACGATTATTTTATGCACTAACAGATATTTGTGATAGACATTATCAAATGTCATTTGGATTTACGTTTACAGAACAACAAACACATACTAATATATTTGCGTCATATTCTATCAAAATTTCGAAGTAACCTAGATTGACTTTTCAAATGAACACTTGTTATGTTATCAGTAGGGATGAAATTTTATTTATTATTATATTATATATTATATTTATAATTTAAGTGTTCGTTCTCAGCAATAAATTGAGCAAATTGAGATTAGTTAATTTATATTTAATATCTCATTGCGAATATGTTAAAATAAATGGATATTTGGCGTAAATAAATAAGTTTATATTGGATTTATAATTTACTATCACCGACGAATAAAAATATAGTGTTTACTGTTTTAGACCCGTACACGGTGACGCAACAAGCAGGCTCTTTTTGGCAATTAAACCCATAAGAACCACCGTGATTAGATCCATAGACGCCGGATAACAACTCCATTATATAGTCCCTGGAGATAGGATATAAATCTATGCCCATTCGTAGCCGGACATGTCCTCGTAACTGAATACAAGAAAGAAGAATTAACACACTTGGTTGCTTGTACACAAGATTCAACCCTTATAACACACTTTTTTCAGCGAAGAGAAAAAATATCCATAATGAAAGCAGTAATTATTTACGAAAGAAGCAATAGCGAATTTGTCAAAACGAAGAAAAAAATGAATACGAGGGACAAGCTGAAATTATTGAGAATAACAAACACCGTTAATATTTTCTAGATTTTATTTTAAATATGCTCAAAGTAATTCTCTTCGACAATGATACACTTGACCATTCTTTCTTTCCACTGTTTAAAAGCTCCCAAACAATCTTCTTTCGGAATACCTTCAATATAAGAGTGAACTGCGGTTATCAATCTCTTCTTGAGACGAAAAGCTTCTACTCGGAAAATTGCGTTTAAGGCCAAAAAATTGCCAAAAATCACACATTGTTAAAATCAAGTGAGTACGACGGATGTCCTATTACTTTTACATTTTTTTCAGCCAAAAACTGCAGAGTTAAAACTGCCGTATGGGACGATGCATTATCATAGTGGAGCATAATTGCCTTCTCTGGAACTCTACTGAACACACAGACAAACTTTTTTCAGCGTACCAGTTAGCTGTAACTGTCTTTTGTCCATCTAGCTTAATTGCATTTACTAAGCCTGTACTTCTGAAGAAAACCACATACATTGTAACGAAGTTCGCTCTCAAAGTTAAAATTATTAGCGAATGTTTGCACTTGTTTAATTCAATCGGAATTAAAAGCGCAAAATAGTCTAAAGTTTGGAGAGCGGTGTATATTTGTGCAAATATATTTATTAGGAATATTGTGTAATTATACTTGGCTCGTACGCTTTCTTCGTGTGAACACGAAAATAGCCGACCCCTTCTTAATGTTCACGCCAGCGTGGATATATTCCACTAAATATTCATAGAACTGGAACCCCTTCCAATAAGGACCGTTTTTATTCAATATTTTCTATATAAAAGGCCCAAAATTACACAGAAAAGGCAATTATTCAGCCAGTCAACCCGAGGCTTCCTGACTAATACTAGAGATACCCCCGACCTTTCCTCCAACCTTAGTTCGACGCTGATATGATTTAGCGAAGAATTAAGGAAACGTCTCCCTTCTGCTTTTGTATTGACATTAGTTGAGGCATAAGTAGATGAGTTATATTTCCCGAAGATGACATTAGTGGACTCTACCTTCTTCTAAGTAAAGATTCTGACACCGTTTTATGTTGCGTTTGTACGAACCGTTTCCGCTAATTTTCAGTACAAACGTGGCATCCGCTATATTCAGAAGTCTTCTGCATCTGAAGGGAAGGTCGAGGGAGAAGAAAGAGGAAAGTACCCGTAAGAATATATCCCTAGTGTTAATGTCACCGAAACGAACAAGATAAAACTTTGTATTAAAGAAAGCTGGATAATTCAAAAGTAGATTTTTTTTCCTCTTGTCAAAGATGAAGGCAAATAAAAGCAGTTTGTTTCGTATCACAGAAGTTCCCGAAACAATAGTAACTCCAGTAACAGAGATAACTATTTAGAAATTTTGAATTACTAAAAATCAATCCGTGTTAAATTTATTCTTCATTATATTATAAATTCCTGAATTATTGTTATTAATTATTAGATTCCCTGAAATATTCTTTAATCAGAATTCCCGACTAGTAATTAGAAAGCAGTAAAGTTATAACTATTAAGATAAAATCAAACAAATTTTATGAATTTCACTTTTTAATTATCACTGTAACGAATCGTTTCGCACCAACCTGGGCTTCGTCAGACATATAACTAACTTAT
Organism: Melolontha melolontha; assembly: GCA_935421215.2. Classification (NCBI taxonomy): domain Eukaryota; kingdom Metazoa; phylum Arthropoda; class Insecta; order Coleoptera; family Scarabaeidae; genus Melolontha; species Melolontha melolontha. Next base: position 116,670,681 of record OW285242.1, on the reverse strand, counting down.
TTACAATTTTTTTTTTTAATATTAAACACAAGTAAACGGTAACAAGCGAAAACACATGTTTTATTTTAAAAAATAGTCGGAGGGATGGGTGCTTTTTATTACTGGATGTCTATGCACAAAACTTTCGCTACGGTTTATACAATATGTACTGTTCTTAAGTAATAAAACTAGAGGTTTACATTATATTACAGGGAGGTAAAGAATTCTATGGAAAAATACAAAAATACAAAATACAATATGTAACTGTCTGCATATCAAATAAATAGATTGAGTAAGGGTGAATTATTTGTTTCTAATTGATCATTTAAGATCTTGTCAGTTTTCTTTAATTTATTAATTTCAAGGGACTCTAATAAATTAAGTTTTTTGCCCTTATTTTCTACATGTAATATTTTAAATTCTTTGTTAAAATTGTGGTTCGTTGAATTGATATGAGACGCATATGAAGAGTCACTTTTATTATTTCTAAATGAAGAAAAATGTTCTTTTACGCGTATTTCAAACGATCTGCCTGTCTGTCCGATATAAGTCATAGGGCAACTACCGCAGGTTAACTCATAGACCCCTGACGTTTTATTGTTTTTTATAAATTTCGATAAATTGTTATTAGTTCTATACGCTGTATTAATGTCAAACTAAATTAAGCGTAAAAAAACTCATATGTACTAATAAACAAAATCAAAGACTTTACTTTAACGTCTAACACAAAACTTATTTCCTTCGACGTTCAAAATTTATTCCCTAGTATCCCTCCAGAAAAAACAGTTATTTTAGTAAAAGATCTTCTCCATAAAAATAATGTAAATCCATTAATTATTAATGAAGTTCTTGATTTACTAAACATATGCATAGAACAAAATTACTTTGAATTCAATGAAAACATATACACTTGCAAAGAAGGTTTAATCATGGCTAATCCCCTAAGTCCGTTATTAGCTGAGATTTTTATGAATCATATTGAAAATTCTATTTCAAAAAATCCTCTTTTTCAAAATGTATTATTTTGGTACAGATACGTAGATGACATATTACTAGGTTTCATAGGAGCAAATAGACAATTAAATTTATTATTTGATTATATTAATACATTGCATCAAAATATTAAGTTTACAATGGAACAGGAAACAAATAATAGTATTAACTTTCTCGATTTAACGATTACTAGAATTAACAACAAATGTAACTTTGCAATTTACCACAAACCGTCAACTACAGATATTACTATACATAACACTTCTTGCCATCCGATACAACACAAATTAGCGGCTTATCACAGTCGTATACATAGATTAATAAATACTCCGTTGAACCAAACAAATTTCGAGAAAGAGTTAAATTTAATTAGACAAATAGCTATCAACAATGGATATAAAAGTAATATAATAGATAACATTTTAAATAAAAAACTCCTTACAAAAGCCATATCACAAGTTTACCCAATATTAAATAATAACACCCAAAAATTTAAAATGATCACGTTTATAGGCTCTTCAAGCACAAAAATTTGTAAATATTTAAGAAAGTTTGACATTAATACAGCGTATAGAACTAATAACAATTTATCCAAATTTATAAAAAACAATAAGGATTTAACAAACAACAATAAAAAGTCAGGGGTCTATGAGTTAACCTGCGGTAGTTGCCCTATGACTTATATCGGACAGACAGGCAGATCGTTTGAAATACGCGTAAAAGAACATTTGTCTTCATTTAGAAACTAAATTAAGCGTAAAAAACTCATATGTACTAATAAACAAAATCAAAGACTTTACTTTAACGTCTAACACAAAACTTATTTCCTTCGACGTTCAAAATTTATTCCCTAGTATCCCTCCAGAAAAAACAGTTATTTTAGTAAAAGATCTTCTCCATAAAAATAATGTAAATCCATTAATTATTAATGAAGTTCTTGATTTACTAAACATATGCATAGAACAAAATTACTTTGAATTCAATGAAAACATATACACTTGCAAAGAAGGTTTAATCATGGCTAATCCCCTAAGTCCGTTATTAGCTGAGATTTTTATGAATCATATTGAAAATTCTATTTCAAAAAATCCTCTTTTTCAAAATGTATTATTTTGGTACAGATACGTAGATGACATATTACTAGGTTTCATAGGAGCAAATAGACAATTAAATTTATTATTTGATTATATTAATACATTGCATCAAAATATTAAGTTTACAATGGAACAGGAAACAAATAATAGTATTAACTTTCTCGATTTAACGATTACTAGAATTAACAACAAATGTAACTTTGCAATTTACCACAAACCGTCAACTACAGATATTACTATACATAACACTTCTTGCCATCCGATACAACACAAATTAGCGGCTTATCACAGTCGTATACATAGATTAATAAATACTCCGTTGAACCAAACAAATTTCGAGAAAGAGTTAAATTTAATTAGACAAATAGCTATCAACAATGGATATAAAAGTAATATAATAGATAACATTTTAAATAAAAAACTCCTTACAAAAGCCATATCACAAGTTTACCCAATATTAAATAATAACACCCAAAAATTTAAAATGATCACGTTTATAGGCTCTTCAAGCACAAAAATTTGTAAATATTTAAGAAAGTTTGACATTAATACAGCGTATAGAACTAATAACAATTTATCCAAATTTATAAAAAACAATAAGGATTTAACAAACAACAATAAAAAGTCAGGGGTCTATGAGTTAACCTGCGGTAGTTGCCCTATGACTTATATCGGACAGACAGGCAGATCGTTTGAAATACGCGTAAAAGAACATTTGTCTTCATTTAGAAACTAAATTAAGCGTAAAAAACTCATATGTACTAATAAACAAAATCAAAGACTTTACTTTAACGTCTAACACAAAACTTATTTCCTTCGACGTTCAAAATTTATTCCCTAGTATCCCTCCAGAAAAAACAGTTATTTTAGTAAAAGATCTTCTCCATAAAAATAATGTAAATCCATTAATTATTAATGAAGTTCTTGATTTACTAAACATATGCATAGAACAAAATTACTTTGAATTCAATGAAAACATATACACTTGCAAAGAAGGTTTAATCATGGCTAATCCCCTAAGTCCGTTATTAGCTGAGATTTTTATGAATCATATTGAAAATTCTATTTCAAAAAATCCTCTTTTTCAAAATGTATTATTTTGGTACAGATACGTAGATGACATATTACTAGGTTTCATAGGAGCAAATAGACAATTAAATTTATTATTTGATTATATTAATACATTGCATCAAAATATTAAGTTTACAATGGAACAGGAAACAAATAATAGTATTAACTTTCTCGATTATTCGATAAAAGTGACTCTTCATATGCGTCTCATATCAATTCAACGAACCACAATTTTAACAAAGAATTTCAAATATTACATGTAGAAAATAAGGGCAAAAAACTTAATTTATTAGAGTCACTTGAAATTAATAAATTAAAGAAAACTGACAAGATCTTAAATGATCAATTAGAAACAAATAATTCACCCTTACTCAATCTATTTATTTGATATGCAGACAGTTACATATTGTATTTTGTATTTTTGTATTTTTCCATAGAATTCTTTAACTCCCTGTAATATAATGTAAACCTCTAGTTTTATTACTTAAGAATAGTACATATTGTATAAACCGTAGCGGAAGTTTTGTGCATAGACATCCAGTAATAAAAAGCACCCATCCCTCCAACTATTTTTTAAAATAAAACATGTGTTTTTGCTTGTTACCGTTTACTTGTGTTTAATATTAAAAAAAAATATTTTGTAAATAAGTTAGTTATATGTCTGACGAAGCCCAGGTTGTTGCGAAACGATTCGTTACAGTGATAATTAAAAAGTGAAATTCATAAAATTTGTTTTATTTTATCTTAATAGTTATAATGGAATTTCATCAAGTAAAGGCCGAAACAATCATATATTGTAAAGTTATAATCCCAGAGATATTTAGAATCTCACCGTCCGCCGAATTCACGTAGTAATATACCGCAAATTGTCATTTCTTTGAAAATCAGTCTTATAAACAAAACTCTACGGTTAAATATCTATTGTCTGCTTTGTTTAACGTATGTGTGAATACGATACGATAGAATCTTTTCGTTTGTCCACGAAGAATAACGAGACCAATTAATATGTTCAAAATATAAGTTTTGGTTAATTATTTTCTTTAAATTAAGATTGTTTGTGAATTTTTTTGAAGAATTTGTTAGATTAAGGTTACTAGAAATATATTTGGTTTTATTTTGTTATTAGATACAAATTTACGAATCTCATTTACATTTATAGAATATCACGAGAATATAGAGAATAAACTTACATTTTTTTGTTATTGTGATCCAATGCGTTTTTTTATACACACAAAAAACGACCCCACAGCTTGAGAATAACACTCACACGTGTTAGAAAAGAAAAATAGATATATTATAATATATCGTCCAAAATAAGTTAATAAAGATTTACGGAACTGTTTAACTACGATTGTAACTACCCGAAATTGTGCAAGAAACTCACGATGCTTTTAGTTTAACATCGATAGTCGTTAGTTTCAAATAAATTTTAATTGTGACTTCTGGTTTCGCTATCAAACTGAGACATATAAACCGACCCCGTCTCAATTTGACGTTCTTAAGCTGGAACAGAGAAACAGGTAAATTTTTGACGTACCCAATCAAGCCAAGTAAGAAATCTCGTCACAACATAACCTTCTTTATAGCTCGCTGCTTCTTAGCCATGAGTTTCCTCATATTGGTAAATCCATACACAGCCCTCTTGGCAAGTAGGAAGGTCGAAAAAGGAAATATTAGTTTAGTAACCTGTCGCTATTTTGGAAAAAACTTGGTACCCGCCATTATTTAAGAAGTTTAAAGTTTCAGACAAATTCTTACACGCTCTGCTTTTTGAAAGTCAGAAAGGTGATGCGGCACAAAATAACCTGCAAAAACCAAAGAAGTCCAACTTCTTAAGGAGGATACCGTGGTCTATGTAATCAAAGGCTTTAGAGAAGTCTGTTTATAGAACATCAACTTGCTGCCGATTGTCAATGGCCGAGGAAAGAAATTGAGTAATGCTTACAAGATCACAAATCTTGATCGTTGATCGTCCAGACATGGAACCATGTTGGTGACAGGGTAAAAATGGTTTGATTTGCCTGTAAATTCAATAACACAAAATTTGCTCATTAACTTTGGCAAAGTTAGGTAATATACTTATTGACCTATAATTTACAATCCTAAACCTGTCGCCTTTCTTGAATACAGCTATGATTTTGCACACCTTCCAGGTGGTTGGAAAAATAGATTTATTTATAATTAAATTATAAAGAATTGCTAATGGACGAGCGAACACAGACGCACAGTCACGCACTAATAAACTGGGTATACCACCGTCACCAGCGATTGCGACCGATTTAAACTTGGCAGCTCCAAAGATCACATCTTTCTCCGTAATATGTCCATTGCGCTGGTTAGGTTAATGTCGTCGTACTTCATGAATCGTTCTGGTTATGTGTTTTACAATGGATTCTCGTCTAAAATTTTTCCATTAACTTCAGGGGTAACTCAGGATTTAAACCTAGGGAATAATATATCGATCTGTGCGCCAGCTCATTAACGAAGATCGGCAAAAGCTATCCGTCCTCGAAGTGCCTCATATAGCAACAATTTCTCTACAAGGTCAAAAAATTGTTATTACCACTTTTTTGAAAAGCAGGTGATAGTGTATGATTGTTTTAACAGTAGAGAATTCAATCTTGAGTTGATGGTCTATTATCGCATAAGTGGCTTTATTGTCCTTTTCAAAGTTTTTTTAAGAGCAGCAATGTTTTTGTCGATAACAGCTGTAGGAGAACGCCATGCTTCTTTTTGATGCTGACCAGAATTTCTACCGCCGTCAAATTCCTTATACCATACCATATAAAGGAGGTGCTTGTTCACTAAAAACTTAATCTAAACTCTCTTTGCACTCATAAGCGCTTAAAGCTCTTTTATGATCATTCTCCGAATAAATTATGATTCGAAAGTGCTCTCTGGTTAATTCCAATTTCTTTTAAAAAATAAGTAGCTGAGTTATAACGAACTTAACTTAAACAACAAAACGTCAAATGACAGATAAAGAGTTGCTGTAAATAAACACTGTATTGTATTTTACAGTCTACTAGATTTTCTTATTGTCAATAAATTATTCCTCGTATAAGATAAATTATTTGATTCTCAAAAATTTCAAACTTATAGTCATTCATTTCCACCAAAAAAATTTGATGAAACTGTGAAATCTTATCCTATGTTGGACAGTGTAAAATTGAAAAGTGAACTTTCAGTAATTTATGAGCGCGATGATGTGTGACGTAGGCGGTGTTTTGCCATTTTTAGTGTTCATGAGAGACAACAACCTTAAAAAGGTGTTGACGGAAACATACAAACTGTTGGATATTATCTGTACAACACCCATGTCGACAGAAGAATGTAAACGATGTTTTTCCACCCTCAAACGCATTAAAACTTTTTCTGAGAGGCACAACGTCAGAAGATCGACTGAACTCATTGGCGGTTCTATCACTAGAAAAGAAATTCATCCAGTCTATCCAGGATTTTGACAATACAGTCATAGACGTCTTTTCCAGCATGAAAAATAGGAGAATGGATTTTATGTACAAAAAATAGGCAAGTTTTTTTTTTGTGGTCACCCTCTTTCATAACTCACGAGCCGCCACTGTTTATTCGAATATAAAAATTATGTTTTATTTTGTATAATCTATGTCAACAACCAAACGTCAAATGACAGATAAAGAGTTGCTCTAAATAAACACTGTATTGTATTTTACAATCTACTAGAGATTCTTATTCTCAATAAATTCAGCTTATTCTTCGTATAAGATAAATTATTTGATTCTCAAAAATTTAAAACTTATAGTCATTCATTTCCACAAAAAAAATTTGATGAAATTTTGAAATCTTATCCTATGTTGGACAGTGTAAAATTGAAAAGTGAACTTTCAGTAATTTACGAGCGCGATGATGTGTGACGTAGGCGGTGTTTTGCCATTTTTAGTGTTCATTACAGACAACAACTTTAAAAAGGTGTTGACCGAAACATACAAATTCTTGGATATTATTTGTACAACAACCATGTCGACAGGAGAATGTAAACGATGTTTTTCCACCCTCAAACGCATTAAAACTTTTCTGAGAAGCACAATGTCGTATTACAAATAGATGGGGGGCTCGGCTATTTATAATAATAAAATTATTTGATAGATAATAAAATAATTACGGATGCTGGTGAAGTTCCTTCAAAGGTCCAGGACGTGCGTGGTATTAGTTAATTTAAAATAAATATACAACAACTTAATACATAAAATAAAACACAGCGGCGTCCTTAAATTTTGTATTTATATTTACATAGTAAAGATTTGAACTCGTATATTTAAATAAAAGAAATTGCTGTATGTAAAGTCATTAAATTAGTAATATATACACAAGGGGCGATAAATTAGTAATCGAGAAATTAATATAAAATATCGGAAACGGAAAGGTGAAACAGTAATAAAACAAAGTACTATATACACGTGGAGTGGTGAAAAAGTGGATTAAAATTAACACAAAAAATACTCTGAAACGAACGTTCAACGGGGTAGTAAATTAAGGGTTAATTAATATGTATATAAAATAACCTCTGTATCGAAGAATACAGAGCTTACCTTTGATTTGCGGCGATGGTAGCCACGTGGTCTGAAGATATACTCGAACAAGTATATGTAGGGCGATGTTTTACCGGAGGAATAAGAAATTAATTAGTTTACATTAATTTGGATTCACTTAAAAGAGTAATGTATAGAACAATACAATTTACCTTAGAAACGGAAGAACACCTGGTCGGTGTGATAGCGTCATGACTTGGACAGTCCGATGAGCGATGTGTGTATTCACGAAAGGTTCGAAAGCGAAGAAGGAACTATAGTTTGTATCGCAAAGGAAGGGGTCTAGAACGGTTGGTTTATGATGTATCGAAGAGGGGGTCGATATCTTGAATTATAGTGAATTAAAACGCGCAACTTGAAGACTTGGTCTGTCGATGTCAGAATTATTATTAAAATAACCCTTGTGACATAAGCTTCCTAACGATATCAAACAAGACATATAAAAGAAGATGTAAATAATATTAAATTTAAAACAATTTAAAATATGGAATTCCTCTAGAAGAAATTCGATATTCTAAATTCAACATTTCGGTCATCGGTTGACGGTTCAGGTAATAAGGGTCGTCGGCGGTCAAGACGGTGACAAAGAAATAGAAATACTTTCTCTTTGGAAACGAATATACAGAAGAAATGTCTTAAGTTAAAATATAATTAATATGAGATATTTAAAAACGAATATATTTTTAATTAAGTGAATTAAACTTCTATACGCTATGTGTAACAGTCGGAAGATCGACTGAACGTATTGGTGGTTCTATCAATAGAAAAGAAGTTCATCCAGTCTATCCCGGATTTTGACAACAAAGTCATAGACGTCTTTTCCAGCATAAAAAATATGAGAATGGATTTAACCCAGATATGCCCAACACTTTTTATTTTTACTAAAATACTTTTTTAACAGTACTTTAACAGCCTAAGCTTACTGATGACATAAAAAATATTTAAAAAAATCCTTCTCTTTAGTAATAATCACAAAGAGGTGTCCTTTTAAAAGGACAGTGGGAAAATGGACGACAATAAAGTAATTTTCTTTTATTTTATTTTATGTTTATTTATTTATTAAACTAAAAATGAAAAATCAAAAAGTGTAAAAAAATGTTATGCCCTCGTGTGATATGCGACAAAGCACCTCACATGTAAAGCGACGTCACATTTTGTGCACTTCGTAGAAACTTTCATATGACAGACTCTACATCTGGTTTGCTTAGGTTGTTCAGCTACTAAATGATCGATTCTGTCAAATCTTGAAGTACCATTTTCAAATGGTGAAGGAGATTTTTGCGGAATATTCTTCTTCCCATTACTTTCAATAAGCCCTAGAGCAATGGTCCTTCTAAAAGTGAGGTGATCCATGTTGCCTCCACGCAATTTATGGAGTTGCCAGGCGTTTTGTTCTGCAACGTCTATCATTTGCGCAATAAGTGGAAAGTACCACTTTTTCCCCCAAATTCCTATACGGTATAGGCTGATGTTTTGATCGCTCCGATCAACACCGCCCATATATTCTTTATAATATTTGATAAGATTAGGTTGGTCTACCATGATACGCTTTTTTTCATTTTGTGAAGCTATTTCTACATTGGGAGTTAAAGTTTCCTCATCTTCCTCTTCCAAAGAACGCAGTAGTTGGTCTAATGTCAAACCTCTGAAAATATGTAGTTTTGTTGTCTAGATTCCATTATAACAGTACATATATTAATATAAAAGAGAGTTGGGAAATTTTGTAACCGCACATCAACAATTTAAAATAGATTAGAGTAATAGGTATTTAATTTGTAGTGTGTCTCAGATGTTACCAAATAAGATATATATTTCACCATCAATTATTGTAACTTTAGTTTGATAATGACATGTAATGTCGAAACTGCAGTCACATAGTGATAAAAATAAAGTGAAGTTATTCAAAGTTTAATTGAGTGTTTTATTTTACTTATATCCAGTATCATGAATCTTCACAAAGTAACAGCCGAAAGTGTTATATATGTAGTTTTGTTATTATATGTGCCCACTGTCCTTTTAAAAGGACACACTTGGTGGCAGTTACTTGCAGGGCAGAATAAAAATATTTATTGCTTGAAAACAAAGCATTATCCTTCTTTAGATATTAATAAACGTGTTTTTATCAACAAAGATACAATTTACTAACAATTTGCTATAAAATACCTACCCTACAAGTCTAAAATCATATGGACAAGACATGGTCACTTTTTCTTGCACTCTAACCTCTCACAATAATCACTTGTTTATTGCAAACTGTCAAAATACTGTAGAATATAACTTCTCATTAATGTTTGAACACAAGACGACATCTATTATTATTACAACGCGTAAGTTTTATTTTCATTTAAAGGCACACCCGCGAAACGTCCTTTTAAAAGGACAGTGGGCATATCTGGGTTAATGTACAAAAAATAGGCAAGTTTTTTTTTGTGGTCACCCTCTTTCATAATATGTTTTATTTTGTATAATTTATGTCGTTTGATGTCTCTTTATATTACAATACCAATAAAGCTAAGAAAACACATTAATGAAAAAGTATAAAACGGTATAACCAAAAATAAAACTTGGTATAAAACTTGAAAAAGGTAGTACCATATATTGCTACCGTTAGTCTTATATCATATCTGCTTACTATTTGTATAAAGACAGATTGCATAATAAACGTAATACAAAAAAAAAAGTGCACAATAACTCTGAAAGCTGTTTGCTAATTTGTATATGTTTGGGGGCCCTTATTCCAAAAAACGCCATATTTTTGCTCTATCACGTAAATTTTTCTTATAGCGCTCTATATCTTAAAAATGTTAATTTATTAATATACATACCTATGACAAGAATATGTTTGTTCCATGTTAGGCATGATTTTTAAATGAATTATTTTTTATGAAATTAAATGTGATTTGGCAACACTGGCTAATATTAGATTTCTCAGCAAAGCAACAGAGTCGGCGCAGAAGCGTCAATACAACGTTGAAACCTGCTTATGTGCAGTTTGGTTGCGTTAGTCGTCGTGCTACTGTGTCCGCGCGCTTGTTGTCTTCGTTGTTGCGTATTTTAAGTGTTCTAGAACGTATAAATATGGAAAGAAGACATTGTGTGAACAATCCGAATAACTTTTGTTATATCTGTGGTAGTTATGTCGTAGTAAAGCAGAGGCAAACTATAACTGTATTAAGAGATAGCTTGGTTGACCCCAAAAAAGTTTTACTGCCTCCTCTCTATATCAAACTTGGCTTGATGGAGCAGTTTGTTAAAGCCCTAGACAAAAATGGACAGTGTTTTAAATATTTGTGCGAGACATTTCCAGCCTTATCCGATGCCAAGTTAAAAGAAGGTATTTTTGTTGGGCCGCAGATAAGAACATTATGCAAAGACAAGGATTTTCAAAACACAATGACCAATGTCGAGAAAAACGCCTGGGTTTCATTTAAAGAAGTAATTGATAAGTTTCTTGGGAACTCTAAGGACGAAAACTACGAAAATATTGTTCAAAATATGTTACAACACTTTCATCGTCTAGGTTGTAATATGAGTTTGAAAGTGCATTTCCTGTTTTCACACTTGAACTATTTTCCTGAAAATCTTGGAGCAGTTAGCGAAGAACAGGGAGAGAGGTTTCACCGAGACATTAAGGAAATGGAACGGCGATACCAAGGCAGATGGAGCATAACGATGATGGCGGACTACTGCTGGATGTTAAAACGGGATATGCCCCTAAAAACATACAACCGAATGTCCGGACAACGCAGCTTTCTGGCAAAAAGACAAAGATTTCACTTAAAAAAACTGAGTAAAGTATTTTTTTCCACTTTTTTAACTTGTATTCCACTTTTTTACTCAATAAACAAATAAATTTTTTTAGAAATATCGTTTTTTTTCATTTAATATTTGCAAAAAAGACCTTACGTGATACAAATAAATGCATAGAATTTTTGAAATCAGCCTACCAAAATTATATAAAATCAGTTTTCAAAATAAAAACATCTGTCAAAAAGTTTAATTTTGTAGACCTGTGTTATCACTGCCAGAGTACCAAAAATTATTATTATTTAAAAATAAATAAATATATAAAGGACACTATCGCTCCGATTTTTGATAATTACTTAATCACACAAGATACGCACATCTTAATTTTTAAACCCATTTTGTTTGCTAGTGATACTTAATTGAATCAGATGCATATGCATTTCTGCGTTCATTCAAATATTTTCCGTAGTCTGCCTGTGCAAGCTCGAGTTCATAACACTTAAAACGCATTAGGTTCCGCTTAATTTATCCAGTAAAGTTCCAAACGAGTCTCTTCAATTATTCATGCTGCGTAGTTCGAGTGCATTGCTTAATATTCAATGAAAGCGGGGCCCTTGCAGATACACTTAACAAAAGAAAGACAACGTGCATTGTATTTTGTGTTTGAATAGAACTGTGGTTATAAAGCAACCGCTGCGTTACGACTAATCCCAAAAATATTTATATAGAAATGTTGTAATTTTAACTAATGAACGTGCTTGTTAATAATACTAATAGTGTCTTCGATTTGTAACTTAATACTATTATTACGTAGTTGATTAATTGTGATTATGGTATTAATAACAAACGTCCATTTTTTATTGGCTTTTGGCTTTCCTAAGATATATTTATACACCCCCAGATACATTCTGGCATGAATTACAACAAATGATAAATAATTTACTAAATAAAACACTTGGTATATTTGTTTCACAAAATGTATTTAAAATATCTCTGACATATGTTTCGACTTATTCAGTCATTCTCGAAGAGTCATGTAAACTAAGTAAAAAGTATACTCCTACCAATATTTATGAGTTATTTTTTAAAAGGTTTATTACAGCATCGATTGTAGGGGTATTTGAAAAATCCAACTGCGTGTTTGTGACCTGTCTGTTGAGATTTATGGCTTTTTTAATTTCTAAAATTTCTAAGAAGTCAAGCCTTTTACCCTTATTACAAGAGTGTAAAAGTTTGAAATTATTAGCATTAAACATTTGAGAATTTTGAATACAGTGTTCCGCGAATCCAGTAACCATATTGCCATGTAGAATAGAACTTCTATGCTCTTTGATACGTTCTTTTATAGAGCGTCCAGATTGACCAATGTATACCGCGTCACAATCACTGCAAGTTAATTCATACACCCCTGACTTATCACGCAATTCTGTTTTTCCTTTATTGTTAACTAGAATATTTCCTAAATTGCATTTATTTACTAGGATGACATTTAAACCTAATTTATTAAGTATATTAGAAACTTTATTGCTAACCCCAGGTATATAGTTTATGGTGTGAAACGCTTTGTTAGTTTTTGTATAAGTATGTCCGGAGTAAAAATTTTTCTTAAGGATAGCGCGTTGTTTTTTGTATATCATTTTGTCTAAGAATTCTGTTTTGTACCCGTTGTTTCTAGCTATAGTTTTTATGGTATATACTTCTTTTTCGAAGTTCTCATTATTTAGAGGGAAATTAATCAGTCTGTGTATGAAACTGTGAAATGCTGACATTTTTATATTCCACGATTGGTTGGAATTTACAGGAATTATTGTATCTGTAGTAGTGGGTTTTCTAAAGATATCAAATTCAAATCGTTTCTCAACTCTTGTTAATTTTAAGTCTAAAAAGTTAATCGTTCCGTCTACCTCTTTTTCTATTGTGAATTGTATTTTATTATTAAGGGAATTTACATAATTAAGAAATTGGTCCAACTGTCTATCAGTGCCCGACCACAAGCACAAAATATCGTCTACATATCTGCCCCAAAAGGAAATGTATTTTAATAGTGGACTGTGGTTGAAATTATGACAATATACACAAACCAACGGTTTACCGATGGGTAGCCCTTTACTCGCTGAACTATATCTAGCAGATTTTGAAGATAAACACATTAATAATTTCAACCGCAGTTCACTATTAAAATACATTTCCTTTTTTTTTTCCAATTTCTTAATTATGTAAATTCCCTTAATAATAAAATACAATTCACAATAGAAAAAGAGGTAGACGGAACGATTAACTTTTTAGACTTAAAATTAACAAGAGTTGAGAAACGATTTGAATTTGATATCTTTAGAAAACCCACTACTACATATACAATAATTCCTGTAAATTCCAACCAATCGTGGAATATAAAAATGTCAGCATTTCACAGTTTCATACACAGACTGATTAATTTCCCTCTAAATAATGAGAACTTCGAAAAAGAAGTATATACCATAAAAACTATAGCTAGAAACAACGGGTACAAAACAGAATTCTTAGACAAAATGATATACAAAAAACAACGCGCTATCCTTAAGAAAAATTTTTACTCCGGACATACTTATACAAAAACTAACAAAGCGTTTCACACCATAAACTATATACCTGGGGTTAGCAATAAAGTTTCTAATATACTTAATAAATTAGGTTTAAATGTCATCCTAGTAAATAAATGCAATTTAGGAAATATTCTAGTTAACAATAAAGGAAAAACAGAATTGCGTGATAAGTCAGGGGTGTATGAATTAACTTGCAGTGATTGTGACGCGGTATACATTGGTCAATCAGGACGCTCTATAAAAGAGCGTATCAAAGAGCAAAGAAGTTCTATTCTACATGGCAATATGGTTACGGGATTCGCGGAACACTGTATTCAAAATTCTCATTTGTTTAATGCTAATAATTTCAAACTTTTACACTCTTGTAATAAGGGTAAAAGGCTTGACTTAGAAATTTTAGAAATTAAAAAAGCCATAAATCTCAACAGACAGGTCACAAACACGCAGTTGGATTTTTCAAATACCCCTACAATCGATGCTGTAATAAACCTTTTAAAAAATAACTCATAAATATTGGTAGGAGTATACTTTTTACTTAGTTTACATGACTCTTCGAGAATGACTGAATAAGTCGAAACATATGTCAGAGATATTTTAAATACATTTTGTGAAACAAATATACCAAGTGTTTTATTTAGTAAATTATTCATTATGTTTCACCAAGAGCCAACCATGAATTCTATACATTATATTAAATGATAAATATCTTAGCATCTGTAACTGAAGGCGAAGTACTTAGTATTATGGCAAAATTCACGCAAAAAAATATTGCAGGTGATGATTCAATTCCCAGTTTTATCTTGCATGATGCACGATTTGCCCTTGCATAACCGCTAACTTTTATTATTAACATGGCAATTCCAAGTTCTACTTTCCCGACTATCTGGAAGCGAGCGAGAATAAGTCCAGTATTCAAAAAGGGCGACAATGCGCATGTTAACAACTATAGACCCATATCAATATTGTCGAATTTTTCTAAGGTATTTGAAAGTGTAATTTGTTCCTGTCTGCACCACAACACCAAATCCTCCATTTCTCCATTTCAACACGGCTTTATGCTGAGAAGATCGACAGTGACGAATCTTGTGACTATTTGTCAGTTTATTAGTGAGCATCTCGATACTCGTGATCAAGTTGATGTCATATATACGGACTTTAGTAGTGCCTTTGATGTGATTGACCATGGAATTTTACTTACGAAATTGTCTGCATTTGGGTTAAGTCCTTCCCTACTTCTTCTTCTTCTTCTACAGTCTTACTTAAGTAGTAGACTTCATTATGTCTTGAACAACGGTTATAAATTCTTTTTCATTCTCTCCTCTAACTGGAGTCCCACAGGGATCACATTTGGGTCCTCTCCTATTTATCTTGTTTTTAAATGATTTATTATCGTATCTGTCTTGTCCACTACTTGCCTATGCAAATGATCTGAAAATATATTCCTCCATTAAAACATGGGACGACGTGCTGCATTTGCAGGCGAATTTGAACACTCTCTCCCAATGGTGCTCCAACTGTAAATTGGGATTGAACATCAAGAAATGCTGCTACGTCTCTTATACAAAAAAAGTTAATTTTATTGACTCCAGTTATTTAATAAATGATTCAATACTTAATAAGGTTGATAACATAAAGGACCTTGGTGTTTTGTTCGACTCTGGCTTAACTTTTGTGCCACATATCAATAACATGTGTGTTGCCGCTTCGAAGACATTAGGTTTTGTTCTGCGTACCTGCAAACTCTTCTCTTCTATGTCTTTATTCAGAACTATGTACTACAGTTTTGTCGTCAGTAAGTTAGAGTATGCTTCTCCTATTTGGTCGCCTCATTATATTTATCTTCAGTTATCTATTGAAAAGATACAACGTCGTTTTTTAAAGTATTTATCATTTAAAATTGATGGCATCTATCCCGAGCAACATACGGACTACAATTTGCTACTTGGAAGACAAGGTTTATAATCGTTAACCCATCGACGAGATACTCTGGGAGCGAGATTTGTGTGGAAGATTGTTCGTGGAACCATTGATTGTCCCTATTTACTTTCCTCTATCAACTTTCACGTTCCTCGTATATCCTCTCGTTCCTCTAATACCTTAAAATAGGATTTCGCAATGACGACTTCGAGATATATACAAAGTTACAGAGAGATAATAGATTAAACTGGAATGCATTAAATGGAAAAGGATTTAATATGTACCATATTTTGTAATATAAAATGAGGTAGTTGTATTATTAGTTTTTTTTTGAAACAGTTCCTCATTGCAACATTGTTGGAGATATGAGATATTTATTCATGACTACTTCATTTAAACATTTTCTTGTCATAAATTTATAAAAAATGCCAAAAAAAAATAGAATTAAACTGATTTTTTATAACGTATTTTATGGTATTTAGCAGTATAAACAGCAAATTTCTTTTAGTATTATGCTAAAAATTGGAAAAATTACAAATCTCTAAAGCTAACCAATTTGTTTCATTTGAAGGTGCACAGTTCATCGTTCAAGACATTTAATATCAAAGTGTAGCAAAAATGTAAAAACAATAATTATAATTTTAAATCGTATTTTGTCTTAGTCTACGATATAGTATTATAAATGGCTTTGTCAATGTTTTGTCTACCTCATTCAGTAAAGTTCCGCTAATCTGAATCAATTAAAAACTGATCCCTATCTGAACTACCGAGAGATCCGGATTAGCGAAGTCAGTATTAAACAACATAATTAAAAAAGGGCAATAAATGATTAAACATTTTTTTTAACAAATGTAGGAGTATATATTAAAAAAAAGTATACACTAACGTTTTACAAATACACACGAATTCATTAGAAAATTAATAGTATATTGTTCAATGGGTGAGAAAGTTGGCCATTTTGCAAAGAATTAAATTTGCGATACTAGTCGAAGGGGAGTGGAGTAATTCATTCGAGTGGAAATAGCCATTTCTGACGAGTTTAATACTATACTTTCTCTAGTCATATTAAAGAATTAAATAACAATGAGAAGTGTGTTTTTTTATATCTCAAGATATATTTCACCTGGAGCTTTGCATAAAAATTCATCAATTTCTTTGGCAGTGAATTTCTTTTTGATTTTGTAGCCTGATAGCCCTCAGATATTCTTTTAAGCAATTCACGTAATTTGGGATAGATTTCAATATTAATATTACTGCGAGAACTCAGAGTAAATCTAAGCATATAATATTGAGACATTAATGAGGAGTATTTATACTCCTCTGCTAGTCCGGAGAAATAAGCCAAGAGAACATTTTTGGAGAATGAATTGATGTTCTTGATGCAGCGCCAATACATAAAAGTTTTGTAACTTGATTTTGTGCAAGTGGCCAAGGGTTGTAAGTTTAGCAGCCTCTTACACGTCTGGTGGGATAAAATTTTCGTTATCATCCTCAATTTCCATTTTTTTCTTGATATTTTGTTCATCAAACACAGATTCAATGAGAAGTTCAACTTTAATTAATTTTTGAGAAAACACAACTGTTGTATTATCGTCATAGTAACGATAAATATTTCCCGTGGAGAAAAGCAAAATCTCGTCGTTTCATTGGTCCTTACCCATGGAGAAAGAGTCCAATTTTCTCCACAGTTGAAGACTGAGCAACTTTATCAATCAAAAAGATATCAGAAATGTGCAAATTATTCAATATGATTAGGAAAAATTATTTCATTATTAAAAAAAAAGCGGATTAAAATATTTAATTCGAGTCTGTTTTTCTCCGCCCATTGAATGCAGGTGTTGAAACTCCTAATAGCGTTTTCACGTTTAACTTTCCAACTCACGTGTGGCAACTTCTTCATCAGAGCATAAACTATCGTTGCCGAGGTCCTCGTTATGCAGTAGCTCTTGATCTCCTCTGAAGACCCATTTTTTTTAAATTTTGGCTTCTTTAGGTAGATAATTGTCAGAGTTAATTTGCTGCAACTTATTTCCTATTTCAGTGGTTTTGAACACGCTTATTCTTGTGGTTATTGCTCAAACATGCTAGAACCAAACACCTCGTTTTTGCTCAAGTATTCCGATGCCAAATTTTTGACATTGGTCCCTGTCTTTCCATAAGTTGTTTTCCATACCTGTCACTTCTATCTTATTGTGAATTCCTTGTATCCAACTTCGTCTATACCTCATTCAAAATAAGAATGGACCAGATGGCGCTGCAATCTGAGTGCAATTTACATAGGAAATATTTTGCAATTTTAAACAAGCAAAACATATTATGTTTGTTGTCATATCTTGAAGTTATATACATATTTACGTTTGCTTAACCTTTTTCTAGGACCAACTTGTTGCAGAGCTCTCCGCTAGTGACCCTGTGCCGAATTGTTGAGGTGTTTTATGAAGACATTTTTCTCAATTCCATAGCATAGAGAACAAAAAGACTAAGATTAACCCTTAACCACCCAGGTGAAATATTTTTACACAAGCACCCAGGTGACGTCTGACAGACTACTTAATTAAAGACCATAAAAACAATCATCGTTTTTTGAAAATATTGTTTCTTGTGTATTTACTAGTTACAAATGAGCCTACTAAGACATAAAACTAAGGAAAATTGGGAAACTTTTTTACTAAAAATAACAAAATAAAGAACTATATGTAAAATAAATTCAAGCCTTCCCATTATAAACATAAAAATCATAAAAACCTGTCAATGTCTTAAGGCATATTCATTAATAAAAGGTTGTATTAGGTATATGAAAAACTCAAAAAAACTCTAAAATTAATAAAAATAGTAATCTGCGTTATTCGCTCCAGGTCAAAAGAAATTCGTCATCCCAATCGGCCAATTACTTATTAAAAAATCTTATTTAACATTAAATAGTTTCACAAAAAAGGGCCAAAGAAGTTTAATTTATTTAAAAAATTGACATGATGTGGCAGACCATTTCTTAATTAAAATTATCGCCCAAAAATTGAAGATTTCAAAAACTAATTAAGCTTACAAAATTTACTGAAATATGTAAGTAAGTTTTTTCACACTTCTATCTTGTGTGAGGACTTAAATATTCTTCTTGAACAAACCGGATCGTCAAAAGCACATGTACTCATGTTACTATGCAAAAAATTTACAAAAACAAAAACACGCACATTTTTGCAAGATATTTCTTTATGACATTCTTGCTTCTTTTTATACAATTTATGTACAAAAATTTTAGTTTGAAATTGTTTCTATGGCGACAACATTGTTGAATTATTTACTTCTATTTTTGACGTTAAATTTTTGAGATTTTGCGTAAAAATTGTTCATTTTCGCTAATATAAAAAATGGCACATTTATCTGAGCGAGAAAGAATCGAAATTTTAATTATGGTTGGGCATGGGGACAGACAAAGGACGCATGCGATTTGTTTAACCATGAACACCCTGATAGACCTCCAATTACCAGGTCTACGGTGACAACACTAGTTGGAAAGTTTACCGAAACTGGATCCGTAAAAGATCGACAACGGCAAGGTAGACCTCAAGTAGGAGAAGATGTGAAATTAAATGTGCTTCTAGAAGCAGAAGAAAGGCATCATGTTTCCACCAGACAACTTGCGTTAGCCAATCAGGTGGCTCACTCATTTATCGTCAACTTATTTAAAAAAGAACACTATCGTCCTTACAAAGTTCAACTTGTACAGGAATTACATGAGGATGACGAAGATCGTCGACTGCAGTTCTGTGAAGACGTAATGTGACCAAAATCCAAATTTCTTGGAAAACATCGTCTTCTCAGATGAAGCTACGTACTGCCTAAATGGATCTGTTCACCGCCATAATTGCAGATATTGGTCGCAGAACAACCCGCATTGGACTCAAGCGTGTCATACTCAGCGCAGAGGAAAAGTTAACGTATGGGTTGGAATGATTAGACGACGCATTTTAGGACCATATTTTTTTGAAGGAAATTTGACTGCTGTGCAATATTTAGAATTTTTAAGATTTGAACTGGTTCCAGCGCTCGCTGTTATTTTCCCAAATCACGAGGATGGTGATGTACCCCATCCAAATATTTGATTTCAACAAGATGGGGCGCCTCCCCATTATGGTGTAGAGGTTCGCCACTATCTTGACGAAATATTTCCCAATAAATGGATTGGACGGAGAGGCGCCATAGAATGGCCACCTCGTTCCCCTGACCTGACTCCGTTAGACTTTTTTTTGTGGGGTTATTTGAAATCGAAAGTGTATTTTAACAAACCGAACAATTTAGAAGATTTAAAAGAACGAATTCGCGTAGAACTTAAACAAATATCCCCAGACATAATTGAGGCGAGTATACGAAGTATTTACACTCGGCTGGGACAGTGTCAGTTGGTTGGTGGGGTCCATTTTGAAAATTTACGCTAACTGTTACAATAAATTTAAGTTCAGATGTATTTTTTTTAATTTAATTTTAATTTTGTAGAAAAATAAAATTTTCGTATTTTTTTCTAAATTTATATCATTTTTTCAAAAAAATTGTGATGCAACATACCAATTGTTTTATATCACTATTTGGTGGATATAAAGATCTACCAAAAACGAGAAAAAAATAATATGGTTGCCATTTAAAGAAAGTGTTGATAACGTCATCACTCAAAAACCCAATGACGTCATAGAAAAAAATTGTATGTCAAAAGATGGCGTTTTAAAAAAGAAAATTTACCTGTCCGAGCGTTTTTCCTAAAAATGTAAAATAATGCGGTTATAAGCTTGGTTCCAAACTTTATGACCACACTGTATATATTATACAAAAATCAATGAAATTGGAGAAAATGTGCCTATATAACAAAGAAATTGTTCCGGTATTAAATTCGTCAAGGAGACTCACTCCAGGCGATTCCAGTAAGAAAATTTGGCTGTTTACTATTTTGGAGGGAAATCACGAAACATCTATAAGTTTCCACAAATTTCGAGCTGAATTTCCGCGCGTTTTGCAAACAACCAACTAGGAGACTGCTATCAGGACCAATAA
Source organism: Melolontha melolontha (assembly GCA_935421215.2). Lineage (NCBI taxonomy): Eukaryota > Metazoa > Arthropoda > Insecta > Coleoptera > Scarabaeidae > Melolontha > Melolontha melolontha. Next base: position 116,649,690 of record OW285242.1, on the reverse strand, counting down.
GATTGCACCTTGGGAAGAAAAATCACATACACATAAAATACACTCAAGTTAGACACAAAGTATCAGTGAAGTAAGATATCCATATGATAGACACCTTGTGTACTAACTTAACGTTCGGAAGGAGAATACGCCCTTAATTAAATGAAACTCTTGAGCGTGATTTGTGAAAGATTCTAGAAAATCTAAAATAAAGACTTCAAAAATATATGTGTTTTTGATAAAACTCTCTGAAAATAATTTAGTTTTAGTTTAAGAAATGAAATATTTTAAGTTGCAAATACCTGATGGAAAAAAGTGACGAGCACACTCTGTATAATCTGAACGTGTCAAGAAAAATGAGTAGATTTATCGGAGCATTAAGGATTCCTCTAGATGAGTTTGCGCAGCGAGTTTTGACTTTTTCTATTGCTGAATTTTTTACTGAGTGCCTCCGACAGCTGCAATATGTCGTCTCCATGGAGACCGATGCGGGGTGGGAGAAACAGGTTGTTGTTAATGTAGTGGAAGCGGGTAGTTGTAGTCGTACTTTGTGCGTGATGGAAGGCCGTTCGTGTGTTATCTGAGTGAGTTTGAGCGAGGAATGGTTGTGGAGATGCACATGACAGGAGTATCCTTCCGTGATATAGCGCGCCGTCTCGAGCGGTCATTATCGGCAGTACAGCGGGCATGGCGAGAATGGATGGAGCAAGGACGTACGCGCCTTCAGCCGCGAGCGGGACGGCCTCGCGCGAACACAGCACGCGAGAATCGCGCCCTTGTGCATAGCGCTTTAGTGTCGCTTACGTCTTCCTCAAAGCAACTTGGAGCCGTTTGGCCAGCAGGAAGGGAAGGCGTACTCACACGCGAACTGTACGAAGGCATCTGCTAGAAAGTGGACTGCGAGCGCGCTGTGCGTTGCAGCGGATTCCACGGACTCGCGAGGTAGACATCAGTGGTAGCACATTTTGTTTTCCGACGAATCAAGATTCCAATTGAGCACCGGTGACGCGCAAATTATGGTTCATCGGAAATGTGGTGAGCGTCACCTCGAGGAGTGCATCCAACCACGCCCTATCCACCGCCAGCAGAGCATTATGGTATGGGGTCTAATAAGATTAGTGAAATATAACCAAATGTTTTACTCTCAATATTTAATCTAAGTCAATTACTAAAATGTTTCACCAAAAAGTGTCTGCAACATCAATTAATAATAATATCTAATTTTCAATATTTCTTTTCGTTTCTCACACGAAATACATAAATTATAAATCCTGGTTTACCAATAGTATCCCTATGATCTCTAATAAATGCCCAAAGCTGTTTTAGAACATGGTGTTAGTCAATTTAACTAATGTAATTACGAAAGTATTGTATTGCAAAAGTATTAAGTTTCATTTTTCAATATTTAACTTTACAGTATATCGCTATTTTCTTTCTAAAGTAAAAAGGTATCATAATTCAAACATAATCGATGGTTCTCTAAGAATAAACACAAGAGAATTATGTTCTACACACTAAAGAAAATAAACAGAAACAGGTTCGAATTTGATGAAGAGAACGAAAGCTTCTCTTGTTTTGTCAATGCCTACACTATCTGAACGTGTATATGTATATTAAATTATTGAGCTTTTGTATCGCGCTATTGTTTCGAAAACGGAATATTCCAACACATCTATGTAGTAGATGTAATATGGTGCGTAGGCAGGTGAATACAACAGACATGCTGACGCCTAACGAACTCCCAGACGGCAAAATTTATACAGAAGGTGTCTTTTTTGAAAGGATAACAATACCACAGAATAAAAAACAATAGCAAAATGTAAGCTATACACGCCTACCAGCATACGCAACATGTGTTTAGATCGAGTTTTGTTTACATGTTTATCAAAGTTCGGAATTTATACTTTGTCAACGCCTTTTAACAATATAATATGCCAACCAATCATTTTTTTATGTTTATTTTCGTGCCACCATGTCAAAAATAAATTTAAAAAAAACGTAAATAAGGGGTTGATTGATATATGACTCTGCAGGTTTTTTTTTACTAAATTCAAAATTTATTGATCTAAACTAATAATGTATAAATCAATCAATAGTATAAACTACCATGCATCCACATCTGGAAAACATTCTTGAAATGCCACAAGATGTAAAGAATGAACTTTATACGGCACATATAAATATCTTTGACAGTCTTCTTTAAGAGATTGGCCTACAAAACACATTATCGACACACCATCACTCCTAAACATCAATAACACAGGTCTACAAAATTAAACTTTTTGACAGATGTTTTTATTTTGAAAACTGATTTTATATAATTTTGGTAGGCTGATTTCAAAAATTCTATGCATTTATTTGTATCACGTAAGGTTTTTTGCAAATATTAAATTAAAAAAACGATATTTCTAAAAAAATTTATTTGTTTATTGAGTAAACAGGTGGAATACAAGTTAAAAAAGTGGAAAAAAATACTTTACTCAGTCTTTTTTAAGTGAAATCTTTGTCTTTTTGCCAGAAAGCTGCGTTGTCCGAACATTCGGTTGTATGTTTTTAAGGGCATATCCCGTTTTAACATCCAGCAGTAGTCCGCCATCATCGTTATGCTCCATCTGCCTTGGTATCGCCGTTCCATTTCCTTAATGTCTTGGTGAAACCTTTCTCCCTGTTCTTCGCTAACTGCTCCAAGATTTTCAGGAAAATAGTTCAAGTGTGAAAACAGGAAATGCTCTTTCAAACTCATATTACAACCTAGACGATGAAAGTGTTGTAACATATTTTGAACAATATTTTCGTAGTTTTCGTCCTTAGAGTTCCCAAGAAACTTATCAATTACTTCTTTAAATGAAACCCAGGCGTTTTTCTCGACATTGGCCATTGTGTTTTGAAAATCCTTGTCTTTGCATAATGTTCTTATCTGCGGCCCAACAAAAATACCTTCTTTTAACTTGGCATCGGATAAGGCTGGAAATCTCTCGCACAAATATTTAAAACACTGTCCATTTTTGTCTAGGGCTTTAACAAACTGCTTCATCAAGCCAAGTTTGATATCGAGAGGAGGCAGTAAAACTTTTTTGGGGTCAACTAAGCTATCTCTTAATACATTTTTGCTGCCAGGTGTAAGGCTTGTCCTAGAGGGTCATTCTATTTGAGTACAATGTCTATCCCTCGACTGTCCCACTCACAAATAAAGGATGGAAATTTTGTATAACCTCCTTGTTGTTCTAGTAGCATGCACAGCACTTTAAGGTCACCACAAAGCATCCACTGATGTTCTTGGTAGTTTATTTTCTTTAAAAGAAGTTCAAAATTTTCATACGTTTCCATTAAATGTACCGAATGCTTTTGGGGCGGTAGGTATCGGTACATCTGGTCCATGAGGAACTGGTCGAATAGTAGAGTCAAGATTGGGATACACAATTTGTTTCTTATTTTTTCTGTTGAATCCTTGAATATTACACGAACAAAAATAACAATCACTGTGATTTCTAGGCTCTCGCCATACCATAGGAACACCAAAGCTTAAACATTGCTTCCTACCTTTTTGCCAGTTTTTTAATGCTTCAACGCAAACGGAACAAACAGTATTAGGAGCCCAGACTTGTCTTGGTCGCCAATTTTTACACCAAAATAAGCTTGGTATACATTTTTCACAAACGAAGTAATAGTTTGCCTCTGCTTTACTACGACATAACTACCACAGATATAACAAAAATTATTCGGATTGTTCACACAATGTCTTCTTTCCATATTTATACGTTCTAGAACACTTAAAATACGTAACAACGAAGACAAAAAGCGCGCGGACACAGTAGCACGACGACTAACACAACCAAACCGCACATAAGCAGGTTTCAACGTTGTATTGACGCTTCTGCGCCGACTCTGTTGCTTTGCTGAGAAATCTAATATTAACCAGTGTTGCCAAATCACATTTAATTTCATAAAAATCAATTCATTTAAAAATCATGCCTAACATGGAACAAACATATTCTTGTCATAGGCATGTATATTAATAAATTAACATTTTTAAGATACAGAGCGCTATAAAAAAAATTTACGTGATAGAGCAAAAATATGGCGTTTTTTGGAATAAGGGCCTCCAAACATATACAAATTAGCAAACAGCTTTCAAACATCAAAATCACTGTAGACCTGTGTAATTGATTGGTGGAAAGGTAGAATTTTTGTGGTATCCAGCACTACTCTAGTAATCGCTTCAACTGTACATTTTTGTAACTTTTTGCTAATAAAATTGGAAATTTCGGTTTAAGGGATTCCAGTACACGCACTATTATATTTACGTCGGAGTTTCTTACGATCAGTTTCTTACATCGGTCAGTCTCGTCAACACATACTCACAGCTGCTTGTCTTTTGCTACAGCTTCGATTCCATTTTCTATTTCTTCGCATAGAGATTGTTGGCAGTTATTCAACGGTGTTCGATAAGGTAGCTTTCACTTGGAATTATATTTATGCCAGAAGGATCAAAAGTATTCTTTATTGAGTAAGTTTAGCGGGAATCCACATGTTGCTATCATTAAAAGTAAACCTAGCATGAATTCAGGCGTTGGTGGCACATCATTTTTTTTTATTTCTGTGCTTTTTACTGTTAATATATTTTCTACAGTCAGTCGTGTTTGTCTCAGTACTATATGCGGCAAAGCACAACTGAAATTATCAGTGTAATGTCAGAAGCTGGCAGAATCGCCATGTAATGTCTGATGATGGGATGGCAGGATCACCATGTAATATCTGATCATCTAACTAAAGGTAGGATCGCCATGTAATATCAGACGTGGACAGGACCGCCATGTAATGTCAGACGTGGGCAGGATCGCCATGTAATGTCAGCTCGTCCCGAAGGTAACATTGTTGCCGAGGCAGTTCCATTTACACCGCAGGTTTACCAGTGAGATAAATAACGTGGGACAACGATTAAATAACAACATATAATTTAATAAAGATAATAACAATGATAAGAATAATAAACACTACATTATAATTATGAGGCACTAGTCTTGTAGACACTCTAACTCTCTGACTCTGACTGTGACTCTGACTGTCGAGACCTCTGAGTGTCTCGTTATATATTAGAGTGTGTTCCCTTAGCCAGTGACCTGGTTACAAGATAAACACAATGTGGTGAAAGATCATAACTCACCGAGGCCGTGTTGACGAAACGGATGGTTTGTAAATACATGACCTGGTTTAGTTATCACATCAGTCGTTGTGATTTATAATTCCATAGTAACCCACTGTTTATTTATGCTATATAATACTTTAACATATTGCGTATTTAGTGTTGTGGTTTGTGTTATAATTATGGTTGTCATAACAGAGGAGAAGGTTTTTATCGTCGAGCATTATTTCAGGTCATACGAAGTTGGGCGTCAGAGTGGACCGAGCCTATGCCATGTTAGAGAACATTACGAGGAACAATTTAACAAGAGGGCACCTAGTAACAAAATAATCCTAGCTATCATCGAGAAGTTCCATCGTACGGGATCAGTCTTGTGTCAACAGAAAGGAAGAACTGGGCGCCCGAGAACCGTTAACACAAACGAGACTCATGGACGACTTCTCCAACAAGTGTTACAGTCCCCAAAGTGTAATCTACGACGAACATCGCTGAAACTTGGCGTGAATGATAGGTCTATTCGGCGGATCTTTAAAGAGCTAGGCGGAATCGCATACCTTATTCAAGTTGCTTAGCGTCTAAGCGTCAGATGAAAGCCATATTCACCTTAATGACTACATCAACCGCCAAACAACTCGTTTTCTAGGGTTTGAACGGACTGATGTTCTCATACAGAAACCACTACATAGTGCGCGGGTTACGATTTGATGCGCTGTATTCGAAAACGTAATATTTCCCTTATTTCGTCGAAGATGATGCACAGAACCCGCTAACAGTAAATTAGGAACACCACAGAGACATTATTATTGCCCTATTTGTGCGGGATTTGCACACTTTTTGCCGCTCAAGAATCCTGCCATTGCGACGACAGTGGATACAGCAAGATGGAGCTACACCCCACACGCCGAAGGAGTCACTTACTCTTCTGCAACAAGACTTCGGAGATCGCATAATTTGCCGTAGAACGGAATTCCCGTTCTCACGGTCCCGGATGCCTGCATATGGGGGATGCTGAAAGAATACGTTTTCCGATCAGATGGCTCATCTGGGAATGTTCCCGAATTACATGAGAGGACACAGTCATTTTTTGTATCCTGGCAACAGCCTGTGTTCAAAAACGTGTTTAACAATCTAAAGTACAGTTATGAACAATGTGTAAGACGTGAGAATGCACATTTTGAACACATGCTGTACCGACGCATTTAGATATGTGTATCCCAACAGAGCTCAAGAAATCCAAAATAATTGCAGTCTTGAAACCGAACAAACCCAAAAACCTTCCTGAAAGCTTTCGTCCGTTAGCCTTATTAGCTTTGTTAAGGTCATGTTATAAGCTTCTGGAAAGATTGCTATTAAATCGACTTAGCCCATTGATATTGAAGCATGTTCCCGTTGAAAGGTTGGCTTCAGATCCAATCGAAATTATGCTGACCAGGTACTTAGCTTAACAACGCACAATTAGGCAAGGTTTCAGAAACGGCTGAAGACAACTGTGGTGTATGTTGATTGACCTGACTGCGGCATATGATACGAAAAAGCATCTTTATTGAACAACATGCTTTGCGGCAAGCCTTTCCAAATAATAACAGGAGAGATCAAGAATAAAATGAGACATCTTAATAATGGATTGCCTCAAGTATCGGTACTTGCACCTGTCCTGTTTAATCTGTATATTTCTAACGTACCACAAACACAATCGAAAAAGTTTGGAATGCCAATGCCTCTTGCATGCTGGAGTAAAACCATAGAGGGAACTAACAATATACTTTCAGAGGACCTGTTCGTGCTGGGAAAGAACTTCGCCGACTGGAGATTAATCCTGAATATGAATAAAACAGAAATATCGTGCTGTCACCTCAATAATAAATAAGCACGTCTAGAGCCGCAAGTGTATTTCAATAACAACTTGCTACATTATAATTCTTACCCAAAATATCTGGGAGTAACAATGGATCGAACACTCTCATATCAAAATATCTAGAGAACAATGCAGCTAAAATAAACACTAGAAATAGAATAATCCGCAAACTCTGCGGTACTGCTTGGGGTGCGAACGCAACCATCCTTAGAACGTCAACTCTTAGCCTTGTTTATTAGATAACTGAGTCTGATTAAACAGCTGCCACGCAAAGAAGATCGACATCAAACTCAACGAGACCATGAGAATAATTAGCGGTTGTTTAAAAAGTACAACTCTACCCAGGCTCTCGATTCTAAGCCATATTGCACCTCCCACCATCCGGAGAAAGGAAAGCCTGGTAAGAGAGTAAAATAAAATAATATCGAATCCCTACCTTCCAGTACACAGTGATTTGCTTGACGCCGACCTGTCGAAACTTAAGTCGAGGTGGAGAGGAATTAATGAGGATGTGTTTCGTTAAATAAGTGTCATATTGAATATGTAGAAATAGGTGTCCTACTTTAGTTATTACAGTTGTCCGGGTGTAACAGTAATCCGCGAATATTAATAAACAGCAGGTAAACATTTTGTGAGGTACCAGTTAGCTGTAACTATACCTTGTTCTTCAAGCTTAATTGCTTTTACTAAATCTGTACTTCGACATAAAACTGCGTACTGCATTTTTAACATCACTTGGGTTGGTGCGTCTTCATGGATCGATACACGGCTCTCCTGGCGAGTAGGAACATCATAAAATGGTATATACGTTTCATCACCTATTAGTATTTTAGAAATAATGCGATGCTCGCCTTTATTTTAGAATTGGGACCTTTCGCAAGCGATCCTTATACGCTCTAACTTTTGGAAGTCATTGAGTTTATGTAGCACCCAACGGGTAACAATTTTTTTGTCATATGAAGATGATCGTGTAAAATTGTTTTAACTGTTGCGGATCTAATGCCAAGTGCTGTCTGTATCGCTTCATAAGTGCATCATGAATCTTTTTCGATAAATTTTTTCACTTTATCAACGTTTTCAGCAGTTATTGAAGAACATGGCCTTCCCGGATGATTCTCATCGCCAATCAAAATCCTACTTCTCTTAAGCTCTCGAAACCAACGAAACAGAGTTACTTTGGAAGGGAGCTTCATTGCCAAATGCAAGTTCCAAAAGTTCAATGCACTGTTTTTCGCTTAAACCAACTTTGGAATTGTAGTAAATCATAGCGCGAAAATGTTCCCGGGACAACTTCATACTTCCACTTACAATTGTGTGTACCATAAGTACTATGTAACAGACGCGATTCAACTGGCCCACAGATGACTAACTAAAGACCGTAGTTTATAAAAATGCAACGTTGCCATCTCTACATATACTTTCTTAGTATTTCAATAATTCAAGCGTGCCTCGCGTACAATAAATATTAACTTTCAATTTTTAAACTCTTTTTATTATAATAAAAAAACGTATACCATTAATAAAATTGCCTTGTTTTATTCACATTTCAATACTCCGCAACCGTTGGGAACGAGGAAATACGAAACGGGCCCTTTTTGCACATTAGCTCGGCCGACACGCTCCAAGTATCAGCATATTTATATAAATATCGTTTTAAGTTACGGGACTGGAAAAAACACACGGCCCAAAACGATATTATTTCTGTCCGGGAAGTGTAAATGGCCCGGAATTTTCATAAATTTCACGTATTTACGTGAGCAGACCACGCTACCCAGTTCAAGCGGCAATGGGTCTCTTTGCATTTGTTTCATAGTCGACGGTGCAGCGCCAACTGTTTCGTTCAGTTTCCCATGAAAACGAAACGATTCTGTCGTCGCAGTTTGAAATGCGATTTATTATTATTGTTCTGACTTGATAAGAGTATGGTATGTGGCAATTTTATTCACAAAAATGACAAATAAGTTTACACGTGGGGTATTAACCTACTATACAGTGTGTCCGCTGATGGACTTAACTATACTTGTAAAAAATCTTATTTTCAATTTTTCGATAAAAATCATTCTTCGGGGTTTTTCGCTTGTTATATAACTACAAACCACGTTGAGAAAATTCGATTTTGTCGTAAAGGTTGCCCATGAAAAACAAAATTGTAGATTTAAAAAATTAAAAACTTTCAAATTGAACTTCTTTAACTACTGAAATGAAAGAGCTTAACAGGAGACATCAAAAAGTCATAAAAAATCATAAAGTTTTCTCCTGGGAGTTATTGTTACTACGACTTAGTTGAATTAATTTCGTATTATTTTGAGAAGTGCTACTTCGTTTTCTTATGTAATAAATCAAGATTATTGGTGTTAAATAATGATTCACTGATATTTCTGATGTCATTGATATTTGATTACATTGACAATTCAAAACCACTATGGATTTTTTATATAAAAAAATATGTATTTATATTCGAATAATTTAAAAATGTACATATTTTTGTGAACATTTCACTGGCGCTCAACTTACTTCTAGTTTTTACATGTCTTTCCTGAGTGGAACCCGAGAAGTTAGAAGTCTCATATTTGAAAATTCACCGGCTGAGAAACCTAGTTGGGAAAACTAGTTGTGGATGGTGGTGTAACAAATTTTCAAACCACTATTCATAGCATATTTTTGGCAAGGCCAGCGTGGGGCGAACAGAAGCAGTATTGGTAGTGAGCAAGAAACAGAGCACGAAGATGGAAGAAATAACATCAGCAAAGAAAGGAAGTGAGGAACTTTTGGAAGAAGCAAGGGCAAGAATAGGTCAAGTAAACACCATACATGAAGAGGGGCACGACAGGGTAATCAGGAATATGATGATGATGGACATATTAATCAGAATGCAGGAAAGAGAGAAAAGAATGGAACAAACGATGGAGATAATGATGAAAAGAGAGAAAGGAATTTTTTAACTCTACATTTTTTACCCCAGAAGAAGCGACAAAGTGTTGCGAAATATAGGGTAATTTAATAAGAAATCAGAAATTTTCATGAACCACTTAGAATCCATCATTTTTAATAATCCCCTAAGACAGCATATTTTCTTTTGGCATAGATATGTAGACGATATTGTACTTTGTTTCACTGGAACACAAAGACAATTAAACTTGCTACTAGAATTCGTCAATTCTATTGATGAAAATATTGAATTTACCATGTAACAAGAAGTAAACAATAGCATTAATTTTTTGGATCTAACTATTAAAAAAATCAAGAATAAATTAGAGTTTGATATTTACCATAAAGAATCTCATACTAACATAACTATACATAGTTCGTCAACACATCCCATACAACACAAATTAGCGAGCTTTCATAGTTTTTTACATAGATTAATTAATTATCCATTATCCAAAAAAAAATTATGAACAAGAATTAAATTTAGTCAAACAAATGGCTATCAATAACGGCTACACAGATACTTTATTTGAAAATATGCTGACAAAAAATATTTTCAAAAAGGCAATCTCTATGGTATATCCTGCAATAAAGGATAAGGAAAATTCAAGATTCAGATTTTTTGCAAGTATAGTTAAGTCCATCGGAGGACAGCCTGTATAAAACGACACAATATTTCAATATAAACTTTTATTTATTAAAAAAAAAAATTTCATTTGGTCTGGACATCACTCTTTAACCGACTTTTACATTTCAAATGTTTTTCAAGTTCGACAGCAATTAGATGTTATATTAGTTAAAATAAAATCGCACACTCTTGACGCAATCTCATGAGCTATCGACTTTTTTATATTTTCCAAAAATTCGTATAATTTTTGCAAAATTTCTCTACCAAAACGATTGCCAAATAAATACGAAAATAGGGTCGCGAAGGGTGAGCTTAAACTAGGGACTGAATCCTCCGATGTGAGAAACACTCCTAGAGATCGAACTGGAAAATGTAGATCTAAAGTTGGAATCGCATTAATCAAGTAGAAAGATTACATCAATGTGCTTTTAAAACTTGTAACTGCCAACGGAAAAACAGAATTTCGCTGACGTCCTACAAATTACTACTTCGCCCGCCACCCCTTTTCTCTTCTTTCTTTCACTGCGAACGAAAGCGGGGAGACCATTACCGGTAACTCTTTCTCTGCATATATCTATAGTGGATGTATTGTAATTCGAACCCTCGCGCGGAACCTCTACCATTTCATCATGACTTCTTTTGTTTCGCAAGTGCATTAATTGTCCCTCAGTATAAGCAAACAATGGCTGCGTTGCTAGCAATTGTGAAATATCGACTTACAGTTTCAATTAGAAATTAATCTTCTTAAGGTTATATCGTCGATATCTATTGCAAAAGATAATTCAAAATTTCCAAACATTAAAGCATACTATTAAATAATGCAAGGCATAATATAATATGATCATTTATATTTACCCTCTAGCAAGCCATGAAATTATTTCTTGAAAATATCGTGTTGGTAGTGAAAAATAAAATGCATCTGTCATTATGTGTATGTTCTGATAAATAAAACTCATCTGTCATTAATGTATTTATTAATTGACACTTAAAAATGTTTACAATAAATCATAAAGTTTTTCTGATCGAATCATACTTTAGGAATGGTGTAAAATTAGAAAATGGAGAATGGTCGCACTCCTTGCAGCCTTGTATAGAAGAATTTCGGGCAGAATTTCCAAATTCTCCAACAACATATGACAGTTTGCGGCAATTAATTCAAAAGTCAGTGGTTAAATTCCGTGAAACAGGGTCTGTGTCTCGAAAACCAGATGCTGGTAGACCACTAAAGCGGCCAGTTGAAAATATAGCAGATGTTGAGGGACGAATAAATCAATCACCTAAGAAATCGATTGGTAAGCTTTCACAACAAACACAACAGTCATATGGGACCAGCCAGAGAATCCTTAAAAAAAACTTACAAAAATTTCCATACAAATTTCATTGCGTGCAAGAGCTTTTACCAATCGATCATGTAACCAGAGTTAATTACTGTCAGTGGTTCTTAGGTACGATTAATAACGATGACGTTCTTGACAAATCCTTCTGGTCCGATGAAGCATGGTTTCATTTATCAGGATATATAAATAAACAAACAATGCGCATCTGGTCTAGTGAAAATCCACATGAAATTCTTGAAACACCCTTGCATTCACAAAAAATAGGCGTTTGGCTTGCTGTTTCTCGTAGACGGATTATTGGTCCAATATTCTTTAATAATACGATAAATGCAGAACGATATCGTAATAATTTATTGCTACCATTTGTAAATCAATTACATAATCAATTACATGATGAGCTCCGCGAGGGATATTTCCAGCAAGATAATGCAACAGCCCATAAGACAAGAGAAACGATGGAATTATTGCATGAATTCTTTGATAATCGAATAGTAGACTTTCCACCACGATCTCCGGATTTAACAATTATGGACTATTTCATTTATCCACATCTAAAAAATAGAGTATTTACGAATCGTCCATATACAATTGAAGAACTTACTAATGCTATCCGAAATGTCTGTGAGGAAATTACACCACATAATTTAAGGAATGCCTTCAATAATATGAGACGAAGAGTTGCGCTATGCACAGAAAATGAAGGAGCTCACTTTGAACATTTATTGTAGCTGTTTTATTATTAAACTTTTTATTTTTTCAACTGAAACGTTTGTATGTAATTATTTGTCAAAATGACAAAACCTAATCTGTCATCAGTATAAAATAACCTATATCACACACACGCTGCAAAATAAGTTAACTTAAATTATGGTACCAACTTAAGTTTAAAAAAAAATGTCATTGCCTTCTAGAGGGTAGAAATATATGATCATATGGTATAATGTAATATTATGTTCTAATGCTCGGAAGGTACTATTTTAAATTATACTTTGAATAAAAATATCCATGTTATAACTTTCTTATCTAAAGTCCACCTTTGAAACCAGAAAGAAACTAAAAAACATCAAAGTGATTGATATTGCCAAAAAAATATTGGAATTTATGGCACAAAAAAAGCATTTAGGGAATTCACTACCTTATTTAAAATTTTATTTCCTTTGTACTAAATTATATAACTCGAGAAGAAATTTTTATATAATTTAATTTATTCGGCTTTTACTTTACAAAGATCGATAATTTAAAATAAAAGTAAAACTAATATTTAAAATAGTTACTTTATTAATATTTGTGCGTGAAACAACAATTGTTTCGCCAACACAGTGGCTTCTTCAGCTACTTACTAGAGCACGTTAAAGTACTCAAGCGTGCTCTAGAAAGTATCTCACGAAGCTACTGTGTTGGTTAAACGATTGTCATTTTACTAACCTATATTAGTAAAGTGAATATTTTAACTATTAGTTTTACTACTATTTTAAATATTTCTATTATTCAAGAGATGCTACCCAGAAATTCTCGGAATTTGAATGTAGCGCACAAATACATAACATGATAGTAGCAACTGTTCATTTGAAAAGTCAATCTAGTAGCATGTAATTTACAGAGAACATTTTGAAGTATGTCATAAATTAAAATTTACTACTTAACCTACGAAGTCGTATATTTTGACAGTTTCATACATACAAATAAATAACAAATAATAGGTTTTTATTGAAAACTATAACAAATGTTGAAAATGTTGTCCTTCAAGATCAATGCACTTTAAAATCCTCCGTTCAAAATTTCTGATGATATTCTGCAACATTACTGGATTGTTATTAATTTCCATGCATTTCCGTTCTATTCTCTGTAGCAGATCATTCAAATTCAATATAGGTTTTCGAAATATGTTATTTTTTAGATAAGGCCACAAAAAGAAGTCGCAAGGTGTTAAATCGAATGAACGTGTAGGCCAGGCAATTTCAGTATTTCGACTAATTATACGCTCATCAAAAAATTCTCTTAAATAATCCAAAGATTCTGGAGTACAGTGATAAGGTGCTCCGTCTTGTTGGAAATATGCATTTTGAAGTTTATCATCATGCAACTGATTGACAAATGGTTGTAAAATTTCCGTACGGTACCTTTGACCAGTTAACGTTCCTTGAAAAAATATTGGTCCAATGATTCGCCTTTGGCTTATCGCTGCCCAAACACCAATTTTCTCTGGATGTAGCGATTCTTCATTAATTACATGTGGATTTTCACTACTCCAATTTCTTGTATTTTGTGAATTTAGGTATCCCGTTTTATAAAACCATGCTTCATCAGTAAAAATGACTCTTTGCGAAAGTTCTCCATTATTGTTCATATTTACAAACCAATACAAAACTGTAGTCTACGTGGGTAATCAATTTCTAACAATTCTTCTGCTGCTGTGACACGGTATGGATAAAGTTGCATATCTTTTTTTAATAACTTGTGAGTTGTACCAACAGAAAGGTTTATTTGTTGACTCAAATGTCGAACAGATGTTTGTGGTTCATTTTCCATTATTTCTTCAACACGATTGGCAGCTTGAGGTGTACGTTTCTTAATTGCTCCGCTTCCTGATTTACTTAAGAGACTACCAGTTTCAGAAAAAAGTTTTAAAGTTTAGCCAAAGTATTCTTAAATTGTATATAATCTATTACAAAATGTGGAAACTTAACTTGAAATTCTACCATGCCATCTTGAACTGAATAAACCCATAAACCATCAATTTTATTACCACGTCGAAAATAAGCCTGGACTAAAAAAAAATTATGTTGTAAAGTGAAAGCCATTTTAAAACTGAGAAGCAATTTATTTAAACCAGAATAGACGCACAATTATTTTATGCACTAACTGATATTTGTGATTGACATTATCAAATGTCATTTGGGTTTACGTTTACGGAACAACAAACACATATTAATATATTTGCGTCTTATTCTATCAAATTTTCAAAGTAACCTAGATTGACTTTTCAAATGAACACTTGTTACAGCTCTATAGTGTTAGACGGTGTGAGCTACGTCTATACTAAGTCAGTCTGCCAAACGGTACTTTTCTAGGTGGTTACAAACAGTTTTCGTGTTTATAGTTGTTGAGTTGTGTTTGAATTATTCTGCGACACTACAATATCTGATGTAAAAGGGGAAAGAACATGCACCAAATTCTGCTTCAAACTTGCTAAAATAGGTGCGGAATGTCTAAAAATGCTTAAACAAGCACTTGATGAGGATACTTTAAGCTAGACGCAAACTTAGGAGTGCTACAACCGCTTTAAAAATAAACGTGAGTCAGTTGATGATGATGAACGTTCCGGTCGTCCATCGACGTAAAAAGCACCACAAAATGTGGCAAAAGTGCGTGATGCTATCCTGCAAGACCGAAAGAGAACAATTGACATTTGTAAGATGCGGAGAATTGCTGTGAAGCTTCTACCAAGATTATTCAGCATTGAACGGAGCGGTGTTCATGTTTGCACAGAGCTAAAAGAAACGGCCGAAAGGGATGCGAACTTCAGTAGCAGAATCATTACTGCCGACAAATAATGGGTGTATGGATTTAATACCGAAACAAAGCAGCAATCATCGCATTGGAAAACGCCATTTTCACCACGAGCGAAAAAAGCACGGTAAGTTCGAAGCAACGTCATTGGCTTCTTTGACGCTAATGGAATCGTGCACAAAGAATTTCTCCTACCAGGTGAAACAGTTAATGGAAAATTTTATTGCGATGTTCTTTGGCGACTAAGAGAAAACATTTGACACAAGTACCCTGGCAGGTGGCGCAACAATTCGTGGATCCTACACCACGATAATGCATCAACAGACACGTCACTAGTTGTGCGTCAGGTTATAGCCTCAGCGGCAGTACTACCCTCCCGTCCCTACTTCCCAGATTTTTCCCCTTGTGACTTCTCCCTGTTTCCGAAGTTGAAGCCGAAGCTCAAGAGATGCCGTTTTGAGACGATTGAGGAGATCCAAACCGAATCGCAAGCAGTATTGAACGTTACCACGCGAAGACCAGTTCTGCTTCCGGTGATGGACAAGTTGCTGGGATCGGAGCATTTATGCGAAGGGTGAGTATTTTGAAGGGAATGATAATAAATAAGTTGTTTTTTATTCTATACTACTAGAAAATTAAATTTTGGCGTTTCTATGAAGACACGAAAGCATGCGGTTAGCAAAGAAAATTATTTACAATATTGATCACTAGGAAACGCATCAGCGTTCATTGTCAAACTGTAATGTCAAATGATTAATTTCGTGTTATCTAGAACGTTATTAACATTACCACATTCACTTAGAATTATAGATTACACTGGCCTACAACCATTTTGGTGCTAGAGATTTTAGTCCCAATTTTAAGTATGTCTTACATGGCGATATCAAAAATGTTACCCGTTTTCTTCTGTCATCTCTAGTTCCCGAGAAAAAAAAACACAATTCACGAAAAAATATATATTTTATTGACATTAAACATCAAGAAATTGTCTTTTGAGTGATTTTCTAGAATGAAACTGAAACGGGCAATCTCGCATGATTCCCCAGCAATAGTCAGCCATCATATGACTGTCCCACCTTCCTTGGTATCTATTCTCCATTGTTTTTAGGTCTTGGTGGAAACGTTCCCCTTGTTCTTTGCTTAGATCTCCTAAATTGTGTTGGAAATGATGTAGATGACTATTGAGATAGTGTAATTTTATACTCATATTACAGCCTAAATCTTTGAATCGCACCAGCATTTCCTCTACTAGTTCTACATAGTTGTCAGCCTTATGATTTCCGAGGAAATTTTGTTCAACTGCTACAAAAGATTGCCAGGCAAACCTCTCCACATCATTCATACAAGTCTCAAAATTAGTTGTGTCTTTCATCAATTTACGTATTTGAGGTCCATCAAAGATACCTGCTTTTAGTTTTTCAGTATTTAAACCAGGAAATTTGTGAGAAATAAACTGGAAACATTGACCATTTCTATCGAGAGCCTTAACAAATTGCTTCATTAGCCCTAATTTTATATGCAATGGCGGAAGAATGATTTTTTCTCTTGAAACTAAGGGTGCATTTATAACATTTCTTTCCCCAACAACAAGAGCATCTCTCACAGGCCAATTTTTTGCAGTCCAATGACGTGATTTAGCTCGACTGTCCCAGAGACAAATAGAACATGGGTATTTAGTATAACCACTCTGTTGACCCAATAAAAAATTAATCTTCAAGTCGACGCAGACCACCCAGTTATGTTCAATATATTTTACTTTTTGTAAAAGATTTGAAATTACCTCATATTCTTCTTTTACACATGTTGAGTGAGCAATTGGAACGGGAGCATATTTATTTCCATTATGTAGAAGAACTGCTTTTAGACTTCGTTTACTACTGTCAATAAAGAGACGCCATTCATTGGGCTGATAGATCGTCAAACCCATGAAAGCCAGCAAACCACTCACATTACAGCAATACACCAAATTTTCATCAGATGAAAAAAACTTCAATAACTTTCCCTCTCTCGTGCGATATGTAGACACTCGAACATCTGAGGAAAGACAATTTTTTTCTTTTAATCTTGACGCTAGTAACTCAGCACGTGCCTTCGAAAGATCTAAATCTCTGATGAGGTCACTAAGCTCATTCTGCGAAAATGGCTTAGGATCTGATGTTTTTCCGCAGTATTGAAAGTCATCATCTACTTGGGAAGAAATAGGTATTTCAGCTTAATCCTCCTGAGATTGCTGCACTACCTGGTGAAAAGTTGGTATTGGAACATTTTCTGAATAAGGAACAGGTCTTTGTACTGAAGAAATATTGGGGTATTTCCATTTATGGCAATTGTTTTTGTTGATGCCCACTATATTAATCATACAAAAGTAACAGTCGTCATAATGTTTTTTTTGTTTTCGCCATATCATAGGCACTCCAAACTTCAAAGACTTACGTTTCCCTCTCTCCCATTGTCGCAAATGTTCAACGCATATTTTACAAACACTATGAGGCACCCACACTTTATCTTGGTGTAGAATTTCAATACCGAAGTAAGCAAAATACAAACGACGCACTGTGTTTGTAATAGATTTACGCTGATTTCTCAGTATGTATTCACCACAAACATAACAAAATATATCAGGATCGTTAACACAACGTCTGGACGTACTAGCCATAATGAAATAGTAACACAAACTTTATCGATGATATTGTCATAATGACTAGTTACGAACAAGACCATAACAAGACCGACAACAATTCACAATGAGGGTAGTAGGTAAACTAGAGCTGATGAGTTAAAATGACGTATGTCAATATACTGTACATTACCTACTTTATCGACAATTCAAACAAACAGAGATGCACCAAAAAAAAAATTGTTTTTTGTAGGCCTGTGTTATAGGTTATAGCAGGATTATTGATAATAGATAATTTTACAATAGAAAGTACCGGAGCTTCTAATATTTTTGACTCCAATGAAAGCTTGAACTGTACACCTGAGGAAATTAGCAGAAAAGCCAAACACAAATTATCTGTCAAATAATGACAATGGATTTTGACAGTAGGTAATAACTTATATCTTTTCGTCTAAGATAAAAAATATCGTGTGCACCACGGCAAGAAAATGGTTTAGCGGGTCTCTAGAAGTCTCATACCTTCTTGAGACCCGGCAAATATCCATTGTCTTGCCTAAGTACACAATATACTATTTTTTCACATTCCGGAACTTCTGGGTAGTATCTCGCGCGCAGCTATAAATGAAAGGCGTTATAAGAAAAGCCATGATCCACTAACGATTACACACTTATTTCAGCATTCTTTCAAGTAAGACCCTTCCAAAACATTCTTTTGGAGTTTTCCAAAAACTCTTCCACTACTTCTTTCAGGCAATCATCTGAAAAAAAACGTGTTCTACACGAATGCTTTTTTGGATTTAGGAAAAACAATAATCACTCGGTGCTAAGTCCGAGCTGTAGGATGGATGTCCTATCTCTATAAAGCCACGGTCGATTATTTCTCGGACTTCGCGAGCCTTATGAACTCTGTAACTTCTTCTTGTACCAAAAGACAGTGACCGTGACTTTTCTCGTAGAAACAGTTTGACGACACTTTAAAGGTTTCCTCGTAGGAGAGTTAGAGCAACCCCACTGCATTGACTGTCTTTTGGTCCCAACGTTGACATAGGCGACCCAAGTTTCATCACCTGTTATGAAATCTTCACCTTCAACATCGTAACGTGTCAGAAAATTTAGTGCCGATAGCATCCTCTTTCTTTTATGGTCTTTGGTAGGACGTATTGACACCCATTGTGAATAGAATTTGTGGTAACCTAAATCTTCGGCAATAATCTCGTACAAAAGTGTACGTGAAATTTGAGTTCTTGTTCTTAGTTCTGTGACTTTGAATCACCAATTTTTTTTCAACATAACCCACAAGTTCGTTCGTCATAACAATTTGTCTTCCACTTCGACTTCATCATGAACATTAGCTCGTCCTTCTAGAAAGATACGGTACCATCTGCTAATCATAGTGTCACTCATGACATTTTCACCATAAATAGAACAAAGTTCACGATGAATCTCAACACCCTTCATGTTCTTTGCACACAGAAATTTGATAACAGCACACAATTCACAGCTGGCGGTATTTTAAATTGAAGCAGCCATTTTAAACGGCCAAAATAGCACGAAAGAATGTCAGAACGATTCTCACACTAGCACTGCCAAACTCACACTGAACCACCAGATTACACCAGCGCTGCATTACACTTCTCTGCTCACTAATCGGAAATGGAACTTACTTTACGAATGCCGCTCGTATATGTAACACACACACGCTGTAGTGCATGTGTGTGTGTGTCAGGTCACTAGCACTGCCAAACTCACAGTGAATCAGGTTACACCAACGCTGCATCACTAAGCAGAAATGGAACATACTTTACGAATGCCCCTCGTATATGTAACACACACACACACACTGTAGTGTACGTGTGTGTGTCAGGTAAGAGGTATCTATTATTCTAATATTCTGAATTCATAGGCGGCACATAATACAATTTCCAGGAGGTTTTTAATTTTGGCGTCGTAACTGAGTCAAAATTTCTTGGATTCATATTCTATATAATTGCATCTTTCCATTTTTCGTACGTAGTCATTTTCTTTCAAGAGCATATGATATATGTACTTTAGTCAAAGTGCGTTCCTTCTTAATCGATACGAGTAGCGCAATCAAGCAAAGACTGGAACGACCTCTGTATCACCAAGTTGCTTCTATCGTTTCTTGGCTTTACTTTGTTAAATATTTTTCACTTATGGAAAACACTAAACAATTAGTTTTCCTTAAAGTCCATGTGTACAGTTACAGATATGTATATTACATGTCTGTTTCAATTGTTTCCTTTAAGTATTAAATTAAGTATTAAATATTGAAATGAGGAATTAATAGCTTCCTAGCTTTAAATTTCAATTCGCGTTAATTCTATCGAAATCAGGCTACCTCCATGAACACGGAATTTACATGTAAAACAGAACATGAAACTAAAATAATTACGATACATTCTATCGAATACCTCTTTAAACGACGTAACATAAAAGAACTTACCTACCTTTGTCTACAAACCTTAGAACACCAGAACATAGACGTTCTCATTCGCTTAATACATAAAATATAACCCGAGGACATCTAGTTGATGGATGCTCGTGTCCCTGCACGAAGAAGGTGTCAGTCGAGATGAGTTCCCCCGACTACCCCCGGGGCCCGACTACACCGATACACACTCACACGGGACAATGTGAGGGGTGGATTAGCATTGACAACGATGCGAAAGGGTGACTTGGTGGAAGAGGATAAAGGAAGGATATTGTTTCTGCTTTTCTCCGGGTACGGGATTTTACTTGCACACATATTCAGTGGTGAAAGGAAATTTAAGGTCGACCTTCTCGCCGCGAACTACCAAGAAAAGAATTCAAGTGGGGGCTGTTTTAATTATTTAGTAATATTTGCCACTTTTCTTGGCTTCACACGTAAATTTAGAATAGACAGGCTTGTGGCGAATACTAAATTGTGTCTACACTCGTATATGTGTTTGTTATGGACCCGAAGAGAAAATGGACCTGTGTCAAATGACGTTCCGAGATTTTTTTAAAAAACGAAAAAATCTCATTTTCTTTTTTTACCTTTAGAACATTTATTCGTAGTTGCAGAGGAAAACTAAAAACACATTCTCGAGGACACTTTTGATCTACTATTTAATGGTAAACTGTAAATTTCCAAATGACGTTTCGGTTCTATCTGGCCATTATCAACTTTCTTATTTCCTAGGGGCACTATGTCGGATTTTGACACCGCTAGAAAGATTTTTTTTCTGATTTCAACCATGTATGGCATGTTGGCACAAGTTTTTAATATTATGCTTTAATTTAAGAAGAATATATTTGAAGATTAAGTAAGGTAGCCATGAAAATTCCAAACTGGAAAAGTACATTACTAATAGAAAAATGTCGTACACCAACGAAGAGAAACGAGATATGATAAGTATTTTTTATGCATCGAATCGAAATAGCGAGTACAAGATATTTACAATTGTATTCAGAACGACAACAGTCACACCGTACCATTTTTCTGGATCTTGATAGAAACTTGGTCGAGATTGGATCGTTTACCAAACTTAGTCATGTCTATGATAACAGGAATTTGAATGAACATCAACAGGATATAAATTTGCCCCAAACTCTAGTATGAAAAACTTTACATCGAAATAAGTTTAAACCATACAAAATTCATGTTAGCCACAGATTAATACCTGGTGGTAATTAAGACGACTGGAGTACTGCACCTGGTTAGTGGGAAGGTTGGAAGACGATGAATTTTTTTTATACAAAACAGTGTGGTTAGATGAATCAAAATTTAACAATTCTGGAATGTTTAACAGGAATACGGAGCACTATTGGGCAGTACAGAATCCCAGACAAAACAAGGCATGAAGAAACATTAAATGGGGAAAAATATTTAAACCTTCTTCGCACACACGTATCTAACTTCTTGGATAACAATGTTCCATTAAATCAACTAAGGCATGATGACGTAAAGAAGCTAGTTTTACAATTCGATCCAAGACACACCGAAGCTATCAAGAAAAGCCAGAAAATGTTTAAAAATAGTCAGGTAAAAAGTGATTTAGAAACTATTGGCAATAATTAATATGGGCTAGCTGAGGGAATTGAAAAATTACAAAGTGATTCGATGTCGTTTGTGGATTCTGTTCAAATTATGGATGATATTCACTCGAACCTATGTGCGACGAAAGGCGAAAAAAAAATAAGTGAGTAATACGAAAATTTGAAAATGTTATTGACAAGAATTCAGATTTTCTCATAGTAAGACAAATTTGTGAATATGCGTCGAAAGATCCATTAAGTTGTCACAAGGATTACTTTAAATTTACAAATATAACATCACTCGATGTGGAACGGTCATTTTCATCATTGAAAAATATTTATTCGCACGCTGTACTCATTTGACTGAAACAAGTGTGGAAACATATTTAATGACTCAAATATTTAATAGGTGTCACCCAGTTTATCATTTCATGGAAGCTCTTTAAAACAGTAAGTATTTCAACACGTTATATAAACTGTTTTTATCATTATTTTATGTGTGAACATTCATACGTCCGCATCGCCTATGCTCACTCATGAAAGTCACGGATTTTCCTAGGGAAATAATGCGATTCACGGGACAGAAGCTTGACATCTTTGAATAGAATTTGATGACCGGAGTTGAGTTTGTGTTCTGCCAGCGCTGAACTGGCTATATGTAACAGTCTAGTACAACGTTCATATTCGGTTACACGCACACCGACTGGCCGCTTAGTTTCGCCAATGTACACACTGCCACACGAACACGGAATGCAATACACTCCTTGTGCTTGGAGCGAAGATATTTTGTCGCATTTGGTTTTCGTGTGGCAGTGTGTACATTGGCGAAACTAAGCGGCCAGTCAGTGTGCGTGTGTCCAAACATGAACGTTGTACTAGACTGTTACATGTAGCCGGTTCAGCGCTGGCAGAACACAAACTCAACTCCGGTCAACAAATTCTATTCAAAGATGTCAAGCTTCTGTCCCGTGAATCGCATTATTTCCTTAGGAAAATCCGTGAATCTATTGAAATTTACAAACATTCCCGCAATCTCAATAGAGACGATGGCTACACGTTACATCCGACATGGCAAACTCTACTGAACTGTACTAATAATTACCACGCCCATACGACGCATGCCATTGGCTCATTGTCCCCAGCCAACAGCAGACCACCATCTGACCCGGTCCCCCCTATATAAGTTGTGCCGGTCTGTGTCATAGCATTCTTCAAGCTACTGCGAAACAGCGAACATCCACGTACACCCCTGAAGATGTCCCTTGAGACAGTGGACGAAACGTTGGCAATTACGCCTAACTCGATGCGGTTCCTACCCGGAAACCGAGATCTACATCTAGAGAACGACCGCGGAAAACTACACCTACATTCGTATTGTTTACTATTAGCAATATCACCCCAATATTGTGGATATATTCATTCTACACTGAAATAATGCGATTAACGCTATAAAAAAATTTCATATTTTGCATAAAATTAAGCTTTAGTTCATATTTTTAGTTTGTGTGCATAAAGTGAATATTTTTTACATTTTCGACATAAAATCGCATATTCTTTATCCATTCATTAGTTTATAATATAATCAATCAGATGAGAAGTAAAATTTACTTGGAATTGTGGCCAGCGTCATAAGTTTTCCCGTATACCGTGTACGAAATTTGATCGCATAGTTTCTTGTTTGGTTAGACATTTGTCTAATGTGATTGTTAATTATTCTAAGAATTTAAGTACTGGTAAATTGTGATTGGATGAAATACATTCCATCCTTTTCTAGTCTTCACATCTTCTGTTTAATAACTCTTGATTGAAAATTGAAAATTATATTTGCTATCCGCTCGCGCAAAGGTGAACTTTAATTTAATTCAAAATGCCTAAAGTCAGTCGTAGTTTTATGGCTGTGTGGATAAAAAAACTACCCGGAATTAACTTGGAAAAAGTTCTCACTAATTATTTAAATTAGTATAATACAATATAAAACTTTATTTAATTAAAATTTACCTACATTTTCATAATTTTTTATTTTATTGTATTATAATCAACTAATAGTATTTGCTTTGTAATTTATTCTTTACCCGCGGAAATAAGAAGTCATCAGGTGCTAGATCTGGACTATACGGTGAATGACCCATTATTTCTACGTTCTGGGCATTGAAATACTCATTTGTTCGAGCACCAGCGTGGGCCCGAGCTTATCTTGATACGAAATGATCCTTCCTCTTGGACGTCCTTCGCGAACATTTTGGAGAACCTTAAGCTAACAAATTGTAATTTACCATTCTGAGTTAACAGTACGTCTATCCGCCAGTGCTACAGTGGAAACATGCCCAATAATTCCAAAAAATGTGGCGACCATCTTCTTCTTTCGGCTTTTTTCACGAAGACTTTTGTTGGAGCCGACTCATTCTCAAAGACCCAAACTGACGATTCTTGCCTTTGTACACCAAATGAGACGATCTACGATCAAAACGATCTAGTAGTGTAGATCTCCACTATGCCACATGGTCTTCTTTTTGAATTGAATCAAGTTGTGGGGAATTCACCGAGAAGAAAGCTCATGGACCTCCAAATGTTTGTGTAAAATAATGTTAATAGCTTTCACACCAATATTTAAAATTGCTTGAATGCTTCTGACAGTAGAATGTCATTCCTCTTCAATCGTGTTCCGAATAAGACCAATATTTTTTTTGCAACTACCGTTTTTAAGAGCTCAAAAACTGTCATTTAAGGAAAGTCGACCACGTTGAAATTCATTGTACAACCGCTTTACGGTAGCGACTATCTGAATAATAATGAGTACATAATTAAAAAGTCCACAGAAAAGCATTTTGGGTCAATACTACGCTATAAAAATAACATCAGATGGGCTCCATCGTTCAGTAAACAAGTTTCTGCACGTCCCATAAGTTCGTAAACGTCCTCAGCATTTGTAATGGAATCAGTTGAATCGCAGTTGTTCTTGATTATTTTGGATCGTCTGTGCTCTGAGGTAGATTCTCATAGATTTTATGTTTTAAATACCCCCCCCCAAAAAAATAATCGCATGCTGATAAATCAAGAGGGTATGGAGGCCAGGTTAGCTCACCATTACAAGAGATGACTGTTTCTAAAAAGTGTCGTTGTTTTATTTGCAGTGAAACTCTTGTCGCGTGAGATATCGCACCATCTTATTGTTACCTTAACGATCATAAATCAGAGTTTCCTAAGCACTGATAAACGAAAACCAGCCAGTATGGCCACATAATGCTCAGACGTTAGCGTCATTCATGACTTGTCACCAAACACTCGATTTATTTCCTCAAAACATTCTTCGCGGCTTAAGCCATGCTTGAAATTGTAAAAAATCACAGCTCGATAATTCTCCTTGTTCAGTTCCATGACTTACTGGCGAAAGGATTACTTTAAACTTATGTAACTTACAAACAATAAGGTATAATTGACAACTGTCACTGCAATTGAACTTGTAACAACTTGCAAAATATCATTGCTTATTAGACAGGTTCAGCGGAAAGAGAACAGCCCTCGTAAATAGATTTGCAAATGTAAAGAATTCTTAGAACTTAAAGAAAGTTTTAGAATTTTAATATGCTAATAAAAGTATGTTATAGAGTGGTTTAAGCTTGAAAATTCACATTAAATATTTGGTAAAATTGGAAATGTTTATGTTTGAATTCTATATCCTTAGATCTATTTATATTTAACAATCAAAAATGTTTGAAATTAAAATATTACAAAAGGATAGTAAATGTATTCTCAACACTAACAATGCAAAGTATTTCAATTACTGCCCTTAACTTGTTATTAATTTAATTCAACAATAAATATCCTGGGCAAATATGTATCTAACTGATGTAGTTAACATAATTTCATAGTTTATTATCTGCACGGCTAGTTAATGAAGATCGTCAAAGATCTTATTTACCAATTACCTGGAACTCTACTAACTACTTCTTAATGTAAACCGGGCATCTACTGGCAAAGTAACTAGCTATCTGCGAAGAGTATGTCGCAATTTCAGGATGATTTACGACTGAACGTGCGTGGTGCGGCTTAGTTCGTAAACTTCGCGATAATTAACGAGAAAGAAGAACAACGTCGGAGCGGCCTTTTGCAAATACTAGATCACCTACACCGAAAGTTTTACCATCATTTAAAGTTAAATTCTCCGTCGGTCGGTTACCATCGCGTTTCGGTTTCATATTCAAATGGTACAGTCTCCAGCACTATACATATTTTACACTTCCGTGGTTTGATTTTCTCTCCTTTTCCTTTTCTTTTCTTTTGGATCTATTTTTAGATATTGTCGATTGGCAAAATCTACTAAGGAAGTTGTTAAGTTTGAATTTCTGAAATACATAAATACTGTTTTTCTTATGGAATTCATTAGTACGAGGGTAATCTTTTATATTTTGCATATAGAGCTTGAATAAAACGGTAGATAGTTTGAAAGACTTCATTGTTTTTCGAAATATTCTCCACGAAGATTAATGCACTTTTGATCGCGCTCGAACTAACTCTGAAAGCAGTTATTTCACTCGTTTGTTGGTACAGTCAATATTGCGTTTTTGAAGGCATCGAGTGCTCCTTCTGACGATTGGAACCTTTGACCAAGCAGTTCATCTTGCGAGCTGTGTGCGAACTCGCACTGTTTTGATTTTTTGGAGCTCAGAGATAGCTGGCGGCAAACAAATGGTTGTATGCCAATGGGCAGTAAGTTCTTTAATCTTGTATAGAAATTACTGCTACATGACCTGCTTTCGAGAGAAATGTCGAAACTATCTTTTTGGAGTCACTTCACAAACTCGGCGATGCATTCTTATTGAGATAATTGTCTTCGATAATTATAAATAACTATTACGCGATCATTTTCACGGTTTAATTCCATTTTTCGACTAACATGTCAACTTTAACAGTTCGTTGTAGCTACAACACTAAACGTATCGCACAGAAGCTTTAGATTTAGGCTAACTAAAGATGGAGACTAATTTTTAGTACTGACATTTGATTAGTGGCGCCCTCTATGTCCCAGTATGCAAAACATAAAAGACATCCCTGGTATTACTATATCATTTCCAGCTGTAATTCAGAATCTTTCAGATGTAATTCAGATTAACGAATTTTATTTCAGAAAGCGTCAAATGTGAATCATATTAGTAAGTTTGATTTCAGAATGTATCAATTGTAATTGAGATTAATCAATTTAATTTCAGAAAAGCAATTGGCAATTAAGAGAAGGATTATTTTTGTTTATATACATACAAGGTATAACAAAACTAAAACATGAACATAATTATAATAATTAATGATTACATATAGGTATGTGTGTATATATATAATAATATATATATATATATATATATATTGATACGTTTCTTAATATTTTAAATTCTTTATCTATGAACTTTTAATATTTCTTAGTATGATATTATGTTGCGGTTTATTCTCTTGATGATCGCGATAATGTTAAATGAGACGTAAAAAGTAATATTAACTGTTATGTAAAATGTTGATTTTATACTTAACTTAGAAATGGGCTTATTATTCTTTCTTTTTTTTTTATATAGACGGCTAGCTCAATATTTCGTATCTCCAGGGTTCAAAGTCGGTTCAGATATTTATACTCCTCTCTTAGCTGATTTATTTTAATAAATCAATTCGAACAATACTTCAAGCAATTAAAATAAAACCAAAAAATAAAATGATAAAAAAACATTAACTTTATTGTACAAACAAAATTCTTAAAAATTCAAAATTAAGTCGGTATTTCGTGGAACACAAGCAATGATACATGTGATAAAAATTGGTACTAATACAAATCTTCTTTACTCTTGCGAATAAACATGTGTTTAACAATATCAGTCTAATAAAATTGTGAATATTGGAAATAATAGATTAAGTTTAGATAGTTTAACAAATGCAAAGTGAACTTCAATCTGTTTAATAACAGTTTACAGTGTTTGAGGAACAAATCGTTAACTGTAAGTACGAGTAAGTTGAGAACAACCAGTTCTATATGTGAATATGACTATTTAAAATGGCGTGTAACAATTAGTATATAAAAAAACCTGTATTTTCGGGAATTAACTTCAGTGATCTCTGTCTATAGGTTCTGGAATGGTTCTTGAGTCAGGAAAACGGATATTAACCAGATCGGTTCGCTTAGAATAGCTTATTCGTGATGTTTCCAAAGTCCGACGACAGCTGATTGCTTGGCGGCGTTCGTGTGCTCCGTTGAATGGCTTTATCTTCGGTGAGCCTTTTTTAGTAGACTCGCTGTATGATTTATATGTCCCAAAATTTCAAAAATTTCTATCTCCGGAATGTGATGGTCTGGTCTTTTGTAACTTTTTCAGTGTTGACGAGAGGTATTGTAAGCGTTTTAGATAAATTTAACACTTGGACACTAATTATTTTAGTAGAAAAAAATTACTTTTATCGGAGCGAAATGTTCGTGACCGTTCGTTACAACAATGGTGGTAAAGACGCCGTTTTATTATTTTGTTTTAAGTAAAATGACTGGCCGTTTATTGCCTTGTTCGTACTCATAATTATGTTGTTATACAGTTATAATTTAGGTAATATTTCAATGCAAATGGGTTTATAAAATTATTTTAAGAATTATTGAATAAGTTTGGTTATGAAACATATGTTGTTTTGTTTACAATTACTCTGTCAACATATGTTCCTATACAGGTTATTATGCTGTTATAATTTGGAGGAGGAGCTTAATTGTTTCAAATCCATTTGAATATAAATACGTTAAATATGTTCTTATAAATCGCGTTAAATATTAATTTGAATTAGAAAATGAGTATAAACATCAGTAATAAAAATATAGAGAAAAATAAGTTAATCATTCCAAAGCAAATTTGTCGTCATAATAAAGTATTTATATTTTGAATTAATTCCTCCCCTCACTGACATAAAAACATATAGTAAATATGAACATTATAACTAAATAGCTTGTTTTTGTGTCCCTTTCAGAGGAGGAGCCTTTCTTTTAATGCTTCAATATATATATATATATATATATATATATATATATATTGTAATAACGCAGAATGCTGAGAAATAAAAATAAATGAAAAATAAAATGAAATAACAAAATGCTAGCTCGAAAACTTCAGATATATATAAAATAATAATTGCAAGGATTCTGCTTAATCTCAAGGGTCTAAAAGTAAGTTCTCCATACACAAATAGACATCTACTAATACATGAAATAATACGAAAGCGTCAAATTTATGTATAAATATATATTTAAATGAAATAATATCAATAATCACAAGATACAAATATTACTATCAAATCTGACATAAAAATATAATGGAAAATGACGTTTGAGATGACGTGAGTTTATAACGTGTAAAGAAAAGTGATATCAAGCAATGTTATATCTTTAACAAAATTTTATATAACAATTACACTAAAATACCTGAAGAATATGTTAAAATTTTGAAGATCACAATTTTCAATATGTTCTTTGTATGAAGTTCACAGGAAAATTTCTATCTAATACGTCAAGAATGTATGTCCGTTGCTCGATTCAAATTTCAGGATAATATCCTAGTCGCTGCGTTGCTTATAATCCAAATTAGCAGGATAAACCACCAGGTTATGCTCAATATGGGATCCAGATGAGTTGTTCTTATTCCAAGATGATTCAAAAGAAATCTGATTTCTTCTTTAAAAGTGTTCCTTTGATATAAATAAAATCTTCCGTATTCAAATGTATGATTATATTCTCCTTATATGATTAATACATCCAGAATACTTATTCAAACACTTCCTGATGTACAATATACGTCCATAAGCATTTTGTATAGGAATATAAATGGAATATTGATAAAAAGACTCAAATTATAAAATGCAGATAAAGATCTCTTTCAATCAGTCAAAAAAAATAATAATCAATTATTATGTTTTTTCGTCGTCAAGACTCCTAACAGCAATTTTGTAAACGTAAAAATCAGATATTCTACGAAAATTCGTGCAAAGGTTACTAAAATAATTTAAAAGATAATATTATAGAAAATCCACTCACGTAATCTCAATTACAAATCTTGTAAATGAAATTCACATAAGACAAACAGATAATAAAATATGGGAAATAATATCAAAATTACAAAATTCTTACTATAAAGAAATACTTTACAAATCTTAACATTCAAGATATAACATTGTTGAAACTGAAAACTTATTAGTAAAAAAAAAAATTAATTAAGAGGGTAGGTTGACTCACAACATTATCCCCATTGTTAATGAAATAAATTCGATTAAGTCGGAATTTTTTCAGAAAATTAAATTCAATAATAGAAGGTATATAAGAAAAAAAAAATTAAAAACGAAGATTGTATCTTGTAATAGTCAATTAAAATACTGGTCTTGTAAATCTGAAAATGATTGTTCAATATGTGTGAAGAAACTCAACAAACTAAAACTTTTATAACGTTCATACAATACTTAGTTAAGAACTGTATATTAAAGAAACTATTTCCATAAAACAAAATATATCAGAGTTACATAACTAAATCGGAACATAGTATTTATGTTAAAATTATAGGAAAATTTTAAAATATAATAATAACTAGTCATTGATAATAAAAATAAAATTATCGTATACAAATATATTTTTTTTTTTCCGAATTGTAAATATTTATTTATATTACTAGTTGAATATTTATTATGAATTTTATATATATAATTAAATCTTTTCGACCTGTAATAATCCTGTAAAACTGGGCTGTTTTCAGTGATCTAAATTTAGTATTAAATTCTTGTTTTATTTGTATTCGATATTCTGGTATTAGAAAATGGTGTTATACTTGAGGTTATTTTTATGTTAATCTCTTGTATTGATGGTATAAGCTTAATATTCTTTTATAATAAATTGTTATATATAATCCTCATTTATAAATGATATCTTTCCATATAAGTTTTAGCTTCCATAATAAATAATGCTTCTCATACATACAAATCATCGCTTTCCAAACCATACGCAAATCTTCATATCCATTCCTTTAACATATATAATCTACCCATAATAAGACCTATTTGTCTTTATCTATTATTAATCATAATTAATTCTATATACCCCATAATCATATAATGCTTCCTACTAACTTTATAAATCTGTACCTTATCCATTTCAATTATCAATTCATCAAGCCTCATATTTATTTTCAGTCTAACTATCTGTTTCAATATAAAACGTTTAATCTTTCATTTATTAACTTTAACATACTTATATGTGGTCGTTTTCCCCATTATATATTTTGATTTATTGTACAAAATTATTTAAATAATTGTTCTTTTGTAAGTTTATCCATACCATTAGAATATATGATGTTATTTTTTTTAATCTCAGAATATAATATTTCTTTATTATTGTTCAACAGTTTTAATATTTAAGCTCCAGTTATAGAAGTTATAGCTCTTTTTATATGTTAATAATTTGTCTTGTTATTCGTCCATAATTATATTTAAGTTTTATATTATGTTCTTTTTCCTCTACAAAAGTGATCTGCATATCTTTGTTAATATTTTATAAAAATCTAATTAGTTTAGTTTGTGAGTAATAAGAAATCATGACCCCATCTTTGCTTAGTTCGTCATTGTATGAATATTAGAACACCGAGATTCTATCATAATATGTTTAAATTATTATTTTCCGACGAACGATTTTATGAATATTAATGCTGTTATTTATGTATAAAAATATCATATTGCCTCTACCTAGTGTTTCGTGAAGGTTTTTAATAATTAGAGTATGCATAATTTCAATTTTTGTATAATTGTATAAGTTGGTGTTGATTTTTGTGTTAAGTATAGTGTTCAGAAAATTGTTAATATTAAAATATTCATTACTTATAGTATTGTTCATGGTTCCTACTTTATGAAATGTTTCATCAATGTCAGTGTATATAAATGAGTATTGTAAAATTAGAGTTGTGTTTTGTATATAAATATTATTTGCATGAGTCATGTTGGTAGCATTATTGTGAATAAAGTTTCTAATTTTATGAATATTAATATTAATTTGATTAATCCCCGATGTCTCTATATTCAAATTATCATACTCTTTTGCATAAGTTAATAGAAAATTCTGATATGCTCTATCATTTATTTGAAATTGATTACGTAAATTAGATTTAGTTTTGTATCTCAACGGTTTATTAAATTTACAGTCAGACATAATTTTAGTTACCTTTTTGTTGTTATTAGTGTTCATACTAGTACTCAAATGTTGTTCTTTCAGTACCGGATTGCATATTACCTCTTCTTGTTGGATTCTTGTAATTATTTTGTCTTCTTCGATATTCTTTACTTGCAATCCCCATTGCCTGTTTTGTAAATGTATTATCACTTCTAATTTAGTAATTATGTTTTGTTCCATCTTCTCATTCATCCTCTTCATTTCTTGTTGATTCTCTTCATTCATCCTCTTCATTTCTTGTTGATTCTCTTCATTCATCCTCTTCATTTCTTGTTGATTATGATCTAATTTCTCTGTCTGTATTTTCATTTCTTGTTGATTATCTTCAATCCTCACTTTAATACCCATTATCGCTTCTAACAAGATCTTCATCTGATCGACTGGCGCTTCTTCTTGTGCAACATGAACCTCTGTAATAGTGGACCTCTCTCCTTCACCTATTTCCTGACCATCATCTGATTTTCCTGTTCTTGTACCGGAACGTGAACGTGTTTCCATAGTTGATAATATGAATTAATATATATCTTATTTGTAAAAGTTGTCTATTAAGTTATAGATAATATGATATAAGTTGTTCTGTAATTGATGTTAATAGAAATATCTTTATTATACAATTTCTAATATAACTACGTTCCTTATTTATTTTTATAAACTGATATATTGCACCTATTTATTTCATGTATCTAATATGAACTGTTTGTGTATGAATAAATTTGCCCCACGTTGCTGGTGCCAAAAATGTAATAACGCGGAATGCTGAGAAATAAAAATAAATGAAAAATAAAATGAAATAACAAAATGCTAGCTCGAAAACTTCAGATATATATAAAATAATAATTGCAAGGATTCTGCTTAATCTCAAGGGTCTAAAAGTAAGTTCTCCATACACAAATAGACATCTACTAATACATGAAATAATACGAAAGCGTCAAATTTATGTATAAATATATATTTAAATGAAATAATATCAATAATCACAAGATACAAATATTACTATCAAATCTGACATAAAAATATAATGGAAAATGACGTTTGAGATGACGTGAGTTTATAACGTGTAAAGAAAAGTGATATCAAGCAATGTTATATCTTTAACAAAATTTTATATAACAATTACACTAAAATACCTGAAGAATATGTTAAAATTTTGAAGATCACAATTTTCAATATGTTCTTTGTATGAAGTTCACAGGAAAATTTCTATCTAATACGTCAAGAATGTATGTCCGTTGCTCGATTCAAATTTCAGGATAATATCCTAGTCGCTGCGTTACTTATAATCCAAATTAGCAGGATAAACCACCAGGTTATGCTCAATATGGGATCCAGATGAGTTGTTCTTATTCCAAGATGATTCAAAAGAAATCTGATTTCTTCTTTAAAAGTGTTCCTTTGATATAAATAAAATCTTCCGTATTCAAATGTATGATTATATTCTCCTTATATGATTAATACATCCAGAATACTTATTCAAACACTTCCTGATGTACAATATACGTCCATAAGCATTTTGTATAGGAATATAAATGGAATATTGATAAAAAGACTCAAATTATAAAATGCAGATAAAGATCTCTTTCAATCAGTCAAAAAAAATAATAATCAATTATTATGTTTTTTCGTCGTCAAGACTCCTAACAGCAATTTTGTAAACGTAAAAATCAGATATTCTACGAAAATTCGTGCAAAGGTTACTAAAATAATTTAAAAGATAATATTATAGAAAATCCACTCACGTAATCTCAATTACAAATCTTGTAAATGAAATTCACATAAGACAAACAGATAATAAAATATGGGAAATAATATCAAAATTACAAAATTCTTACTATAAAGAAATACTTTACAAATCTTAACATTCAAGATATAACATTGTTGAAACTGAAAACTTATTAGTAAAAAAAAAAATTAATTAAGAGGGTAGGTTGACTCACAACAATATATATATATATATATATGTATATATGTATTCCTTATTCTCATTATTGTTCATATTCAACGACACATTATGTACACTTTTTAGTTAGCAAACTTTCTTAATAAATTTCAGTTTTCAGTTAGCAACCTGGGTTTTTTTGTCACTTTTTGATATACAAAATGTCAAGAAAACTGACTCCGGCAGACAAAGTACAAATTTTGTTGAATTTGGAAAGTTGCACCATTAAACAATTCGCAGAATAATTTCATTTGAACAAATCTAAAGTATGCCAAGTTAAAAAAAGATGGGAAAATGAAGGCAGTATATGTCGCAAACGAGGAAAAGAATATCAACTGACATACATACATCACAATTTGTTTGAATATTTCATAGAAAATAAAAACAAACAGTAAAGCAAATTCATAGATTTCGTATAAGATTAACTAATAGGCAACAATTATGGAAATTTATTGAAAATACCTAGGAAAACATCGTTGAAAAACCTAATTTTTTAATAAGCCTCATTGATTCTGTGCCTAGAAGGTTAAGGACAGTAATGATGCGAATGAAGGACCAATTAAGTATTAGTTTAATGTGTTTTCTAAATTGTATTAAAAAATTACTTGACATTTGACATTTGTCTTTCAAACACTAAGCAATATTAGAAAATTTTGACAGTTTTGACAAGTTAGATTATACAAGATTTATGTGAGCTTAACTGTATATATGTATTAAAAAGTGATTAGAAGTACCCGAACCGTATAGATGGCTGTTATGGTTTGAAAAGAATGACTATTGTACGAAGTACTAACCTTATAAAGCTTAAACTTGACCCTCTTTGCCGAGTCTAATAATTACAACTACTTCAAATCAAAACTGACATTTAATGTCAACAACAAGCTGAACCTATCAAAGACAATAATCCTCCCAACTATGGCCGCCATCCCTTATCTAAATAATTTTTACTCATAATGTATATACTGTGTGTGTAACACGTATGTAAAATTCTACTACAGATCTGAGGTCGAATTATAATATTTGATCTAGGTTAATGCTAATGAATGGCGATCAATTATTCATTATGATTTTGGTGTATTTTGCTAAATAATTTCATTTGCCTGATTTTGGAGTGATTCATAACCCAGGATCAAATTTTAACAATATTATTTTCACATTAATTTATTTACTTTTGCATTTAATTTTAAGCATGTTGGTCGCTTGTATATTTATTTTAATATTATTAATTACGAGGCAGCTGTTATCCTGATAATTTTTTTCCATATGTAATTTCATACCTAGTTATGAAATATATAGTTGAAACCTGTTTATGATCTAATAAACCACACCTTGTTATCCAAATTTGTATTTTATTTCTGTTGATTATTGTCTGGTTAATCCCTTCGGATTTATTTGACTTGCCCTTCGGCAGCTTCTATGTTAGCTGTACAGATTATAAACACGGTGGCGCCTATTTTTAAAAAGAACCTCTCGCTAACTCGCCTCTAAACTGGCTAGCATCTTAACCTAAAATGTCCGGGGCATTTATGTTGGGTAAGGGGGTAAGTCGTAAAGATTATAGTTAGGTTCAAAAGGCACGCGCAACAATGTAGGTCGGTTAAACAGGTTATAATAGTGATGGCGGGTAAAGTCAAGTAAAGTTGAGCGCATGCGCAAAAGCAAGAAATAATTGTGACGTCACGATATACATTGACGCCATCTTCACAAAGTTTAAACGAAGATTAAGTAATTTCTAATTTTAAATAAAAGACAATGACAGAAAATTTAATCTAAATAGAACACTTTTTGCTATCTACTTGCCCATCTCGACTTATCTCTAGCTATATGTCAACAACTCGAGCCGCTAGAAGGTATCTGAAGGTAGACTCAGAATCGCCGAAGTGACGTTAACAAACACCACTTGAAAAATGGCATGCAATATAAAATAACATTGATTTTGTTATACGGTGTTATAAACGAAATAAATAAGAACGAATATCAACAACTAATAGATTCATTATATTAATAAATAACGTTAGATTTATAAAAATAAAATTAGTGTAAATTATTTGCGTGACATCGTCACAGACAATGAGTAGTCTGATACGAATAATATCGAGCAAGTGCCGCCAGAGCGACAACCACGCCAAACACAGGGTTAATACTTTCGACGGTGACATACTTTATGCACGATTTGTCCTACTTTATGTACTGTGGACGCGAAATCGTAGTTCATGGTGACTGGTTATATAGAGCTTCGTACATGCATAACGTAAAATTGCATTGTTAGTGTTTGCAGTGATGTTTAATGAAATTTTACATCGATGAAATGACATTTCTCTGGCTCAAATATAAGGATATAACCGAACGAAATTTTCTACAGAAATTTAGAATATTAGTCTTCTGGCAATGGTAACTTATATTCTGTGAAAGAAAATATATATTCCATTGTCGTACCATATTATTATGAAATGGTTATATACGAGGGCGAAATGATATTTCATATGTTTCATAATTGAATATCAATATTAGAAGGGCCGATTCCTCAGGTTATTTTAAGAAAAAAAGTTAATATTGTTACATTTGTATATATAAGAATATTTTAATTCTATTTTAAATTATATTTCTTCTAATATATTTCGAATTTAAAATAGTAAATCAAACTTAGCTAGCTTCTGTGTATATTCGTTTGCAAATAGAAAGTCCTTCTTTTGTTATCGTACTACCGGACACTTCGAAATATACTTGACTGAGAACTGTCACCAAGAATCTAACGTTCGGTTCCAATTCTCACAAATACATTTCATTTGAACTAATTTATTTACCTCAATTACGTACTCTTCTTTATAATTATGTCATGTCGCATATCATTTTAAGGCTTTTCACAGGGAATATCTTAAAGATATTTGTTTCATTGATATCACAACTTTTCAGCTCGCGCTTTGATTAGTTCCTAATTCAAAACGTCAGCTTCATTCTCCTCTCCACCTCTGTACCATAAAACAAACCTACCCGTTCTCTCCTACACAAATTCCTTCTTCTGTTTCCAACTCTTGTAAGTTACACATCGCTCAAACCCAACACGTGCAATTCCAGTATTCAAGCGCCGGTCGGCCCTGCTGATCGGGACATGGTTGCAACCCAAAAGTAGTTTGTATTGTTCAATATATAATATTCTTTTATTTAATTCACATTAATTTAACTAATTAATTTCTTTGTCCTCCTGCCAAACATCGCTCTTCATACTTGTCCAAGTACATGATGCGAACCTCGTGGCCGATCAACGCTTCCACAGGTAACTCTGTATTGTTTCATACAGCGGTTATTTTATGTTAATCACATTTAATTCCTGTTTAATTTACGATATAATTTAAATTACTTATTTGCCGCTACTTGTATATATTGCTACTTTTATTTAATATTTTTAATACTTGTAAATATCTCAATTTCTTATGTAAATATTAAATAATAACTTTAAGGACAACGTTGATATGTTTTCTTTTGGTTAAGTTGTAATATATTTATTTCAGCATTATTATACACGTTCTGGACCTTTGATGCTCATCATCACCACCATTTATTATTTAAACATTTACAGCATTGTTAGAACGCTCCAGCAAGCCTGGAAAGTATCAACACGAGCCACAAGCGTCCATCTTGTATCAACTTGGTGCTCCCACGTGCTCAAACAGATAAAACATAATTCCAGCTAGCGTTCTAGTAACAATATAAACATGAATCCGGTAGGATTCAGGGTGTTAAACTTCTAAGAAAAATGTTTCATACCACTTCAGATATTTTTTATGAAATTCGTTATATGCGTTCTTATCATAAAGGGGCATTTTCCAATGTAAGAAATTTTTCGAATTTTCTACCAGTGGCATTTGAGCGAAACTTGGACTGAGTATGTTTGAAAAAATAATGTTAAGCCACTGACTTTTCTTTAAACTGCAAATAAAAATTATTTTATTAATGGCGCTTCATTTTGTAACAAAAAGTTCTCGATTTTTTTTCGTAACTCGAACTCTTTTTCAGTAAAGAAATGAAGAACAATTATTGTTCCTATACTAAAAGCAGAGTATTAATAGTAGTCTATGTTTGTTGTTGTTTTATTAATTTTGATACTTGATTTAATTAGCTGGTTAAAATAACTGTACAGTGTTAGTTGGAAAAAAAATTGTTAATTTTGCTAATATCGAGTTGGCTGATATTCGCTACATGTATAGTTTGGCTGATGGCAGCGCACCGGAGGCTAGACGATTGTATCAAGAGCGCTATCCGAATAGAGTTACACCAGATAGACGAACTATTTCAAGCGTAAATTGAAGATTAACTGAAACAGGCACTTTTAGGCCAAACGATCAATTAAAAGATGCCCATCGTACTACGAGAACTCCAGAAATTCAAGAATCAATTTTAAATCCAATTGATGAACATTCTGAACCGGAAAAATTGGAAATAACTTGAATTTCTCGCATATTCTAGTTAACGATTTTCTGTTATACCCGTTTCATATTTACCGGGTCCAAGCCTTACTTCTCCATGGATGATTTTTGGAGAATATTACTTAAAATCCCATGTTTGACTTTAAAATCATGTTCACAGATAAAGCTAACTTCTCAAGAAACGGTATCAGAAATTTCCACAATAATCATGTTTGGGCCGTAGAAACTCCGCATGCAGTTGTTAAATCTAACCATCAAAAGCAATCTTTGCTAAATGTGTGTGCTGGAATTGTTTAATATTACTTGGTTAGGCTTTTTTCTGCCACAAAGGCTAAATGGTCATAACTAGGGACCGGACACGAGAGGCCGATGACTCATCGCTCACGGGCGTACTACTGAAAATTTGTATTTTTAAAGAGTTTTCAATTTTATTTATATAATTGGAAAACGAACGGGTGGTGATCTATAAAATACGAAATACTTTTTTATTTGTTCATTTTGTAGTTCAAGTTGACTAAAGTAATATTACCTAGCAATACTTTCTCAAAGTTCTCTTCTGTCAATGAAATACATCCTTGTAGATAGAAAACGTCCTCTCTACAACGCAAATGGTTATAGGTGCATACTGGAAATATTCTTTTATTTCCGCGTACTTAGCAGTTAGATTTTGAGGTATTGTCCCCATGTTATTGCCGCAATGTTAATGTTAATTAAATCTGGATTTCTATTAAAAACTTCGTCTTACTCTTGCCGAAGGCCACATTCGAAGTCACTTGGAATAATCTTCAAATTATTAATAGCCACATCTAATGTGGTTAATCCATCATTCAATTTGAGATTTTGATTTTCAAAATAAGTGATTAGTTTTGGCAAATTTCCAAAGTGTTCCTGAAGAGAGTACAACTGATTTTTTAAATTTGGAATTTCGATTAGTTCCTTGAACTCAGAAATACTTCGAGCATCGTCATTTAAACATGTAACGAAATTGTGTAAACTATCGCATAAAAACTAGTAGCTTCCAACAATGTTCCCCATCTAGTTATTACTGAAGATGGAGGCAGTGACAAAGATGGAAGTTTTTCCCTCTAAAGAGCTACTCTCAATGGTGATTTTCTGAGAACATTTTTAAAAGCGGATACAAGTGTATCAACTTCCGGAAAGGTATCTGATATATTCACAGATTCTGTGGAGAGCATGTGCTAGACAAGTAATATGCAGCATATAACAACGCCAGAGATCTCAACGCATACGAAAGCATTTATATCGTTAAAAACAAAATTAATACTTGTAACTCGGACAACGGTCCTATCCAATACAGACGTCTTTTTTCATTCTTAGGAAAGAGGTAGAAAAGGTCGAGAGCGTGAGAATAAAAACATAGTGTTGCCATTTTCTTAAGAGGGGTAAGTTGACATAATTTTAGTTTGTGTATTTGTTTTAAATTTAAATTCAATGAATGCCGTGTAAAATTGTGCGCAATTCTGTATTAGCTTTACTGTGCCCCATGTTCTTTGATTAGTGAGTTTACCTACTGATAATGACAACTTATTTGTCCAAATACGTATTTAAGATACGATTATTAATTGTGGTAAGGTGTTTTATACATTTTTTTGAGTTTTTATTTAACCACAGCCTCGAAAGAAAGACTATTCTACTTCTGAGATAGAGTACCATTTAATTGTGTAACTTTCCGTTCGACTGTATTACATAATAGTTTTTGTGGTGATTAAAGAGAAAACAATAATAAGAACGATATTTAGAGAAAATATTCTGTAGATTCAATAATAACAGTTACAGCAAAGGAACAATGACATCATAAACATTTTACGACTAGCGAGGACTTAGCATTCCCTGTCTTTATAACTTATTTTTCTCTAAGAGATTGCCATATTTTGGGAACAATATACGGTTACAAAATAAACTACAGACACATTCAATGGTCTTTTTATAAGTTCGTTATCAAATATTCGACAAACGCGTCCACTAGAACGTTACGCTCGGGTTTCTTTCTCCTTTTTATAGCACAATAATCCCTAACCACTACATGGACGGTCGTTTTTCCCTCGATCCTCTTCTACATCGTATTTTTACCTCTCTACATTTCTCTTTCGTTTTTCCGTAATTTTTTTTTTTACTCTCCGTTCGATTTAGTATGGCGCGGTCGAGCGATGGAACAGGAAACGTGTCAATTTTTTATATATCCTTTTAAATTGAATTTATATTTGTGGACCCTCGAAATTCGTCTACTTTTTCCGTTACAGTTTGACGTCTGGTGTAATTTTGTTTTGGGTGGGAAATTATCGCTTGAAAAATGATAGCCCAGGCCCTCTCCCTGCCACTATCCTTATGGATATAGAAATTGATATTCGGTTTTCACGGACGAACAACTTCCAATAGGTTTATTGTCTTCGGTCGAGTTCGAACGAAAATATACTTCCTCTTTGTAAAAAAGAAACTTATGCGATGACGTAAAGTTTTTAACGAATACAGAATAAAAATTGTTGAAGGAGAAAAAACAGCTTTATTCCGTTTTATGTAACTCTTTGAGTATTATTTTTTTATATAAAAAATACATGATAAAAACCAGCACTCACTCCAATTATGTCTTTGAACTAGTTTATTGTAAAGTGTCCCGATAGGACAGAAAAAAAGTATAGTTTATTTCAAATTATAAGAATATAACATTGAACGGCTCTAATGCTTTTATTTCACCACCTGCGGCAATAACTACCTGCACGCTCAATACGATTATCCTTTACGCAAACAAACTGCTGAGGTCCGTAATGACAAAATTTAAGTAAATTGTAATTACTGCAATTTAGATTAAATAAAATTTAATAGTAATATAAGTACCAGCAGTTGTTAATTTGAATATATAGTTATTATATATAGTTATATAGTCATTAAATTACAATTTAGATGAAATAAGTGCTTATATTTATTAAACAAAATTTAAGTAAATATAATTAGGAGAGTTGGTATATATTACGAGTACATCTAATATTGAGTCTATTTATTATTTATTGTTAATCTTTACTGCTGTATACATATTTGATTTTTCTCTCTTTACTTAACGAACATGTGGCGACCTTTTGCTGAAAGTGTTAGTGATTATGATGTGGATAGTGATAATACTGTTGGAGCACGACAGAGAAAGCATATATCAGAAGATGCAAAGCAGATAATTTTCAATGTCTATCATACCCTGATGGAAGAAAATAACGAACTACAAACCCAGAACGTCGCAATTAACCAAGATGCCTTTTGGAACAATATATAAAATAATTGAGAATAACGCAGGGCCTCGAAAGCAAGGAAGTGACAAATGAGAACCGAGAAAAATTCAAGAGTATGAAATTGATACTATTAGGCAGCAAGTATACTCCTTCTACAGAGGAAATGTTGTATCTACACTTGGCTGCTTACATAAAATAATCAGTTATGAGCCTATAAATATTCAGTGTTCTAAAGCAACCTTGTGGCGGACGCTAAAGAAAGCTGATTTTAAGTTTGGCACTATAGACCAACGTCGCACAATTATGGAAAGCCCGAGGTTACAGAAACTTCGATATGATTACTTAACGGCAATTAGAAGGTAGACAGGAAGGACGATTCATATGTTATTTAGACGAGACGTGGTATGACACCCATGACACAATTTGCAAAGGTTGGGTGTATAGTTCAAGTATGTGTCAGTTGGATGCGCCGGTTTCGAGAGGGAAGAGAATAATCATTCTTCATGCTGGGTCAGAAAAAGGATGGATTGGACAGCCGCTATTGTCTGCTAGAAATGTTAAATCCTCAAGTTTAGATTACCATAAAGATATGACCTCATTTTTATTTGAAGAATGGTTTTGTGATACTTTGCTGCCAAATTTACCAAAAGATAGTGTGATAGTGATGGAAAACGCTACGTATCATTCTCGACGGCAAACCAAAGTTCCTACAAAATGTAATAATAAGAAAGATATTAAAACATTTTTAGAAGCAAATGATTTATATTTTGAGAACCATTATACAAAAAACCAATTAATAGAGGTGATGAAGACAAAATAATATTTAAAGGATTATTATTTGGATAACAGAGCCAAAGAAGCAGGACATACAATTTTGCGTTTACCACCATACCATTGCATTTTCAATCCCATTCACTTCATATGGGCCCAACTGAAAAATACCATAAGACGAACAAATCAAACACCGAAATTTAGTGAAAGCAGTGTAACACACTAAAAAAAAACATAAAAAATGTTATGGAACATATAACTGCTGTAAATTGGAAAAATGTTGTTAAACACGCAATAGCAAAAGAGGACGAATATATGCGCATGTACAAAATAGTAGCACCTTCGATTATAAATTTGCAATACTATTCAGACACAGACACCGATTTGTAAGACGACTCAAT
The DNA here is from genome assembly GCA_935421215.2 of Melolontha melolontha. NCBI lineage: Eukaryota > Metazoa > Arthropoda > Insecta > Coleoptera > Scarabaeidae > Melolontha > Melolontha melolontha. The sequence continues at coordinate 116,606,692 of OW285242.1, read as the reverse complement.
CACAGATTATTTATGAATTAATTAATTAATTAATTATTTATGTATTACAAATAAATTACCTTTGTATATCTATATGTATCCACTACACATGTTGCCACACGATTTGTAATTTTTTCTTTGTATATAAACCCAATATACAGATATTTTTTATTATATACTTGAAATTAACAGCGTAGGGCCCTAATTTATAGTCAATACGGCCCCTAGATTCATACGTTGCAAATAATAAAATGCAATAAGGAGACCAGGTATAATAATTATCTTCACAGAAGGTGATGCAATAAAAGCATTAGAGCCGTTCAAAGTTATATTCTCATAATTTGAAATAAACTATAAATATACTGCATGTGTGCGAAACTTTAAGCAAATAAAAGTGGTAAACAAGAAGTTGTCAAGCTGATAAAAGTTGTGGATTCAAAACCCCAAAAAAGTTCCAAAAATATCTTATAAATTCGTTAAATTTTCAGTTGACAAAATGTGACTCTTTTGTTATCTAGCTGCGAAGTACTTTCATGTTCTAGAACGCCAATAGTTATTTATGTACCAAGGGTACATAAATAATAAGGGTACCAAGTGGGCTAAAAGCAGATCTAGGGAAAGATGGAAGAATTCCTCAGTCCAGAGACACGCACAAAGAGTTCTTTAGAGAATATTAGCCTAAGTTTACAAAGTACCTATTGAATAGAGACAGAAAGTATGTTAAATGATAGTAGGTCTATTCACAGGACATTGTAAGCTCAACAAACATATGAATAATACGAGGGTGGTTCGGAAACTACGTGGCCTAAGAAAGAAAACACAAGTTTTTAGACAAAAAAACAGATTTTACAACTTATACTTATACAACACACTTATTCAAAAGATATTACAAAATAATAATGCCTTCATTGTAGGTCGATGAATCCAAGTCCTCGAAATAGCTATTTACAGCAGCGATTACCTCGGAATTAGATAAAAATTTCTTACCACCGAGCTTCTTTTCAGGTTTGGAAAGAGACGATAATCGCTGGTAGCCAAATTTGGGGAATGGGGCGAATGAGGCACTTATTCAAATTCAAATTCATTAATTTTCATCAAAAATTGTTATCGCAGACTTGTGGGCAGATACGTTGTTATCCTGATGGAAAAGCATTTTCTTCTTTGCCAAGTGAGACTGTTTCTCTTCGATTTTGTCGCTTAATTGTTGCAACAAATTGGAATAATACTCCACATTTATTGTTTTCTCCTTTTCTAAGTAGTTAACCAAGATAATTCCATGAGCATCCCAGAAAAACAGTTGACCTTTCCTGCTGACAAAATCGTTTTTGCCTTCTTTGGTGGCGTAGAACCTTTTTTGTCCATTGTTTGGATTGTTCTTTGGTTCTGGGAGTGAAATTGTAGACCCAGGTTTCATCGACGGTAATGAAATGACACAAAGTCTCTGATTGCGGCGAAAACGTGCGAAAATGTCGCGAGAAACACTCAAACGATTAGGATTTTGCTCGGGTGTGAGTGACCACAGCACCCAATGCGCCGAATATATTTTCATTTCCAATTCTTCAGTTAAAATTCTATGCACACTGTCATTAGGAATATCTGCAATGGTCTGCTATCTCACGCACTTTTACTCGACGATGATCCAAGACAATACAGTGGAGTTTTTTAATCATATCCGGAGCAGTAAAAGTTTTTGGACGTCCACTACGGGGTTCATCATTTGTGCTCATACGACTACGCTTAAATTCGGCAGCCCAGTTTTTAACCACTGAAAGCGAAGGAGTGGATAGTGTTGAATCTAGCTCTGCTTTGATTTCGGTTGATGTTAAGCTTGTAACCGTGCGCGCGCAGGCGCATTCTTGGGGTAATGAAGATGGTCGGAAAAAGTCGAGATCGGTAGTCGTAAGGCACAATTTAAAAGGGAGCCCCTATTTATTGTGTATGCCCTTAGTCAGTGGAGACGGTTGTGGATTGACTAATCAGATGGTAGGTAGCGCCACTTAGTTTTACGTACGGTTGCGCGTTCGTACGCGCAAACGTTTATAGACTACCTAAAAATGAAGCAAAAAAGACGAACTAAACTAAAAGGTGGGGGTACCTAAATTCAAAATAAGAAATTAAAATAGTTAATTCGTATATTGACAAACAAAAAAAAAAAAATATTAACAAAGTGGCTTTCTAGCCACAAACGAATTCACGTATTAATACAATGATAAATGGAAAATGAACACTCTATATGTCCATTAAACTTTACATAAAAGTGTATTCAATCAGCAAATTATACCAAGAATAAAATCCAAATAAATTAAATAATTTAAACTGCGAATGGCACACAAAATATGACAAATTAATTAAATATTCAAACGAAATCAAATCAACTTATACATAGGATCAAAAATCTAGTTCTATCTCAGATCTGTAGCAGAACCTTACGATAGAATTGCACACAGGATATTATCTAAGCATTAGTAAAACGGTGTCAAGAAAAGTTATGATTTAACAAAAATTACGATTTATTTAAATCTACTAGCACGCCTATGGTTTGCAGAGTAATGAATAAATGCAAAATGTTACGTTAGAATTACTTAGTTGATGTTAAAATTACTTAATGTGTGAAATCAACTAAAATAACCATTTATTTAAATACAAAATTATTTTAAAAATAAGTTCTGTAACATGCTCAAGTGCCTGGACGTTCTGGCGTCCAACCCAAAACACAAGAAGAAGCAGTTCTGTAACAATTAATGTATGTAATTAATTTTAAGATCGTATAATATCAAATAAATTATTTTAAATAAATACGTGAATTACATGCAAATAATAATTTTATAATAATATAATGATCAAATAAATACTCTTAATGAATACATGAATTACGTAATAATTTAGCAAAGTTCCGAAAATACATGTACAGTAATCGATAAATTTTAATTTCTGGTACGAAAGTAGAAGAGGAAAAGAGCGCGACTGAAAAAAGTAAAGAAAGACATATAGCGAGGTTGCCAATGTAGATGAAATAGGGTACGATAAGGTTCAGTCAGCTAGTTAGTAAGCCTATTGCTTCAGAGAGATGTAGAACGCATCTTAGAAATACGTATAAAATTCGCCACGAATATTTACAGAAAAATATTTATTTCGTGGTGTATTACTTTTATGAGAATGTACAACAAAGCTTATATTTTCCGCGTATAAACAAAATGAAATAAAATATTAATTCTAAACTATGTAAAAACAAAAAATAAATGTAATTCTTATGAAAAGAAAATAAATCAACTCTTCTCCGATAATAATATAAACATATTAGGTGTTAATGTTAAAAATGCTCTCAATATTTTTTCTCGCATTTCATTTATATTATGCAGTCCCTATAAAAAGAAACGACAATTGAATTATTTAAAATACCAGCCCATACATTTAATTTGTGTGGATATAGGGTATGAACAGGTACATTGAAGGTGTCTACCGGCGTAATACCATTTTATAATTTGAGTCTTTTCTTGAGTTGTAAAAACATGCATGTTGAAATCGACTATGTATTAATAATGCACGCACGTAGAGAAGTAAGTGTTGTACACCCGACAAGTATTAGTTATGGAATAGGGCATGTTAAATGTGTATGCGTGTCCATCACTCTGCTTCTCCCTCCACTGTTTCAAAGTAGGCAACGTTGGATATAATATGCATACGCCATATACGCAAACAGAAATTAAAATTTGTCGACTACGATATACGAAATTAACTTTATGCCGTTTTAATTGGCATTAGTAATTGAAATCGTGATAAGAGCAAATATAATAAATAAAGATAAAGTTCAACGAGATTAAAGTGTCAAAAAAATGGGTCTTGAAGAATACCTCATCCACTATATGTGTGCGACGGAGATGGAGAGATCGGCTGTACGTATACGACGGAGATAAAAAGACAGCTGGTATGTTCCTTGCGTCAAGATTTTCAGGGCGACGTAAGCTTGATTCTATGTCTCTGTTGGTTGCTCGGTTCACGAGTAAGACCCCCAAAATTCACTAACGATTAACAGGTTTTCTCGTAATTATCACACGCACATCCTTTATGAATCCGCTAACTGCAACAATTTAAAATAAAATCAAAGTTTTATTTTATTTTTATTTTTTGGCATTCGGGATCGTTGCCCATATTGCCACGTTAAGAAATGTTTACAGAATCTATAATAAGATAAAATTCACGCAAATCGGGAAGGGAAACGTAGGAATAAACATGTTTCACGTCTGGGACCTATCAGACGACTTTAGACACAATAAAAAACGGCCATCGGAAAATAGGTTTCCCCACAAAGGCAAACGAGGATAGGTTTTGATTTTAGATCCTAATCCTAGATTTAAAAATGTAATCCATCAATGGATCCTAAACATGCTTAGTATTATACATTAGGACACACGTAATACTAGTAGGCATGACCACTCCCGCATTAACAAGTCTGACAATAAATTCACCTCGAAAGTTATTGCGCTTAGGGCATTCGAAGATTAAATGGTTCATATCGGCTTAAAATCAAGGTTTAGTTTGACTTTTTTTTATCTTGCTTTTCGGAGACCAATCAAGACACAACTCTTTACTTGCATGACTGCCAGAGACTCTTAAAATCGCAATCGCCGAAGAGGAGGGTCACAGAACGAATACAAAATCACTAGATGGCGCCGCCGGTATCTCAAAGAACGAAATAATGAACTAAATTTGGAAATAATTATTTATCTACAGGGCAGTAAAAGTTTAGCGTGAAAAATAACTGTAGCAAGCCTTTCATGTGAAACTTATTTATCACTGCTCACAACTCAGTTTTTTCCATTATTACAAAATCACACACATTCACTTTGGCGTACTGTCAAAAACACTAATTGACAGATCGGTCTGTACTGTCATATTTAACCTATTAAAGAATGATTCTACAGAATGGTAAAGAAGATTCCTACGAATTCGCGCCATCTCTATGTCAGGCCACATAGTTTTCGAACAATCCTCGTATAGGCTTGACAGAAGAAATCGTATGTAGATTCTGCCAAAAGGAAGAGGAAACCGTGATTCGTGCACTATGCCAAGGCGAAGCCTTAACAAAAAAGCGGTTGCTACAAAAATGGTAGATAAATATCCTAAACCTTAACTACATTTAAAAGAACCGCTCTCTAAGTTGCTAAGGTTAATTAAAACAGCAGAGCTGGAGGAAGTACTCTAACGGGACACGAGGACGAAAATAGATCTGGAAAGGTCGCAGTGGAAGAGGCTTTACGGACACCTCAAGTAATCTATTCATCTAATTTAGCAACACGGTCATTTGGAATTATAATAAGAGTTCGCATTTGCTCAACAGTAAACAAAAACGGCTATCTTTTTTATATATAAATGTTGATGCAAAATATTGTGCACCCATTCGGTTGAGATCTCTACGCATTACTTATCTCACTTTTATTCGATGATCACTCTTTTTAATTGTATGGAGTTTGTTAATAATTCCTGAATAAGTTACTGTAAATGAAAACCTAGGGTGCAACATCTTCTATGCCGAAATGACCACTTTCGAAAGCAGTGAACACGTGAAATTACTTTTTCTCCATATTACCAAAAAAAGAACAAATAACTCACTTTAAGCGATTGCAAAAACTGATGTATTTAATATATTTGAGCAAAATTTTGATGGTAGGTTTCTAAAACGTGACTGAAGTCAGTAATATATTCATCATGACACCCTCGTATAAATTTTTTTGTATTTATACAAAGGCCATATAATTATTTACAATACTTATTGTCCCAAATCAGCACCAAATAAATCTTTAAGTTTTATTCATAATGCACGAACTCTCAAACCTAATTCACAAACAATAATTCATAATATTAAATTTCAAAAAGTGATCGAGCCCTTGCTTTCGGATGTGGCGGCCGCGACCAACAAAAGCAATTCGGCAAAACGCGTCCGTACTGAGTTCGCCACGACTTAATTAAACAGTTCTCCGACTCAAATTGAGCTTGAAACGAATTAACAGCCCAAGTCTGGATTACCTTTTTACAAGAACAAACGTAATTCGAGGCCTCTCCCTTTGACAATCGCTAAATAAATGGCTTCGATAATTGTCACGAATTTAAATTAATTAGCGCTTTGCCGGCATCGATAAGTACATGTGCTGTGAGTGAGATGGCAGGAATATCGTGATGTTGTCGTAATTCTCTTGCATAGTTAAACTCTAGGTTTAACTTTTTTGTGAAATGATTAACTCTCTGTCCGTTACAAACGTATTAGCAAATCGTTGTTCTATTGTAGATTAACTATTATCGATTTTTTAACAGTGAATAATATTTAAACAAGCCCTCTATGTGTAACTAATTGAAATTAAAGATGGCAACAATTTCTATTGCCTAAAAGTAATTATTGCAAAACAAGCATATTTTTATAGATCAGAACAAGATAAGATAACCAAATCATTTACATAAATATCGAATTTTATTCTTACATATACGGATTTCTATAGCTTAAGAAGCTCAGGAAATCAGGAAAATTTGCAGAACTACAGAAAAAAATTACTTTTTTTAAATAATTAAAAAAAACTTAAAGAAATTTATTTTCATGAGCTAACTATATATCTGACGAATCGCCTGTGTGAGCGAAACCGATCGTTACCTTGTGAAATATAAAGTAGTGAAATTTATTAAAATTTGTTTTAATTTATCCGGATAATAAAAATTTTACCCAAGATCAACTAAATGAAGCAATCGAATACCGTAAGGAACAATTAATAATAAATAGAGTGGACCAATCCGGAGCGTAAGCAGAGGCGTGACTAACGAATTGGTTCCCGCGTGCCCCATCGCACATACGATTACTTAGTATGTTGTTCACGGTCATCGTGTGTACACGTATAATAGCAGCAGGAAAGTGTATTCTGTGTATTTAATAATGTTGAAGGAGCGTACAGTAAAAAAACTGCTATCATCAAAGTTAGTCAATAGGTTTATTGAGAACCATCCTAGTTTATCTTACAATGGGGTAAATGTAAAATGTTTAGTGTGCAATATATATATAAACCATTTAACAAAATCAAATTTGCAACGCCACGTGCATAGCGCAAGACAAAGATAGAGACACTGGTGCCGATACAAAATACGAAGTGTTCTTATTTGATTTGTGTACAATGATGGTTGTGTGTAATTTGCCGTTTACTTTGTTACGCAATGATTCGTTTATTTCATTTCTTGAAAAATATGGCAATGTAGAATTACCGAGCTGCACCCACTTACGACGTTATTTAAAATCTGTTCGTGTACATTTAGAAAATAAAATTAAGGCTGATCTGAAAAATAAAAAAATGTGGTTGAGTGTGGATGAAACAACTGATAGCAAAAAAAGATCTGTACTTAATGTAATGGTACGTAAAATGGAACCAAATCAATCGCCATCCTCAATTTTATTAGCTAGCAGACAAATAGAAGAATGTACTGCGCGGGTAATTTAAAAAGTGGTGTTCATAACGCTTGATAATCTAGAAAAACCGTCTTACATTTTTTTTGTATCTAACATAATAACAGCACCGTTCGTGATAGTATATCTCTAGATATTAATAATGTTTCGCATGCGGAAACCAATTCGTTAGTCACGCCTCTGCTTTCGCTCCGAATTGGTCCACTCTAATAATAAATATCACGATCAACATGCTAGAAAGGCTGGTGGTCAATGAATCTTTTCGCGACAGGCAGAAAGCTTGTTAAGCGGCTGCACTGAAATGTGCCGATTTGGGTTTTCCACTTCATTTCATGGAAATACAAATTTTAGAAAAAAATTACTAAAACAGAAAAAGACGGGTAGAACAAAAATTCACAAATTATCTTCCTGGTAAAGATTGGACTTTAGGTGTTCTTGTACAACACAAAAGTGACGTAGCACAACGTGTCACTAGTAACATTAATAAAGCTAAAGCAAGTGTGTCCAGACTCTCTATAGAGGAGTACTTTGTTAACTTAAAGAATACACTGGAGAGAATTCATTCCTCTAATATTTTCAATTAGTACAAAACATAAGTTGGTGACGATCCTGGAGCAAAGCGACTCTCACAACTTTGAGTGATTTACAAATCATTCAAAATTGTGTACTATAATTATGATATATGGATCAGCCGATGAAACGCTTCTTCCACCGTACGTCATATATAAAAGTGAACATATAACACTTGGAAGGAGGCATTCATTGTAAACCCTGTTGTTAAAAATTATACTGTTCCTTAGGGTATCGATTTGATCGTACATATCATGGTTCGATGGACAGCCTTGCTACCTTACCGCGAAGTTGGCGCAGCAATGGCGTCTGACGATGGACAAAATTCAAAACAATACCCGCAGTTGTATCGCACAATGTATCGGAGCTTCTATTTATTATGTATGCCCTTAGTCAGTGGAGACGGGTGTGGGTGACTAAAATAAAAGATAGAAGGTAGCGCCACTCAGTTTTGTTTACAGAAGCTCAGTTTGAAAACTGAGAAAAGAGATTGCGCGATCTTAGGCGCATACGCATACAAAGTACGAAAAATATTTTAAAAAAACGCAAATCCAAACGGCGATATGTTCCACAGGATACCTGTAAAGAAATTGCTAAGGGAAATACCAAAGGCAAAGAAAATACTTGGGAACAAATAATTCGTATATTTACTAACCAAAAAAAATATTTGAATATTATAAAAAAAATGAATGAAAGTATTAATATTTGCCAAAAATCAATTTAAAGGAAAATATATTACTTCACACTGTATAAGTACCGACTGTATAATACGGCATCAAACTTATAAAAATGTCTATACAAAAAAAAACAGAACTAAGTATCGCAAAAGTAAAGTGTAACAGTACGGTAAATATAGTTTGATAGTATAACAAAAACACTGATCAAAATGAATAGAAAATTAAAGTCAATTACAGATTAAATGTATGAATCCCCCGTTTTTGCCTGAAAGGCAATATAACCCGAGACCCTGATTGTATAACAGAGTTTGAAGCTGACAAAAGAATATAAATTTGACCTCGTGTACAACTGTACCTAAGAGTATCCGTAACGGATCAACCGCTTTATGTAAATATGATGGGCCGCAGATGCTAAAAATAAGACATATACCGTGTGATACATGAGCCTGCATACTGAATTTAATTTGATTATAATTAAAAATGGTTAGTTATTATACTTAATCGAAACCTAATCGTTTCCTAAATTAATTTAAAATTACTTAATATTAATGTGATATGAAAGGATCCTGCATGTATCCTCAACACCGCCCAAACAGTAACAGAATGGCTGCAACGACACAACGTAACAGTGCTGCCCTGGCCAGCGCGTAGTGCTGACCTTAATCCTATAGAGAATGTTTGGGGTTTGATGTTGAAGACAATTAATAAAGGAAATAATTGTTATCAACGAAATGCTAAGCATTTATGGAATACAATTCAAGAGGTATGGAACAGTTTTAGTCCAGAGTATGCCCGTAATTTGGTAGCTTTCTTGCCTAGAAGACTAAACTACGTTATCGAGAACAACGGCGGAGTTTCAAAATATTAATTTTAATAAAGATTTGTAATTATTTTCGTAGTAACATTATTGATTTTACATTAATGTTGTTGTAATAATATTTGTCACTTTGACGTTTTATTATCATATTATTTAATTTTTGCTGTCATTGCTGACAACATATATAACATTTTAAAAACCTGATTTACCAAAATTTATGAAAATAACACAAAATGTCAAATTAGTGGTCGCTTTTATGTAACCGCGACCGTACATATACATAGTGCAACCTTGTATGCCAAGTGTAAATTGTAGAAACAGATTTAGTTTCCGAACGCTGACTAAACCTTTGAGATCATTAAAATCCAATTCTGGCATGGCAAGCAGAAATCGAATCGCTATTCATTGTCGAACAGCAACGACTGCATTGGTATAAATGGCAATATAAATTAAATGTTGTTGTTGTCTGCGTCACCTTTGTCAATGTAATTTATTCGGGAAAAAACACGCGAATGAACTTCCATATCCACTTGATAATATTTTTCCATTAGAGACACACTCATACGCGATGCAAAATTTTTGGTCGACCTGGCGCAGCTTATAGCTTATCCGATGAGAGATGAATTGACAAAAGGATTAGGTAATGGGCGTGTGGAACGTTCGAAAATTTTTGTTACGTATGAATGCAGGAAAATAGATTCTATTCTGTGGCATCTGAAAACAAATATTTATTAAAGATCGATGTTGTTTCATTCATCATTATTAACATCGTGCGGAGTAGAATAGCGGCAACAAGGGCTCGGATGTCTGCGTGAGCGCGATGAAAATTGTTTAAAATGATAAATGATCGTAGCTTGATCAATTGAAATTCTTCGCCAAATTCCGTATGATATGTGTGCGCGTGTGTCGCCGGGTTATAGGTTTCCGAATATGAAATGATTTTATAATAATTTTTGCACAAATTTAGCATTGATTATATATTATTGCTTTAACAAATACAGTGCCTAGAGTTTCGAATGAATCTAAATTTAAATAAATAAACAAAAGTTAACTTATTTGTCTAATAATGCAATTTCCACTTGCAGAGAAATTTCGAATATAAATTTACGAGGATTGTCCAATATGTTATTACTAGAGTGGACCAATTCGGAGCGAAAGCAGAGGCGTGACTAACGAATTGGTTCCCGCATGCGAAACATTACACAGGCCTGCATTTTTCAACTCTTTGAATGTTGATTTAAAAATTTTAACTGTTTTCTAGTAATTGGGTAGCGCTGATTTCAAATCTGCTTTTATTTTTTTTAATATCACGTAAGGTTATTTTTCAAACCAGTAAAATCAAAAAAAAAAGAAAAAACACGATTTATTTCATTTATAAGCTAGTTTTATATTATATTTAAAAAAATACAAAAATATACACATAGAAACTATTAGAAATAGTTATTTATTCTTTATGCTTCTTAAAAAAACGTTTTCGTTTTTCAGAAAAGCTTCGTTTGGTTGTTTTTCTGTCATATTCAGCTAAAGGAAGATCTGAAGGTAATTTTTTTGTTTCAACCTAGACCCCAGTACTTCAAAAAGATCTTTTGAAAGTCCCAAATCTCTTACTTAATCATTCAGTTCGGCTTGTGAAAATAGCTGAGGTTGGTTTTGACCTGAGGTTGATGGTTCAAAATCACTATCCATCTGTACGTAGCCGGAAGTTGAAGAGGTTTCAATATCTTCTTGTAGTACTTTGGGGGGTATAGGTATAGGTACATGATCACTGTGAGGAAGTGGTCTGATAGCTGATTTAATATTGTTTGGGTACAAAATATGTTTCAAAGTTTTTCTATTATGTCCCTTAATATCACAAAGACAAAAGTAGCAATCTTCATGATGATTTTGCGGTTCTCTCCAAACCATCGGTATTCCAAAAGGAAGGCTTTTTCTATTCCCTTTGGTCCAAACCTTAAACCTTAAACCTTAAACCTTCTTCACATATCTTACAAACAACTTGCGGTGCCCAATCTTTATCTTGATCATCTAATTTGATTTTGAAATAAGCATAATATGCATTTTTCACAAATTCACCAATTGGTCTCTTAAACTTTTTCAAGACGAAATATCCACAAATATAACAGAAATCATCTGGTTTGTTTTTGCAACACCGGCTAGACATATTTTTAAGCAATGTTTATTTATCAAATACCACGCACAACACTAAAGACAAATTAATTTTACTTGTTTACTGATCGACACTCAGAGCTATAATGAAGTAAATGACATTAAAATATACATTTTGTTTGGAGTGATAAACTTGAAATCCTTCTTCGCAGTACTAATAAAGTGAAAGCATAATAAATAGGATTTAGCAGGTAAAAATTCCCGGAAATCTTGTCCAAAATTAATACATGTAATAAAAGATTTACATCAGGTAATGAGAGCCTATTTAACAAATTTCTTTAAAACCACAACAGAAAATCATTATTTGGGTTAATACCTAGAATTTGAAGTAGTACATTCATTTTAAAATGTATTAAAACGCCTATTATAAGATTTTTTTATATTTTTTTTCTTTTTCTTTCGTGCAAAAAAAAATCTGTGGGTGGTAGAGATCTACTGTATTTTAATTAGTTATTGCTATATAAAAAGTAAGCTTAACAAACAAAAATCACAAATTTTATGCAGGCCTGTGTTATTAATATCTAGAGATATACTATCACGAACGGTTCTGTTATTATGTTAGATACAAAAAAAATGTAAGACGGTTTTTCTAGATTATGAAACGTTCTCGATGATACGTATAAAACATAAAATCTAAAATGTATGTAATTAGATGATTTAAAAAAAACTTACCGTCTTATGCGTTTTCCGTGACTTGAAAATCTGGAGAAGGGCGATGAAATATTGTACACACGATGACCGTGAACAACATACTAAGAAATTGTATGTGCGATGGGGCACGCAGGAACCAATTCGTTAGTCACGCCTCTGCTTTCGCTCCGGATTGATCCACTCTAGTTATTACTAGAGACCAGACGCATCAGGCCGAAATTACGATGGAACATATAAATAGTTTATTACATCGCTAAGTACAACACGCAGTTATTGAATAGCACTATTTATTCGGTTAACCGCACATCTGTTTTTTGTCGTTGAATTGCGACGCAATTACTTCGATATAACAGTTAAATTTCTCTTCATGGAATAATTTGAAAAATATTCCAAGTGATTTTGAATGTGGCCTTCGCCAAAAGCTAGACGCAGTTTTTAATAGAAATTCAGATTTAACAACATTGCGGCAATTGTGTATGGGGACAATGCCCCAAAATCTAACTGCTAAATACACTGAAATAAAAGAATATTTCCAGAATGCACTTATAACCAGTTGTGATGTAGAAACAACGTTTTCTATCTACAAGAATATATTTCATTCAAAGAGAACAAATTTTACAGAAGAGAACCTTGAGAAGGTATTGCTAGTTAATAATAATACTCCTTTACTCAACTTGAACTACAAAAATGAACAAATAAAAATGTATTTCGTATTTTATAGATCACCACCCGTTTGTTTTCCAATTACATAAATGAAATTAAAAATTCTTTAAAAATACAAATTTTCAATAGTACGCCCGTGGGCGTGGGCCTCTCGTGTCCCGCCCCTAATTACGTATAAAAATATTCTTTTTAAATTATAGTTTGCTTTCCTTCTTCCGATTGTATCCCGCCGAATGAATAACAAATGTTCGAGTATGTGGCGTAGGACAAAAGTTGCATAGAGCAAAGTAACTCTCCTCCCCTCTAAACCCTTCGATGAGACCGCATCTACTTTGGATAACTTAGATTTCGTATCAATTCTTTAATTGTTTCGACCTTTGCTTGATGTAAATCCATATCACAAATAAATAAAACACACATAAGATGTTTTAGATTTACACTTTATTTAATAAAATAATGACAGCTGTTTCGCTAACACAGTAGCTTCTTCAAATTCAACTTAAGACTAAAGATACATACAAGATACAGCGTTAATCAGGTAGTTGGCCCAAGTTAAAATTCTAGGAACTATTACATTTATATTTTGCTTTTTGAAAACTATACTATGTCCTACTTGTGTGAGGTTTAAGTATGAAAATATAGTATAAGCAACTAAGACACAATATTTCAATGGGTGAACAGATTTAACAGTGGGGATGAATTTAAGTCTAATTTATCGTTTAGTAACATTTCTGAGTTTTTAAGTCTATTAATTTCTAAAGATTCTAAACAGTTTAGTTTTCTACCTTTATTTTCTACATCTATGGTGTCGAATTGTAAATTAAATTCGTGCTCCTTCTCTATTAAATGATTAGAGTAGGTTGAGTCAGTTTTCTTATTGATATAAGAATGATAGTGGTCTTGGATTCGTTTTTTAAACGTTCTGCCTGTCTGTCCAATATATGTTTTGGTACATGATCTGCATGATAACTTATAGACTCCTGATTTATTGTCTTTGGTAGTTTTTTCTTTATTATTTTTAATATATTTGGCTAGATTATTATTAGTTTTATAAGCAATATTAATGTTTTCTTTTTTAAGGAATTTTGATAATTTAAGTTGCTGTTGACCTATGTAAGTAAATGATTTAAACTGCTTGTTTGGCTCCACTTTAATGATCGGGTACACCTCCCTTAATAATATATTGACTGATTTTTTAACAATTAATTTATCTATTAGATTTGGGTCATATCCGTTGTTGTGAGCGATTTGTTTTATAATATTAAGATCTTTATTATAGTATTCATTGGACATCGGGATGTTAATAAGTCTATGTGTCATGCTGTGAATAGCCGCTACCTTGTGTTGGACCGAGTGGTTAGATTTATTATGTATCGTGGTATCTGTATGAGCCACTTTGTGGTAAATAGAAAAATGGACCCTATTGTTTACATGTTTTAAAGTGAGATCCAGAAAGTTTATACTATTATTAAGCTCCTTTTCTATTGTAAACGTGATATTAGGATCAATGGAATTGATAAATTCATAAAGAGTGTTCAACTGCCTATCTGTACCTATATATCCTATAAATATATCATCAACGTATCTGTACCAAAACAAAATGTTCTTCACGTATCTGTCATTATGAAAAATCGTATTTTCCAGGTAATCCATATAAATTTCCGCAAGTAAAGGAGAAAGAGGATTTCCCATGATAAGACCTTGTTTACAGAGGTAGAGTTTGTTATTGAAAGAAAAGTAATTTTGTTCTAGGCAGACTTTTAGTGAATCTAAGATCTCTTCTTTTATTATGGGGTTAGTTCTATTGTATAATAACATTTTATCAAGTCGTATCCTGACAAGATAGCACATGTCTGTGTAGAGTCACTTTTAGTATCATAAGTTTTGTAAGTTTTGAAATTATACCGATTCGGTGGATGATGTGACCGCATTCTGGTTGTCTAATCATCAAGATGAACTTGGAATATTATACGTAGTTTTGGTTGATGATTTGGTTGGTGATTTAATGTACTCTTGACCATTAAAAGGTAAGAGAAATAACGTCATTCGTTTTCCTTTACGCGGCATTTATGTTCATTGTTTCCATATTCTTTCTTCAGTTTTGCAACATAAAAAGAATATCGTAGCGTTCTTGTCTTCAGCATTGAATCACCGATTTCCGTTACAAACAACCTTTAACTGTTGCACATAGCGTGAGATAGCAAAGTGCCGAAGTGAGAAAGTGACGAGATATCCGCCAAAAAGATAGATTTTTCTTTGTATTTATACCAGATGGAGTAGATAGATATCTGTTTAATGTGTTCTTATTAGATTGTATTTAGCAGCATATTTCAAAATATTAATTAGTCAGTTTCAATTTCATTAACTGTTAAATTCATTTAAAACACTTATCTATCATTATTATTAGTATACTGTTTTACTTGGAATTTATATCGGCAAAGCAAAGATTATTAGACCTGTTCTGCTCTGAAAGATCGTTAATGAAAATAGTAAAAAGCAATTGACCTAATTTAGGGCCTTACAGAACTCCAGAAGTGGCAATGAAAGGTGATGATAAATATTCGTTGTACAATACACGCTGAGGCTCATTATGTAAGTACTAAGTTAAAAAGTCAACCAGCGGTTTACTAAATCCAAAACTCGTCAATTTAGCTCGCAAGATAGCGTGATCCACTCGATAAAATGCCTTGGCAAAGTCAGTATATATATATATATACGACATCAACCTGTGACCCGCAATCCAACTCGTAAGCAACGTATTAGTAGACAGTAGATCTCTTTTCCATGAGCTATGCTGATTCGGTGATATTACACGTCTTAATAAGAGAGTATATTTTTCGGTACTGTGCAATTTCAAGAATTTTCACGAAGTTCGATATAATGACAATGGGACAATAGTTGTCCGAAGTATCACTAGTCTTTAAAACGCGAACAATTTTAGTACTCTATCGAATAGCGGGAAAAGTAAATGTAGCGAGGGCCAAATTAAATATCTTTTTCCGTCGACCGTGTATTTACATCCGTTATTAACGTTCCCAAAATCATACATTAATGACCCTTATTAATGCATGATATTCTGTTAATGAACGATTTTGATGGTTTCCATGGTAACCAAGGAAATCAACAAAATCAAACAACAAGTTAATACAGCTAAAAAAATTCTTTGTGAAATTACAACACAGGCTTGTCATACCACTCCTACCGATGCTGAAATAAATTCTGTGACAAAGTAGTGAGGTAAACTTACATTCACAAAACCATACAAATTCTAATGCGTGTCCAATTACTATTAATAATTGTAATATTTCAACTATGAACATATATAATTATAATAATGATCATTAATAAATAAAAAAAAAGTTGTAAACTGTTTTTCTCCACTTTAGAAAAATATACGGTCGACGGAAAAGTATTGTAACTAACTCTTACATTAAAATGCGATTAATGATCTCGAACATTAACGCGCTCGCTGCGCTCACGCGTTAAAATATCTCGATCATTAATCGCCTTCATTAATGTACTTGTTGGTTAAATAACTATTAAAATTCTCATTTGACAAAAATCTCCATAGTTAAATTCCTGTTTGTTTTTATTTAGTTTTTCCTTACATGATTATCCAAATTGATATTATACACATTTTATAACACTTTTACTTTAGTGTGGTATTATTGTGACTTAAAGTTTGGTAGGGCAGAACTTTTGCCCAATTTTTGACTGTTTATGTAACGTTATATGACTTAAATAATATCTGAACCTAAACTAAATAAATTAAAACAGACTGGATCTAATTTCATGAAACTTGAAATTGCATAACTTTAACGTACTCTCTCCTTAAAAACTGTGATGAAATAATTAGCAAAAAGTAATGAAAATTCAACTTGGAAAGATACGAACTGTATCAACTTAAACATACACTTAAATAGAGAAGCGAAAGGGCTCGTTCATTGCACTAAAATGCTCGGTAAATATTGTTGTTAAATAAACTGGATGTGGGCGGCTGGGAGGTTCGAGTTTTGCTACATTAGGTACATTCAATTAGGGCAGATTGCGGAATATGCGAATGGCAGAGAAGCAATTGAGGGAACGATTAGCAGAAACAACATTACATGGCTGCCGCCATTATCCAGACCGAAATATATATCTATGTGTGTCTCTGTTATCGTTTAACGCGGATGAGAGGACACGATTGAAGAAATCTAGATCTTATCTACGAGGATGAAGCAAATAATCCAGGAATATTTTTTTGAGATTTTACTCATTTAGATTTGTTTTACAAATGTGTTAATTTAAACTGAAAAGGAAGCAATTTTCGACACATTCTGGTATTAATCACTTTCAAAAAGTGTAATAAAAGCATTAATTATAACAATACTAATAATAATTTTTTTCTATGACGCAAAAAGCATGAAGCATTTCAAGCATATGAAAGAATATATAAAACAGTGTAAAACAAATAATGAACACATGGTAGAATATATAATTAAAAATTAAATTATTCTGATATTTTCCGGAAAGAAATCGTAGACGGTATACAATGCTTTCTAGAGGAAGTATGCCTTTAGTAGCTGTTTAAATATTTTAAAAGGTTTGCTTTTTATGTTATTAGGAATTTAAATGTACTGAAAGACTACACTTTCTTTCAAGTTTGTCAGTTTTGTTTGTGGTGGAATTAAATAAATCTGCAAATTACCTCTGGCATTAAGGCAGTGGTCCATTTCCAATTTTATAAAAAAGACTCACTATAATATCCTGTTACAAACAACGCACACTCTAATACATAAATCGATGCTAACATAACTAGTTTCTTATTTACACACACTAGGTTTGAAAGGTGATCATATAAGAACACATGTTTCGGCAATTAATGCCTTTTTCAAAGAATTTTAAAATAAAATTAGATTTGTAATTTAAAATTCTTCGAAAAAGGCATTAATTGCCAAAACACGTAAGATTATTTCAAATAAATAAATATTAAACTAAAACCAACCTTAAACCGTCGACTAATTAAATCTACTGTAATATACAAAGATCAAAAAATAATTATCAATCTATATATATAGAGTAGCTGACCCGGCGAACTTCGTACCCCCTAACAGTCAATAAATGTGGTGTAAACTTTTAGCTAAACTTAATTTAGGATTTTATTGACGTAATAAAATGAATATAAACATTTAATAACTTCAATAGTTTGTTAGGATAATATATACACTGTCGCACAAAAAACGCCCCAAACTCTAACTCTGTTATTTATATTTCGATTTTCATGAGATTTTCTTTTGGTTTTCCCCTTTTGTCAATTGTGTTTCACAATTTGTCAAATGACTTTCCCAATTCCTGTGATATTGACATATATGTCAAATTAAATTCTTTTTTTGTCAAATCTCTTTCACTTTATATCAATTATTTTTCCCATGTATGTAAATTATATGTTTTGCTTAATAACTACTTACCAAGCTGTGCATCATTTTCATTTAGTTATTGACGTACCCTTGAAAATAAAGTATACATTTGAAATTTTAAGTTATCTAATTTATTCTTGTGTAATGTACATAGAAATTGATACATACATGTATGCAAAACATTTTCAAATATCACAAATATGCACAGTACAAACTGTCGAAATATATAAATGAAGAAACAATTAATTTAATATTTCATTTTGTTCTAAACAATCACCCAGATATGTTTCCATATGCTGAACATAATGAAGACAATTATCTGCAGTTATTTGTTCAGAAGCATTGTGTCTTGCTGCATATAATTCATCCTCATTTGTCGGCTGAGTTCTCTTTATTATGTGTTTCCATTGATTAAATAATTCCTCTATCGGATTTAAAAATGGACTGTAAGCAGGTAAAAAAACTTCAAAATGCTCATGACTTCTAATGAGATTGACAACTTCTTCATTTGTATGAAATCTAACATTATCCATAACAAAAAAAGGCGCCTTGTATGTTATCATTATGTAAATGATTAATTAGAGTTGTAATAAATTCACAGAAATGAACTGTATTGAATGGTCTATCTTGGATTTGGAACAAATATAGTGAATTTACATTCATTGCTGCAGCCACAGAATAATTACGCCCTCTTAGTTGAGCTTTTATTTTCGTTGCTCGAGTATTTTTAACTGATCTTCCATATGAAGTTCGAGAATTAACTTGAATTCCATATTCATCAATGAAAAAAATCTTTTCCGTTTCGAACATTATTTTATTGTACCGGATAGCATATTCAAAGCGAGTCTGTATGATTTGTGGTGTATTTCTTCTTTCGGGAACGAAAGAGATTCTCTTCAACGAATAATGGAAAGCTTTTAGTGCTCTGTTTATCGTCGATAGCGATATTTGATGATGTGGCCACTGCGTCAAACATCTTTCTTTTAACTGACGAAGTGATAAACTGCAATCTTCATCAATCCAATTGCACATTCCATTTATATGTAACACAGATAATTTTTTTGGTCGGTGACCAGCACTTCTTTTATGAATATTAGCGGTTCTCCGGTATGTAGAATAAATCTTTCTTACAGTATTGGGTACAATTCCAAATTGCTCTCCAATATTATTTGCCGTGAGCCCATTGTTCATAGAACGAATTATTAAAGCTCTTAAATCATTACTTATTTTACTATTAATTCGACGATTCTCCATAATAGATGAATATAAAATGATTGACACACTTCGTGAAAGTCAATTGACATATAGTGAAACACATTTGACAAATAAGGAAATTATTTGACACATCGCCGCCATATTATAATAAATGGGAAAGTCATTTGACAAATTGTGAAACACAATTGACAAAAGGGGAAAACCAAAAGAAAAAGACTGTAAGTACCAAATGAAATGGCTTTACGAGTACTATGTTTGAGGCTACATTTACTTTTTCCAGCGACATCTTCATTTCCTAGCGATTGTCAATGTCTTAACCCTAGACTGCAGTAGAGAAAAGTCTAATCTAGCCAGTAATGATTTTTCTTAAATTTACTTAAAAATGAAAATGAGCAAAACCATTTTTAAGTCGCTCAAAGAAATATATGTATAATCAATATAAAATTGTAATGTTTTTCTTTTAAATTTCCAAGAAATATAAAGAAAAATCAATAGAAATTAAAATAAAATAATCTACTCACAGAATATGTCAACTTTTCTTCTTTTTCACCATTTACATGTCATATTAATATGAATTTTAATTAGCATTATTTCAAGGATATTTCAGACAGGCATTTTTCATATATAGGTATTTATCTCACTCAAGAAATAAGAATTCTTCGTAATATATTTTTACATTGTCGTTATACGAGGAGGTGTTCATATAATTGGCAGGTATATTGCAGACAGATTTTCTAAATCTGTTCTGTCGTTTATGGAGTTTATATTTTTTTGTATGTAAATGCTTTCTAATATATTTCTTGCTTTGCTGTTTTTTCAGATGTAATTATTGTGGTTTTATCGAAACTGAAAGTGTGTTTTGTTTGTTTGATATGTTTTTTAAGTACTGTACTATTGCTTTAAAATTTATGGCCATTTAAACGTTCTTGTAGGTGTTGTCTTGTTTTGCCAAACGTTTAAATGGCCATAAATTTTCAAGCAATAGAACAGCCCTTAAAAAACATATCAAACATGTGTAATATACCGGGTGCGGCAATAGTGTGTCGGCGGAGCTTAGCATGAAAACTAATAAAGTTGTAACAATGAAAATTTACGTACACATGCAGTATGCTACAGTGCATTTTCTAATTTTATTTATATATTTACAGGGTGTTCCAAATTTCCGCAACCACTTTCAATTTTTTTTTTTTAAATAGATTGCTATACTTTCTTGTTATTATGATGATAGCCACCCAAATTATCTTTGCAATGATATATGACGATGTGCCCTTACAACTGTTAGTTTTGGTTTTATTGCAAATTTTGTTAAAATCTTGACAGTTGCAGCGTCTAACATTTTAAGTCTTAGCCTGAAAATGGGTGCAGTGCCTCACGTAACTTTTATGTTACCAATTTATGGACTAACACGTTATATGTTTTGAAGGTGAACAACGTGACAACATATACAGAGTGTTAAATATGTCGTGCCAAAGTTATCGAAGTTTAAAGGCTATATTCTCTTTTTTTTTAAATTGAACCTATAATTTTTTTATTAGTCAGCAAATTCCTTGTAAAATTGCCGTTAAAATGGTACCAATAACACAGTACTTATTTCTAGTATTTTCGAATTTATAACCCTTTAATGGGATTTACCTATGTTTATAATATTCAATATGCGGTGCTGCATCTAATAGTTGGGTGGTTGGCCATGAAATGATATTAAGCAAAAATTGCTGTGTAACCAAACGTCAAATATCTACTTCAAATTTCCATATAAAGTGTTTTTCAATAGTTTCTCTTTACTGTAATCGCGTTTAATTGTTATAATTTAAGTTCGGCTAGTTAATTATCAATTTCCGTTTGTTCGTTATTAGTTGTTATCTTGTTGTCAGTTATATAGTTTTGTTGTCATTATTTTTTATTTCCATGCCGTAATAGTTTATAGTTGTGTTTCTTTAGAATGAATTTTTCGAAGGAGGAGCTAATAGACATGGTATTTGTTCTTGACGCTAGCAATAGAAATCCACTTTTAGCATCACGAACATATGCTATGGAGTATCCCCACCGAAGAGCACCAGATATTAAGACGTTTGAAAATTTGTTGACAAGGTTTCTTCGGACGGGTTCAGTGAATTATGTCAAACATGAAAGAACTAAGTCTATGGTTACAGAAGATAATGAAGTGACAGTCGTCCAGTCCGTTGTGGAAAATCCGCGCGTATCTACAGGGATAATTTCGAAAGAACACAGGATAGAAGTCACTGCTGTAAGAAGGATTTTAAAAAAACATAAATTTCACCCTTACAAAATTCAAAATCATCAAGGCTTATTACAAACGGATTTTGAAAGGAGACTTGTTTACTGTGAATGGCTACTTTTCCAATTACGACAAGATCTAACTTTTCTAGATCATGTGCTTTTCACAGATGAAGCAACATTTGCTAATTGTGGAATAACAAACAGAAAAAATTCTCATTATTATGACACTAGAAACCCTCATTTTGTGCAACCCATTTTATACCAACAAAAATGGAGTGTTAACACCTGGGGAGGCATCATAGGAAACACTATTGTAGGTCCATTCTTTTTTAATAATACTTTAAATTGTGAAATCTACACAAATTTCCTAGAAAATAATTTACCATTGCTGTTAGAAGACCTACCAGATAACGGCATAAGGAGATTGTGGTACCAACATGATGGTGCACCTGTACATTACGGTGCTGCTGCAAGAACACATTTAGATAGGGTATTCATCAATAGGTGGATTGGGAGAGGAAGCTTTATAAGCTCACCACCGCGGTCACCAGATCTAACCCCTTGTGATTTTTTTCTGTGGCCTACTGTAAAATATATATATATATAGTTTACGAAACACCTCCTACAACGGCAGAGAACATGCAGCAACGATTCAGAAACGCTTTTCTTCAAGTAAGTGAAAACAACATGGCTCAAAATGTAAGTCTGTCGATGCAGAGGCGATTAAGAGCATGTGTAGAGCAGAATGGAAATATATTTGAACACATTTTAAATTAATTTTGTTTTATTATTGAAAAATTACAAGATGTAATTCTAAAACTCATAATAAAGAATTAAGAAACAGGTGTTTGTAAAAGTTACTTTGTTTAATATCATTTCATGGCCAACCAACTATTAGATGCACCGCATATCGAATATTATAAACATAGGTATATCCCATTAAAGGGTTATAACTTCGAAAATACTAGAAATAAGTACTATGTTATTGGTACCATTTTAACGGCAATTTTACAAGGAATTTGCTGACTAATAAAAAAATTATAGGTTCAATTTAAAAAAAAAGAGAAAATAGCCTTTAAACTTCGATAACTTTGGCACGACATATTTAACACTCTGTATATGTTGTCACGTTGTTCACCCTCAAAACATATAACGTGTTAGTCCATAAATTGGTAACAAAAAAGTTACATGAGGCACTGCACCCATTTTCAGGCTAAGACTTAAAATGTTAGACGCTGCAACTCTCAAGATTTTAACAAAATTTGTAATAAAACCAAAACTAACAGTTGTAAGTGCACATCGTCATATATCATTGCAAAGATAATTTGGGTGGCTATCATCATAATAACAAGAAAGTATAGCAATCTATTTAAAAAAAAAAAAATTGAAAGTGGTTGCGGAAATTTGGAACACCCTGTAAATATATAAATAAAATTAGAAAATGCATTGTAGCATACTACATGTGTACGTAAAATTTCATTGTTACAACTTTATTAGTTTTCATGCTAAGCTCCGCCGACACACTATTGCCGCACCCGGTATATCAAAAGCTTTTTTACGCTAATACAATATTTACCCCATAGATCACGCAGAGTTGTTCTTTCTATGCACCAGGATATAATATTGAAACAATTGATAAATAGACGTTACATTGAAGTAAATAATTTTAGCAGATAATTAATTAGATCTGGAAAGCAATTTTCACACAAATGTGAACCCGTATTGTGTTTCCTACACCCGATTTTTAAAAATATTTCGTAATTCAAAATATTTTTGTTTTATACAAAAAAATTGGTGAAGTTTCACCTACTCAAATGTGTTTCAGTGCGTTTGTTAATTCGATTTATTTTTTAAATTTATAAAATAAATTGGTGTCATTTGCGAGGTTGCATAACTTTATTTTTTTCTTCAAGCAATTGCCATTTTTTATTTCTTTCTAACAAAGCCAATCGTAATACAATTCTTCGTCGTGACACAAGCTCTTTTCAACTTTTTACAATCGTTTTATTAGACGCCTTTGCCACATTTCACGGAAACCAATTATTGCGATCATCGGAAACTTCTTCCTCTACAAGAAATAAAGTGTATAATATGAGAACTGTCGGCTACGTCTTTCGCCGCCTTTTACTTTATTTGTAACCAAGTATTCGTTACCACAAAATTCGCCGATTTCTCTCAGCTTTCACGATCCCTCATCCTCCCATAAAAACCGAGCGAATACGTCAGAGAGAGTTAAAAACTTCACTCCCTTCCTCTAACCCCGACGAGAAGAAATAAAAAGTTGTGTAAAATTCGAACAAACAGCGAATTGGAACCGGGCACTGTATTATCAGACAGTAAGTTGCCGCGGAAGTTAGCTACAATTCCCAGCGGAGTTATTTAGCGCGCGGGAGATTCGGGATTATGAGAGAGGCCATTGCCAACTGTCGCGAAAAACTCTGCAGAACAGAACTTTCCCGGAACCAGCGAAACAATCCTAAAATCCTCCACGTCACTACGATTTACTTTCTCCGTTCCGCGCAGGCACTTACTTATTTCGATAAACTCAATAAATTGACGTGAAGTTGGAAATATTCCGCTGTTTTTCTTCCAGCTTCACGTCCTCTTTGAACTTGGAGCATTGCCGCGACTTTCCATCCGAAATAAGCGTACGGCTGTCGCAAAGTTTTGCTGTATTTGTTATTAAAATATTCTGGACGTTCCGTCCTCTGAAAAGCGTTTGAAATAATAAACTTTAACAAAAATGGCCGCTGACGAAAGATAAAGAAGAGATAATATCTGGCCGAGGCCGAAGTTCCGGAAAGTCGGGAAACTATAGCTGTTTTACTACTTTATTTAAATTTATCAGGGTAAGTTGGGACCGTTTATAAAGTTGAATTAGAGTAATTATCCAAGAGGTTATTTTCAGAGATGCGATGTTTATAACTCTATAATACGACATTAACATTAGCTTAAAATATGTATAAAACAGTGTATGAATATAAAATCGCATGTAAGTTTATACACGAAAAGAAGTACACCACAGTTGTAACATAAAATCACTCACAATTTATTGAAGCTTTCTTCACTCCACATACATTAAGAATTTTTTAATCAAGTTTTATATATACATATACAAGTATTCCGTATCGTTATGTTCAAATTTTAGGAGTGTAAAGTAGACTTCATTTCAAGTAACAAAAACGCAAAACTTGTATGTCCATTTTTATTAGTTTCAAAGTTACAGATCTATGAATGTGATTGTCAGATCATGAAAAAAAATGTAATCCTAAAGTCAATATAAACTGATTTTATTTAAAAAAAATATATACGATTCAATAACAGGCCTATGATTGTAAAGTCGCGTAATAAAATGTTATCCTAAAATAAATAAACAGGTGTCGTAGTGCAAACAATAATTTCTTGGAGATTTACAAAAAAGAGTACTGCAAATTGATTTATGATAAAGAAGGTTCTTACTCATTTCGTAAGTGCTGAACCATGAATATCATACAATAAACAAATGACTGTTAACGTTGCAGTTTTTAATAAAGGATTACATTAAGTTCAGTTCAAGCAACAGTTTATTAGTGAGTGGACACGTTTTCTTTATTCAAAATGCCTTACCGATTTTCTTCTCAAGAATATGCGAACATGCATTTTGTGTATGGCTACGTCAAGCAGTTATTGAACAATTTCGGGAATGCGGACTGTGTGATTATTTTTTCGTCCGAGGAGTAAATTTGCCAGCAGACTTAGAGCAGGCTTAGAAGCAGTAGCTATTGTTACAAGGGATCCAAGTCGAATCGCTAGACAACTAGGAGTGCCACGAACGACAGTTTGGCGAATTTTTAAATGTGAGGGCTTATATCCATATTACTATCGCAGGGGCCACGGTTTGCTTGAGGCAGACCACTATGCTCGTCTAGTTTATTCTACCTGTATATTAAGACGGCTTCATTTTAATTTTTGCAGAACAGTCCTCTCGACAGATGAATCTACGTTCAAGAGAAGTGGTGTTACAAACCTGAGAAACCTGTACATGTGGTCATCAGAAAATCCCAAAGCTATACGCCCATCTAAATTTCAACATGAATTTTCTATTAACGTTTGGGCGGCGCTAATCGATGACTTGTTGATTGGTCCTGTCGTTCTTCCTGGGAGGTTAAATGCGGACAATTACCTTTAATTCCTCATTTACGAACTGCCAGTTCTTTTAGAGGATGTCCCAATGAATGTTCGACGAGACATGTGGTTTCACATGGATGGGGCACCACCAGATTTCGGAATTGCTGTCCGAAATTGGGTTGACGTCAATTATCCAAGATGGATTGGTCGAGGTGGTCCTGTTGCATAGCCACCCAGATCACCCGATCTTAATCCCCTTGACTTTTATTTGTGGGTGTATATGAAAAATTTAGTCTACGCTCAAGTTTGGAACACAAGAGAAGAGTTGTTGGATCGTATTCACCTGGCTGCCGAGCAAAACCGACAAAACAAGTATGAAATTCGGATTAAGTACTCCTTCTGTTGGCTTACGGGTACAAGCCTGCATTCAACAAGGAGGCGGATATTTCGAAAATATTATAAATTGAACTTTTTTAAATAAAATCAGTTTTTATTGACTTTAGGATTACATTTCTTTTCATGATCTGACAATCACATTCATAGATCTGTAACTTTGAAACAAATAAAAATGGATATACAAGTTTTGCGTTTTTGTAACTTGAAATGAAGTCTACTTTACAATCCTAAAATTTGAACATAACGATACGGGACAGCTTGTATATGTATCGGTTTAAAACGTTCGCCGCAGTCTTTCGATACTCAATCTCCAATGGGCCCTGTCTTCCCATGGGTCGTTTTCCAAACCTCTGACTTTTATCTCCTTGTCGATTCGTTTCCTCCAAGTTCTTCTATGCCTCTCTCTCCAACGCTTTTCTTGTGGGATCCATTCCATCACTAGCTTGGGTAGCCGTTCACCTGTCGTCCGTTGCACGTGTCCATACCACTGAAGTTGTTTCGCTTTGATGTCGTCTACTATGGTATGCTTGACTCCCATAATTTCTCTTATTCTCTCATTTCGTACTCTGTCCCATCTAGATCTACCTGCAGCTCTTCTCCAGAAGTCCATTTCTGTCACCAGCAAATTTTTTACTGCTTTATCTTTCAGTGGTCAGACTTCAGAGCTATAAGTTGTTATGGTCTTAACAATTGTATTGTATATTAGGATCTTTTTTTTGGAGATCTTTTCATCCCAGGGAATACTATTTAAGTGGCTTATGTGTTTTCTAGCCTCATTGTTCCTATATCGTATGGCTGTATCCAAGGTAGCATCCTGTGACACATTCAGTTCCAAATATTTGTAAGTGTCGCAATGTTTAATTTTTTGTTCATCATTTAGAATAAGGTCTTTTGGTACGCCACCTTTGCACATATATTCTGTTTTTTTTTTCTGTGCTAACCTTTAGACCCCATTTACGATATTCTTCGATCAATTTGCGCCTCATATACTCTATGTCGTCCACATCTTGATGAGCTAACACTACTTGATCATCTGCGAAACATAGTGTGTATATATTTCTTTCTGTCAACGGGATACCCATACTTTC
This sequence comes from Melolontha melolontha, assembly GCA_935421215.2. NCBI lineage: Eukaryota > Metazoa > Arthropoda > Insecta > Coleoptera > Scarabaeidae > Melolontha > Melolontha melolontha. Next base: position 116,579,288 of record OW285242.1, on the reverse strand, counting down.
GCACTTTCGTTTCCACGTTCTTAAGGCGCGTTCTAAATATATTTTGAATAATGTTGGCGAGAGACAGCATCCCTGCTTGAGCCCTTTGGTTATTATTTGGTTATATGCGTCGGTTACTTTCTCTTTGATGTTTACTCTGGCTTGGGCATTTTTATAAAGGTTTTTAACTGCTCTGATCAAGTTATTGTCGATATTTGTATTTCTCAACGCTTCCAAAATCTTATCTGAGGAACGCTGTCCTAAGCCTTTTTAAGATCTACATAGAGTATATGTATTTCCTGATTCAATGCTAATCTTTTCTCGATAATTTGGGTGGCATAGAAGAGATTGTCCGATATTGATCTATCTGCTCTGAAGCCAGTTTGTTCTTCGGCTTCTAGACCATTATACACACTTTTTATCTTCTGTTTTAGAATTTTACCATATACCCTACTGATAGAACCTGTGACTAATATTGCACGGTAATTTTCACATACATCTCTACGCCCTTTCTTATATATTGTTAATATGTATACGCTTAAAAGAAGCAATTTTGCTTAATGTCAGATGGAACATTTATCTTTAGAAGTTTTAAAATGAACCTAACAAATAAACAAAAGGTGAAAATTAGTTAATTGTAGGTAATAATTACCGAACTATTCGTCAAGAATTAATTCAATAATATCGTTGCTACTGTATTAAAAGATTTTAATTTTATTGTAATTATTTATTTGAAATTCAACAGTACTTAATTAACTTAAAATAATTCTGAAATTAATAAATTTCAACGTGTGCTGCTAAGTACTACATGCACTTGATGGCATCCTTGTGTGATGGCATCCTTGTGTGGTGGCATCCTTGTGTTTTTGCAAACATTTCTTAGCATGTCTTGTGTGACGGTTTGACAAGCTTGCCTAATTCGCTCCTTTAAATCTTCTACACGTCGTGGTCTAGTCACGTCGTGGTCGACTTTTCCTTTTAGAATTCCCACAAAAAAAATCTAAACGAGTTAAATTCGCAGACCTTGCAGGCCGCGTAAGTAATGATAAATCATCTTGCGTTGCCTGACTAATCCATTTATTTGGAAACATAGTATTTAGCCAATTTCTCATTTGTGCAGAAAAATGACACGGAGTACCATCTAATTGTATTATCATGGCAATTCTTTCTAAAATTGGCATACTATGCAAAAACTCTAAAAATTATGTCTCCAGAAAGTTCAAAAAAATTTCGTCGTTTATGTTATTATCGAAAAATAAGGGTCCAATAAGTGTATCCCCTTTTATGCAGGACCACACATTAACCTTTTTTGAATATTGACGTCTACATTCAACTGATCAGTGGGGATTTTCTTTCCTCAAATACCTTGAATTTTTGGAACTAGCGATTCGATTGGTAGTAAATACAGCTTCATTACTAAAGCAAATTTTTTTAAATAAATTTTGAGCGTCTTCAAAATATCAGAGCCTTGCACAAAAATCCAAACGATGGTTAGTGTCGCCTTCAATTAAAGTATGAATAAATTTGGGTTTAAAACGTTTATATTTGTGTTTCTTCAAAACATTTCTAACAAATTGAATACTTCACGAGACATTTGCCGCATACTTTGTTTAGGGTTATCTTGAAAAGCCAAGACTAAATCTAATTCCTGACCAGTACTTTCATTTTGCTCCTATCTGCTATGCTTCCTAAATAAATTGGGCTTACATTTGACTAAAAACACGTGGGTTGTGCTAACAATAAAAGAAATTATTTGAAATAAATAATTGATGGCGCTGGTGATGTATCAAAGGTCCAGGACGTGTGTAATGTGTGCTGATAAATATATTACAACTTACTAACTGAATAAAATACAACAACCTTGCCCTTAAAGTTTGTATTTATTATTTACATAAGAAATTGAGATTGATATATTTTGAAATAATTAAATAAATACACAAGGTATAAGTATAAAATAAGTAATTAAAAATTAACACACAAAAATAGACTGAAAAGAACGTTAAGTTAGGCAGTAAATTAACTGTGAATTAATTGTGATTAATATAAAATAACCTCTGTATCGAGCAGTATTTTTGTATTTATTTAGAACTTTGAAGGTATTAGCCTTTCCTGGAATTTTGTCTCGGCCTGGATGTATGGGAAGAGCATTAATAAATTCTTGGAGACGCTTGTCGGAAAAGTATCAAGAAGAGGCTTAATAGAATGCTATTTTTAATTTAAAGAGGGCTCTTTAATTTTTGTTTGTTTGTTACATCCACGACATATTTTTAGTAATGTCTATAATCATTTGATTTCGTAAATAAATAAAGCTCGGATACTTAAAATATGCAAAAATGCAGAATGACTACAAAATATGCAAATAAATGCTGAATTACTACAAAATATGCAAATAATATACAAAATTCATATATGGAAATTTATGCAAACTGCATATAATCCGGCCTTTAGTTATAAAGATTAAAATGTATTAAGTATGTGGAATGAAGCGTTGCATGAATGCAACTCAGTAGTCTAGGAAAATTGTGTTCGCCACACAAATAATTTAATTCAAAATTGGTATGACAGAGAAAAACATATAGCAGATATAGAAGTTCAACCGATAATTATAGAAGTTAATTACAGTTCAACTACAAGTGACGAATCATGAACTAGAAAATATATGTATGTAAATATATATATATATATATAGAAATTACTTTGTTTACTATTATTTTCTGTTAAATTGTTAATGTTAATACTCATTTGGTATAATTAAAAAATAAAATGCATGAAAATATTTATTTATTATATTAAATTCGAAACTGTTTTACTTTAGAAACGAAGATTCTACCGTTAATCGTTACAGGGACCATTTGGCAATTATTATTATTATTTATACTTTATATGAATTAGTAGAGATTTTACTTGTGAAATATATTTTCTTAAAAAGGTTTATAACCCCTTACCACAATTATTAATCGTATCCTAAATACGTATTTCGACAACTAAGTTGTCATCATCAGTAGGTAAAAACCACTAATTAAAAAGTCGCACATGGGGCACAGTAAAGCTAGAAAACCGCTTACGCAACCACTACTTTTCACTGCGTCCATGTATAGACTTAATTTTAACATGCGAATATAAACTAGGAAAAGGTCGATACGAAAAGGTTTGATACACGGAAATGCGAATTAGACATGTTCGTTAATCAATTAAATTTGAAATTTCCGACGATTAAATTTACAGTGGAAAAGGAACACAATGGCAAGATATCATTTTTAGATACTTTACTGATTAAGAATAAACATAAAATAGAAATCGATATTTGCCGGAAAGAAACTAATGTTAATAGATTCATCACCGCGGATTCAAATCATAGTTATCAACATAAGACAGCTTCCTTTAATTTCTTATTAGTCAATCGGTTACTAAATTTTCCGTTAACAAAAGAGAGATATGAAATAGAACTGGAGTTCATTAAAAATATCGCGAAATACAATGGCTTTGGCATACAAATAATCAATAAATTAATTAGAAAAACAAAAATAAATAATGCAATCCGCGAATCCACAAGTTTGATATCTCAAAGTAACCAGGAGAAAAAGTACTTGTGTTTACCATACCACCCCGTCACGAAAAACATGAATAAAGTTGTGAAAGAAAGAGGTCTCCAGGTTGCCTTTCGGTCCGAAAATACTATCAAAAGTCTCCCTTCTTCTTCTTCTTCTTTAAGTGCCGTCTCCGCTTCGAAGGTTGGCAATTATCATAGCAATTCTTACTTTTGAAACCGCAGCTCTAAACAGTTCATTATTATTACATCCAAACCAGTCCCTAAGGTTCTTCAGCCATGAATTCCGTCTTCTTCCTATAGATCTCTTGCCCGGGATTTTTCCCTGCATAATTATTTGTAGTATTTGATATTTTTCTCCCCTCATGACATGTCCCATGTACAGCAGTTTTCTTCTCTTAATTGTCGGAATCACTTCTCATACGTCTCATCACTTCTACATTGGTTTTTCTCTCTACCCATGAGATCTTCAATATTCTCCGGTATACCCACATCTCAAATGCCTCCAGTCTCCTCATGTCGGTTACCTTCAGCGTCCAGGCCTCCATCCCATAGTATAGTATAGACAGCACAAGGTTTAAATCTCGGCAGCAGAAAAGCCTTTTCATCCTTGTAAAGGTGCTTCTCGCCTGTTCTATTCTGACTCGTATTTCTTGGGAGCTGTCATTGTTCTCATTAATGATCGTGCCCAGGTATTTGTATTGTCTTACTCTCTCAATAGGCTGGTTCTTCACATATATCTTACGATTATCTTTAGTTATTTTTGTTATCAGCATATATTTTGTTTTGCTTATGTTCAGCGTTAGTCCATACTCTTCGCTTACTGTGACCATTCTGTTAATTAGCGTCTGTAGGTCCTCGTGTGTTCCAGCTAAAATAACTGTATCGTCAGCGTACCTCAGATTATTTATTGTCATGCCGTTAATCTTAATGCCCATGTCCCGATCATCAAGTGCTCTATTTACTATGTCCTCCGAGTACAGATTAAAGAGGATTGGCGACAGTATACACCCCTGATGAACACCTCTTCGTATTTCTATTTCCTCTGATGTCGTGTCTTCTATTCGTACTGCTGCTTTTTGGCCATAGTACAGGTTTGAGATTAATCTCAAACCTGTACTATGTCTCCCAGGGAATACTAAAGATAGAGTTAATTTCAATTCGAAATCAGGTATACACGAAATTAGTTGCGAGGATTGTAATTTGAAATATATAGGCCAAACTAAACGACCAATAGTAACCCGTTTTAAAGAACACATATTACATATTAAATACAATAGACCGGATAAATCGAATGTTGCCAACCACGCTTTAAGCACACTACACCATGTATCGATTACAGGGTTGAAGTTGGTCAAAGGAATTAATAAACCCCACGAACTTGATGCTTATGAAAGTATATATATCGCGAAAAATAAACAAAATTCCATGAATAGCGATAGATCACCGATTCCTTTCAGTTGTCTCTTTTCATTTTTATTACCATAAATGTGTCATCGTCGTTTTAAAATTGAAGTTATTAGGACATGTTTAGTGCCGTTCCCTTAGAAAATAATGTTTGCCGGTCTTTCGTTAGAGATTTTTCAACTCGGAGAATAAACATAGGTGTAGGCCTTTTTTCCTTAAGAGGTAAGTGCTTTTCGACCTTTTCCTAGTTTATATTCGCACGTTAAAATTAGTCTATACATGGACGCGGTGAAAAGTAGTGGTTGCGTAAGCGGTTTTCTAGCTTTACTGTGCCCCATGTGCGACTTTTTAATTAGGGGTTTTTACCTACTGATGATGACAACTTAGTTGTCGAAATACGTATTTAGGATACGATTAATAATTGTGGTAAGGGGTTATATACCTTTTTAAGTTTTTTCTTAACCACAGTCTCCAAAGAAAGAATTTTCAAACATATTTTTTTCTGTTTTTTCTAGTAGATTATATGAAGTTTTTTTAAATAAAATGTAGCTAAAATGGCAAAAGAAAAAAATTATTAATAAATTCATATAAAAAAGAAGAATTATTTAAATATTCTTATAAAGTAAATCTATCTCATTAACAAATATAAGCACATACTGTAGATCACCGTCTAAAAATTATATCGAATATCAAAATTTACATACTTATTAATATACATAACCTCATATTCTGTATCTGATTTTCGGAGTTATCGAAACATATTTCTCGTAATTAGAAGGTAATAAAATATGTGATAAAAATATTTAATTTAGAAAAATATCCACATCGCTTCATTTTTTTTATACAGTTTCTTATATTTGATTCATTTGATTATACGATACTTATTTTGAATCAAAAGTACCGATTTGATTCACACGAATAAAAATTGATGACGTGTATCTCAAGATCGGTCAAATGAAGTGTACACGAATATTACAAAATACAAATCTGCGCATCTACACGCCAAGGTACCTCAATCTCATTTACATTATCGTTACCTGATCGCAGTCTTACACCAGAGGATGCTATAAAGGTACATACTTTCTATTTAGTCAAATTTAAATAACTTAAAACGAACTACGAGTATATCACATTAATTATTCCTCTTGAAATGAACTACTTTATAGCGAAACAGCTGTTGTGGTTTTTCAAACATAGTATAAATCTAAAAACATAAATTGTTTGTTTCATTTCAAGATAAAAACTGATTTACAGCAAGTAAAGACCGAGTTATTTCGCAAGTTAATTATTCTTATCTTACAGTGAAATCAAAAAAAAAACATACTAAAGAGGACGCTCCTGAATAATTTTCTATTCAAGGCGAAAATATCGTTTTTAAGTATTCCATCAAAAACATCGTCTAATAAGATTAACTTCCTTATTAGCTAACCCCCAAAATGCTTACACTAAACCTTGCTCCATTATCAATTAGAGTCGTCTACATTCAGAGTGGAGTCAGAACTTCAGAACGTGCTCATTAGCTTAAGCCGAAACATTTAATCTATGAGCAACAAGCCCATTAGGCGGATTAGTATACAATATAATGCTTTGCATGGAATTCCTCCGTCCCGAAACTTTGATATTTCTTACGCTGAACTGCTTGAAACGATAAAAGATTATTCGTATTAGGCAGATTGTACGTATAAAGAGGAACGTTCCTAAATTTTGTTACGTGACTGAATATTTAATTTTTAATTTTTAAATACCTACTTGGAAAAACACTTAAATGTAGGGAACGCGACTAAATAAGTTTATGAAACTGAATCTTGTCCAATATTAGTATTATAAATAGTAATACATATTCCTAATCACAGAAAATGATGTAGATTTTGTTATATTAATACTGTAAGATTAGTGAATACAAATTAATAAAAAGTTCTTAAAGACATATATACAGGGTTAGGCAAATATATAGATCCATTCGAATATCTTTGATACAGCTACTTAGATTTTAACAAAATTTTTCAAATTTAAGTCAATGCAAATAGGGAAAATCGGAGAGCGTATTTGTTTTCAAATCAGACTTCCGGTTTAGCCAGAATTAATGTTAACCTTTCTTTATTTTAAATGAAACTTCCTGTATGATTTTATTAATTTCAATAGAGCTCTGCTCTGAGTGTAGATCTCGGTTTCCGGGTTGGAACCGCGTCGAGTTAGGCGTAATTGCCAACGTTTCGTCCAATGTTTCAAGGTACATCTTCAGGGCTGTACGTAGATGTTCGTCGTTTCGCAGTAGCTTGAAGAATGCTATGACAGTATATGAGTCCTTTTAATTTTGTTTTGTAGTCGGAGTTGCCTCCATTTCCACTCCATTGTTTTGTATTTCCCAGGGTTGTGACGTGTTTGTGTCTGATTAATAAATAATCGTGTGTTTTTGTGTGGTTTTTGTGTGTTTGTCGCTTTTTTGCGTTTAAGTCACTGGTCATCGGTCTTTTGCGTTTCAGTCATGTGTGTGTTTACTGTTTATTGTTGTAAAGTAATTATTTTCTATGTTTGCGTTACAAAGTATTGTATCTGTTGTGTTGTTGCGTTTGTAGAGTGTAATGTTATTAGCATATTGCCTAAGGCAAGTGCTAATTCGTCATTTGTGTTTGGTGTTGTGTTATTTTCTTTTTGTGTCCAGGGGTTAGTTGTTGGGGGTGGTGCTGGTATGTAATTGGGTTTGGGTGTGATTTTGTTTACAGGGATATTTGGGTTGTTAGGACAGTTAAGGAAAGTAGATAAGTGAGGACCACCGCAGTTTGCACACTTTGGTGGCGTTGTTTTGGGGTTTGCACATAGGTGTGTTAAGTGTTCGTCTCCGCATTTCATACATTTGTAGTGTACGTTACAGTGTCTTTATTGATGTCCGAAAGTCTGACATTTATGGCATTGCATTATGTCTGTCCGTCTGTTTAATGGTTCGATTTTAATTGTGAGTCCGCAGCAGTCGTGTATGTTATAAATTGATTTATAATGTCTCTTCAGTTCGATTAAAACAAGTGGTGCAGGTATGCCGTGTTTACCGTTCATTCGTTTGATTTTTATTGTCGGGTAGCCTTGGTCGGGCAAGTCGTTTGTAATGTCTGTGTCAGTGATAAAGGTAGGAATGCCTCGCATAACTACCTTAAGTGTTTTTTCGCTTCGTAATTGAAACGTGTAAAATTGAATGTGTTCTGTGTTGAGTATGTGTTTAAGTGTGCGGTAGTCTTCGTCAGTTTTCGGTTCGATGTGAATGCCAGGTTTCACAAGTTTGTTTTGTACGGTGTTAATGTTATGTGTTTTAAGTATTTGTCGTATATGTGCCCATTTGTCTTTGTCTGTTATTATGATTGGTGCGATTTTGTGTTGTGTATTGCGTGTTTCGGTGTTTGTGTTTTGTGTTGTGTTTGTTCTGTCACTTACCCTGGGTGTACTGTATGATGTTGACGGTTGTGGATTGTGTTCAGTTGCTTCTTGTTCCATCTTTTCCTCAGTGTTGGTTTCGAGGGGACTGTAGGAATTTTTTATTTCGATTGGTGTAGTTGTTTGGTCTGTTTTCATCTTCTTTGTAAATTTAGGGTAAATGAAGTCTTCAATTTTCTTTTCTGGATGTTTCTTGATTTGTATTTTTTCTTCTTTGGTCGGTTCGGGGTCTGTTATTTTTACTTGTATCTTCGGTTGATCCGGGTCTACAATGAATAATCTCGGTGATGTCCGTAGTAGTTCTTCTACGCCACTTTCGCTGTGTGTTTCATCGATTATATCCTGTGTTTGTTGAAGTAATTCAGGTGGCCAAAGTTCAACGACGTTGGGATTTAGTTTTAGGTTTGTTATAGTAATAATTCGCCCGGCCATTGCTTCCGGCTTCGTTTGACGTTGTATCGTCGCCGGTGCTCTCAAATGCGGTGCTGCTATAACAGAGATCGTATTTAGAATGTTGCTATGACAGAGACCGGTACAACTTATATAGAGGGGACCGGGTCAGATGGTGGCCTGCTATTGGCTGGGGACAATGAGCCAATGGCATGCGTCGTATGGGCGTGGTGATTCTTAGTAGAGTTCAGTAGAGTTTGCCACGTCGGATGTAACGTATAGCCATCGTCTCTATTGAGATTGCGGGGATGTTTGTAAATTTCAATAGATTCACGGATTTTCCTAGGGAAATAATGCGATTCACGGGACAGAAGCTTGACATCTTTGAATAGAATTTGATGACCGGAGTTTAGTTTGTCTTCTGCCAGCGCTGAACCGGCTATATGTAACAGTCTAGTACAACGTTCATGTTCGAACACACGCACGCCGACTGGCCGCTTAGTTTCGCCAATGTACACACTGCCACACGAACACGGAATGCGATACACTCCTTCTGCTTGGAGTGGTGATATTTTGTCTTTAACCGAGGGTAAGAGGTCCGAAACTTTAGAATGGGGTCTAAAGACAGTTTTGGTTTTATTTCTATGTAGAACCTTTCCTATATGAGCGGTGATACCTTGAATATACGGTAAGAAGGCGGTGCTGATGTTAGGATCGGGTTCACTTCGAGGTTTGGGGTTACGATGTCTCACTATAGTACGGTGCATGTTGTGGGCGTTATAACTATTCTGGAGTAGGGTGTTAGAAACATGCTTAAGTTCGGAGGGTAGTGCCCTAGGTTCTGAGATAGAAAACGCGCGATGTACATGAGTATTGATGACCGCTTGTTTGTGTGCCGGGTGATGATGGGAAAACCCGTTCAGATATCGGTCCGTATGAGTCGGTTTCCTGTAAACCGTGTGTAAATTGCGGGTCACTAAGACGTCTAAAAACGGGAGACTTCTGTCTGATTCCACCTCCATGGTAAAGCGAATGTCACGGTGCTGGAAGTTTAGAAAAAGTAAGAATTCATCTAAAGACTGCCGCCCATGCGGCCAGATGACGAACGTATCGTCTACATATCTAAACCAACATTTAGGTTTTAAATGAAAGGAGCTTAAGACCTGTTGTTCGAACGCTTCCATAAAAATGTTAGCGACAACCGGTGATAAGGGGGAACCCATAGCTGCTCCCGACACTTGTTCATAGAACTTGTTTCGAAATTGGAAGTACGTGGAAGTGAGGCACACATTTACGAGTTCGGATATATCATTCGGTTTGCCGTGGGCGGTTCTGCTCTGAGTGTTCAACAATAATAAGACTTGGCACCCCTTTACTCAATAACGACAGAGATACTTAATTAAATCTAATAATCTCTTTGAGAACAAGAAAAATTAACACAAAAAATATCAGTTAAAAAGATTTCGAAATGATGATCGCTCACATCGTGACAATATGCAAGTCTGTGAACAAATTCTTGAATGACATTTGCCAAAGCCTCCTCACGAATTAATTGCACTTCCTCAATTATTCTCTGGCACAACTCGTCCAGATTATGCGGTCGTCTAGTATAAACCACAGATTTTAAATGACCCCAAAGGAAAAGTCTAAGTGATATAAATCTGGAGACTGTGTGGGCCTCAATGAATCCTCCGCGATCAATCCACCAATTTGACTAATATACATATTCTTAACAGAAAAGTGCCATATTTTCGGTACGTAATTTTTGTTGTTTTTACACTACTTAAAATAAATAATTTCATAAACAAAACAGTTGTTTCATAACTTTTTATAATCATGAACACTCCTAACTCTCTTTCCTGTTTACCAAGCGATTTAGGCATGATATATTAGGTTTAAGAAGAACTTGTTGTGAAAGACGAAGAAAGCAGAAAAATAACACGGGAAAAATAAAATGAGCAATAGTAATATGTAACTGTCAGGCGGATATCATACGATGATCATACGTGACAACAATGGGCAAAATAGGTAACACTGAACATACAAATTTCCTAAATTATTAGAAAAATTGTATCTACTACGTTAGTAAATTTAATGACTTAGGTTTACATATCTGATATTACTGGTTATGACGTGACTGATCTGTTATCGTAAATAAACGACATTTTTTACCCTAAAATAAAAGCAATAACTAGAGACCGGATGCATCAGGCCGAAATTACGATGGACCATATATATAGTCTATAACCTCGCTAAATACAACATGCAGTTATTGAATAACACTATTCAATCGGTTAAGCGTACATCTGTTTTTTGTCGTTGAATTGTGACGCAATTACTTCAATATTATACTTAAATTCCTTTTTTCATGGGCGTAGATAGAAGCGGGAGAAGTTTTTATAATTTTTTTTATTTATTAGTTTATATTTAGTAAGATAAATATGGTACGGTGAGTTAGATTCTGTTTTTCCTCGTTTTAACTGTTAATTACATATACACGTAAGTGTCCAGTGAATTTCAATAACTTACGCATACATTTTTAATTTTCATTTATTTAGATATAGAACATTGTTTAAGTTACTTTTTCTGATATGATATGGAACAACATCGTGATTGGCATCCTGAAACAATGGCGAGTTGGCGTCCATTGCCAATGATTCCGAAAGTTATTGCAAAGTCTGTAAAATATCGTTAAAAGATTCCAAGAAATAGCACGTAAAACGTCACTTAGTATCGCAAACATATTCACAGAAATTAGACCCGTTGAAATCTGACAATTTTGACGAAGAACTCTGTGAAACTTTAATAGCGGCAAATATTCCATTAAATAAACTTAACAATCCCAACTTCAAAACATTTCTCCAAAAATATACTGGTCGAAACGTTCCTGATGAATCCACCTTACGCAAATATTATGTTTCTAACTGCTCCACGAAAGCAGTAGAACGCATTAGAAGCCATCTTTCAAATCAGTACCTATGGATAAGTGCCGATAAAACTGTCGATATATTAGGACGCTGTGTGGTGGTAAATGTTGTAGCTGGTGTACTACATCCAACTATTCCACATAATGCATATGTAATAGCAACAATAGTTATAAATAAAGACGGCAGACTATGTGCCAGACAGACAAGAATCATTTCACTATGTGTACTAAATATTGTTTTGGATACTATAATATAAATATGTTTTGAAGGTGCATCTGTTATTGCCAATAATACCACTTTTTCTTTAGAATAAATGTTTCGTTCATTGTTAGAAATACAAAATAATGTTTTTTTTTTATTTTGATTTAGAACTGTAAAATATATTTAACATTTTGAACTTACTGCAAGTGAGAATTAATGAATATTAAATCTCATTCTTACATGTAAATGTCGACTTATGTGATGCGTTCATAACTTTTAATTAATTAATTAATTAATGTAAAATATATGTTCAAATTCTGTTACCTCTTTGATAAATGCATGGATGGAAATATTTAGGAAACTAAATGTAAACTATAACTACTAAATATATGTTTTTCTGCTTCGATATGTAAACAAAGCGAGAGGAATGAAAAATAATATTTAGTACAGATGGTGAAATGATTCTTGTCACCATGCACCGGGCATATAGTCTGTCGTCTTTAGTTATAAATACAGTTGATGCGGAAACAGTTGCTAAAACCATTAACGAGAATATTCAAAAAATACTTCATTCGGACGACAGGTACAAAGAAAAGGTACTTTTGTTTGTAAGTAACAGTGCTGTATATATGTTAAAAACAGGCAGACAAAGGAAACATATCCTAATATGCTGCATATTACTCATGTAGCACATGCTCTCCACAGAATGTGTGAGTATATCCGAGACACCTTTCCGGAAGTTGATAGACTTGTATCCGGTTTTAAAAAAGTTATTGGAAAGCACCATTGAGAGCAGCTCTTTACAGGGAAAAACTTCCATCTTTGTCACTGCCTCCCTCTCCAGTAATAACTGGGGAACATGATTGGAAACTTTTTATGCAGAGAATTTCGATAGTTTACAAAATTTCGTTACATGTTTAAACGACGATGCTCGAAGAATTTCTGAGTGTAAGGAACTAATACAAATTCCAAATTTAAAAAATCAGTTGTACTTTCTTCAGGAACACTTTGGAAGTTGCCAAAACTAATCACATATTTTGAAAATCAAAATCTCAAATTAAATGATGGATTAACCACATTAGCCGTGGCTATTAATAATTTGAAAAATATTTCAAGTGACTTCGGCAAGAGTTAGACCCATTTTTTAATAGAAATCCAGATTTAATAACATTGCGGCAATTGTGTATGAAGACAATGCCTCAACATCTAACTACTAAATACGCTGAAATAAAATAATATTTCCAGTATGCACCTATAACCAGTTGCGATGTAGAAAGGACGTTTCCTGTCTATAAGGATGTATTCCATTTAAGGAGAACAAATTTTACAGACGAGAACCTTGAGAAGGTATTACTAGTTAATATTAATACTCCTTTACTCAACTTGAACTACAAAATAAAGAAATAAAAATGTATTTCGTATTTTATAGGTCACCACCAATTATATAAATAAAATTAAAAAACCTATAAAAATACAAATTTCCAATAGTACGCCGGTGGGCGATGAGTCATCGGCCTCTCGTGTCCGGTAACTTAAGTAGGACATCCATTTCTACATATTCAATGCAATTTAACTGAAACGTCGCTCTCCCTGTAAATTACCCTCGTATATTATAAGATTTTACTGAACTAGTAATAAAACTACTTGCTTTTAAATAATGAAAATTATCGCTTTTCATCATCAACGAGAACAAACAACTCTATTGTTCATTTACAGCGTTGTCCTCCTTAAACTCGGAAAGTATTTTCATTAATACCAGCTATGTAAAAGTTTTGACCGATTTGTTAGCTAACACGATGAGGTCGGTCTCTCAATAAAACCTTGTGCAATTCACGCGAATATCTGTTCTGCTGAAGTTGAGAGAAAACGGGACTTAAAGTCGTACGTAAGAAATTGTCTTTTCTTGTTAGCCGATTTTAAAGGATTGAAACTTGCAGCAACATACGAAAGCGAGTTACCTTCTCTTTGAGAAGAATAAAGTGTACCTAGGCAGAAAACTTTGTTTGATGAACAGAAATGTTGGATGCGAGTAAATGCCTTTTGTTTTATTTCCGACTCTTTTTTTATTTTCATAGCTGGCTGGAGTTTTAAAGTTGAATGATTCGAATTTCTAATGTATAATGAATCCCTTAAGAAGTATTATAATGAACCCTTATCGGGGTATAGAGCCTTTAATTAGAAGATTTAATATTAAATACTATATAAAAGGTAAGTTTAACAACCAAAGTCAGTTTCTTATGCTCTAATAGCAAAAAATTCAACTGTGGAAAAAGAACTGGATGAGAAACGAAACACTTCCCACGGAAGATAAATCGAATAGTATTGTGATGTAAGCCATGCGATGACCTAAGCGTTAACGTCACCGCCTGTGCACTTCAGCAAGTCCTAGAGTTTTCCGAAGAGACTAGAAAAGGAACATTCGAGAGCTACCTTAGAAGTATATACAAATATTATCTAGAGACAAGGGGAGTCCTTCAACAAGCAATCACCATCAAATAAATATGTATATCAATAAATATAAATATTGTTATAATAGTTATAGTTAAGTGCTACAGAGTCTTTTTCACGCAACCCGTTCATTAGAAGTTTTCTATAATTAAAAACTAGTGAAAAACTATTTCCATCAGCGAGAACACACAGACGCGTTTCGTCTTAATTGAGGCTTATCAATGTATGGCATCTCAAAGACAGTCACAGCTTTCCACTTCTCTACTTCGTGTATATATAGTTAAGAAGTTTTCTATGTTAACGGCTTAAGAGAATACTTTTGAAAATTTGTGGCAAGTCATCCTGATACTTTGTGTTAAAATAAAATATTTACACTCCTGAACCACTTTCGGTTATACCGGAAGTCATAACCAACTTTGATATTTTAAATGGAATGTTATACTTTTTATTGCTTTTTAGATTCCTTTTAAAGTACTATAACACTTTATATTAAGGTTTCTTTAGCAAAAAATTAAACGTTTTTGAATTATTTTGATTTCTGTGAATTTTTTTTGTTTTTTCAATGTACTTTTTAAAACCATATATCTCAGGCGTATTTGATCTAAACTACGTCATATTTCTACTGCAAACAGTGAAAGATATAACATGCCGAGCAATGTCGAAACATTTAAGAAATCTCTTACAGGGTGTTCAAAATTTATTGATTATTTAAGTAATCTTTAATTAAAGAAAAATCGATTTTTTTAATTAGAACACCCAATTGATGAGCACGCCATAGTAAGTAGATGCCATTTTGCATCGTACAGGTATAGGTTTCCCTATGGCTATCTCTCATAGTTTTAGAGTTATTAATGATTATTTTCTAAATTGAGCATTATCAAGAAAAATCGCTGTAGTAATCCTTGAAAAATGAATTTGATCTGTCCAAAATTGTCACAAAGTTTATTTCGTGTCTAACTGGTTTTATGTTGGGAAATATTTCTTGCGTTTTCGAATATTTGAAACATTTTAAACCATTACGTTTCCAAATACGTGAAATAGTTGTGTTACTTATACCCAATTCCTCGGCAGCACTTCTAGTAGATCTCGTGTTATCAATTTCCACAATACTACAAATTAATACATCCCGTCATTCTCTTTCCTCAATTTTTTGTGGTGATACCTCTCTTGGTTTGCATTTCGTACAGTTATTGAGACAGAAACAAGTTTCAAAATTATTTATAATATTGTAAATTGTTTGTCTGCAATGTACAGAACGGTCTGCAAAAGTCAGCGCAAACAAATTCATGCACTCCATTGCAGACTTGCCAGCATAAATTCATTTTACTAACTGAAGCTTTTCAGTGGGTGTATAAAGAGCCATTATACATTAATTTTATTGTACGCTTTCAAACTGTAACGGCCGCTGAATGCAAAATTTCCAGTCAATCGGTATCGGAGACAATCGTCAGTCGTCGCGGTCTTCGCTGGCATTGGACTGGCCTTTCTCATGTACGTATACATTGTATGTACTCATACGTTGATTCTATATGCCTAATGATATTTAACACATACGGTATACTCCACGCAGGGATAAATTTACAAACTTTTTTACCAGATATGATTCACGTTACTTGTTTTGCACATACTTTACATCGCATATGTGAATTTGTGCGAGAAAAGTTCGCAGATGTAAATACAATTATTAGTAATACTAAAACAATTTTCTCCAAAGCTCCCAGCAAAATACAATTTTACAAAGAACCTTGTCCTGGATTAAGTTTGCTTCCTCAACCTGTTATTACTAGATAGGGTACCTGGATACAAGCTTGTGTTTTTAATAGTGACAATTTTAAAACAATTAAAAATATGGCAATGTGTCTTGAAGATACGGTGAAAAGTGTATCAATTAGTAAAACGCTAGCACAAAAACCCTTTTTGCTTAAAGAATTCCCATTTATTCATAAATATTTTGGTTTTATTCCTCGTGTAATAAAGAATATATAAAGTCAAAAACTACCTTTACGACAATGATTAGAAATATATAATAACGATATTCAAAAGTTAAATAACGCACCTGGTGAATTCGGTTAAAAAGTTAAAAAAAACTATATTAACAAGCTGTTGAATTGGAACCCTGGTTACATAACAAATAAACAAATATCAAGTTTAGTAAATCATAACATTAATGCTAACTCTATTTTAAGAAACTACAGTTGTGCTCCAGTGACCTGCTGCGATGTAGAAAGATCATTTTAACAATTTAAAAATAGTTTTACGTGCGAAAAGACGAAGTTTTATACCTCATTTAGAAAAATATGTCATCGTATATTGTAACAATCGTAAATAATAATAATTATAATAATAATAAAATCTTTTATAAAACAATCATAACTATCCTCATGTTACGCTCGTGGCTATGGATAAAAACATGCCTATGGACACAAAATTCATTAAGACACACTTACACATCCAAATATGTTCCAGCATTTTTATATATGAGAACGCTGCCTCAGTAGTTTTTTTCTGCCTATATCGGGCCTACCAAATCGTACGCTATCTTCAGAAGGCGGTACAATAGCTTAACTTCGAATAAATCGTATGATTAACCATAACGCTTTCTATTGATGAGTTTTAAATTAGAGACTGATATTGCGTCGTTTGCAGGGCTCTAATAATTATTTTTTTCAGAAATTTGAAGTTAACCTCTGTCATAATACCAGAGGTAACTTGCACGCATACCTATCTATTTCCGCTGACGAAAGTGCAAAAAGTATAGTCTTCCAGTGTAATCTACAATCACATTCCCAACAACGTAAAAGACAAACCTCATAAAATATTTAGACAGATACTAAAGACACACTTGCTTGAGAAAACACTATATTCAGTGGACGATTTCTTTCGGGAAAATATAAGAACAATATAAATTTTAGTTATGTATGTGTCAATGTTTGCCATTTACTACCGTGTATTTCCGAAATTGGTGGAGACTGTGGCTTGTAATCTGAAACAGAAATAAGAAAACCACAATATATATCAATAAATACTATATACGTATTTCGGCAACTAAGTTGCCATCTTCAGTAGAATAAACTTAAAAACTGAAAAATGTTAAACGTAGCATTTTTGGCTAAGGTAAACCTTAGAAGATATGCTCTTCACCAAACCGCCAGTGGGATAACACTAAATTCCTAACATCGAAATAACACTTATATACTACTTAAACCTAGCGTGAAATTTAGGGAACCGTGAAGCGTGAATACATGAAGCGTAAAAAACAATGCTATTGTCACAATAAGGCATACAAACTGGACTGAGATTGGGATTGGTCCATTGTCAGAAATAATTTATTCTTATTTCTATATATATAAATACTTTCATAACTATCTAATTCTCTATAATTATTAACAGTTTTAATCAACCTAAGGTTATTTGCCGGCACAGAATGACCTGTGTCCCAAATATGTCGGGCAACGCTAGATTTTTCGGGTCTGTTGAATCTAAAGTGGGAAATATGTTCAACGCGTTATTGAACGTCTAGTTTGGCCAAACTAGTTTGGCTAAACTATATCGCTAGACGTTCAATTTCAACGCGCTACAAGGAACATATTTCCCACTATAGATTCAACAGGCCCGAACAATATAGCGTTGCCCGACATATTTGGGACACAGGTCATTCTGTGCCGGCAAATAACGTTAGGTTGATTAAAACTGTTAATAATTATAGAGAATTAGATAGTTATGAAAGTATTTATATATATAGAAATAAGAATAAATTAATGAATTCTGACAATGGACCAATCCCTCAGTCCAGTTTGTATGCCTTATTGTGACAAAAGCATTATTTTTTTTTTACGCTTTATGTATTCACGCTTCACGGTTCCCTAAATTTCACGCTAGGTTTAAGTAGTATATAAGTGTTATTTCGATGTTAGGAATTTAGTGTTATCCCACTGGCGATTTGGTGAAGAGCATATCTTCTAAGGTTTACCTTAGCCAAAAACGCTACGTTTAACATTTTTCAGTTTTTAAGGTTATTCTACTGAAGAAATACGTATATAGTATTTATTGATATATATTGTGGTTAGGGTGTTCTTCTTATTTCTACCGTGTATTTGTTATTTACTTATTTGTTATACACTATTTTATATGTGTTTATATACTTGACATATTTTTTACATTTGACATGTTCTATGCATCTGCGCCTGATGGAACGAAATATATTATTATTATTATTATTATTATTATATTACTAATGTTACTATTATTATTGATTAATAAAAACCGGATTATATGCAAAACACGATTTTTTTAATTGGCTTATTTTATTCAGAAAACATTAAATAAACCTAGAAAACTCAGAATTTTGCTGTTAAAAGGTATATAAACAAAATTGTGAGCATCCTGGATTTATCTATTGTTTCTTTTTTTGAATAAAATAAGGCAACTACAAAAAGCCATTTTGCATATAATTCCGTCTTTATTGATAAATAACACTGACCAGCAAGATTTTTGCTGGCTTCTGAGCGAGGCTTTTACCAATTGGGGTGTGCTGAATTCGAAAATGATATTAGTTCTTGCGTATCACGTCAAAATTATACTGTATGCTGTACTATCAGGGAACAAATTTTCGTTTGTAGTACTTTCTGCTGTGTATTTTGGTTTGCCAGTCCCTTTGAACACTGCAACAGAAGTCGGCCATCATATGAGAAACCCATCTTCCTTGGTACCGAGTTTCTATGATCTTTAAATCTTAATGAAGTCTCACGCCTTGCTCATCGCGTACAGCACCTAAATTTTCGGGAAACCTGTCATAATGACTATGAAGGAAATGAAGCTTTATGCTCATGTTACAACCTAGTCGGTGAAGTTTTTTAAGCATTGATTGCACTAGATCTTTATAATTGTAGGCTTTTTTGTTTCCAAGAAAATTGTTCGCGACCATCGTGAATAAAGTGCAGAGAGGCTTCGTTCATAAAGTTGATGAAATTTGGATCTCTCATTAAAGTTCTAATTTGAGGTCCATTAAATAACCCAGGTTTAATTTTTTTCGTAACTTAGTCGTGGAAACTTTTCACATATCTACTGGAAGCAGTTATTTTGCAAATCTAGAGCTTTAACATATTTCTTCATAAGACCCAATTATTAATTATTAATGTGAAGAGGTGGAAGAATTACTTTTTCTCTGTCGACTAAAGATTGACTTATATTCTTCTTTCCAACATCTAGAAATGTTCTGGAAGGCCAATGTTTCTGAATCCAGTGTTGGTTTTTAGTTCGACTATCCACGACACAAAAAGCACGAAAATTTTGTATATCCTCTTTGAAAGCCAAGTAAAAACTTTACCATTTTGAGATCTACACAGAAGACCCAGTTATGGTCTGTATATTTTAGTAACTTTATAACCTTCTCAATATCGTCACACGTTTCCTTTAATGGAACGGAATATCAATAGGAATTGAACCGAAACCATTCCAGTTGTATAGAAGGACACACTTGAGGCTTCTGCTGGGACTGTCAATAAACAAACGCCACTCACTTGGGTCATATTGTACAATGCCCATTTTAGTTAACCTGGCAGATTGCTACAATAAACAAATTCACACTCTTCTTTAAAATATTGCGAAGATATATTCGTACTTTGCTCTAGTAAGTTCTTTTCATTTAATCTTGAAGCTAGCTTTTCCGAGAATTCCTTTGATAGGCCCAAATCCCTTACTAAATAATTCAATGCTGCTTGAATAAAACATTGTGGGCCATCATTAGAAATGATATCTCCATAGTCACAATCTACATCTTACTCTTGCTCCTCTATAGCATGTGATATATCTTCAGCATACGAGTATTCAAGTGAAGAAAGTTTTACATTTCCTTGGTCCACTGCCGAAAATTTTGCACTGGTTTACACACATTATGCGGAGCCCATGACTTGTTCTTATTAGCAAGTTTTACGTCAAAAATAAGCCAAATACATTTTTTTAACGAAAGCAGTAATAATTACCCTTTTACTGGGAGCGGTGAAGCTGTCACAAACGTAGCTAACGAATCGGCACTATTTATACATCTTCGAGTAGTAGACATAACGTAGTTTTTTCCCTAACAACTAACAATTAACTAGCGTTTTATTATGACCCTTGTTTGTTTCTAAATAGTCCTAAGTGATCAATATTTTCTAATAAAATCTCATTAAACCCTAATATGTTAATGATGTTAATGATCAAGATTAGCTTAATAAACCTGCATTTCTTTTTAATTGTTTATTACTTAATTACTTCATTAAGTACTTAATATTATCAGGTACAAGTGTACATTATGCTAATGAAATAAATGTATTTGGAATGTCTTTCAATTCTTTGAACAATTAAAAATTTGCGGCATTTACTTAACAGGAAGTGCCGCAGAAAGAAAACTTGACGTAATAGGAACAAATAGGTTCCATATTTGGCGTGAACGTACCAATATTAATTAAAAACAAGTGTCAAATCATAGACGGCAGAAAAAAAAATTATTTGTTGGTCAGTGTAATATTTGCCCCTTTCTCAGCACGCCTATGAACTCTGAATAATAAAATGAAACTTATGCTGTGAAGCACTTTCAACGGCAGTATAAACTACTACATGTATTGAAATACATAACCGATCCATACAAAATAAATACAACGAAGACTATTATAAAAGAAATATGTGATGTAGTCCCTTTTGTGTCCAAACACTGTTCCTTTATAAGAGCTTCATAAAATTTTAATAAATGTCTAGGGCGCGTATCACTGTCTCAATATAAATATGTGTTTAGTCGTGCAACGCTGGAACTATTAAATTTAGTTCGAAAATCAACTAGAGAGGCGCTACAGGTTCCGCAGCAACTTCCAAGATGAAGTTTGATAAGTTTCATGTTAAGTTTCTGTCAGGTAATGCGCGCATAAAGCACTGTGAGACATAATATAACACAGCATACATCCTCATTGCTCTATGATGATGTTATTTAACGTTAAGTGAAGGAGAATAATTGAAGTGAACGAGAAGGCTTCTGCTTTTCCTTGACGAGATTTTGTTTATGAAAAATATGGAGTTTATTGATTGACTCTTTGTATCAAATATAATCTAATGTAAAATGTTCTAGATAATCAATCACAGGCGCATTAGAAACGTCAATATGATGGTTATTGCCAAAAAAAAAACATCTAAATCTGACCAGATAACGTAATATCAGCTCAGTATAAAAACTAACAAAAAAAATAAGAAGTTTCATGATTGTGTTGTCTTCGCAGGGTCAACTAACAATCTTAACTTCAAATTTTTCATTATAATATTAATAATAACAATAACAACAATAATAATAATAATAATAAGTAGATTGCATAATGCGATTGCTCAAATGGACAATTTTACGCCACTCAAACTGGCTAACGATGAATTCAATCCATCCACGAGAATCTTAAGTATACCCCAACAGAAAGAGAGATGGAAAAATAAATCTTTGCATGGCAAGTATCCGTTAACAATTGGATCTGAAAATTTTGACACCTCAGCGTCGCAGGCATGGCTGTATACAGATAACCTGTTTGCAGAAACAGAGGGATTCATAGCCGCCATCCAAGATCAAGTAATTCCAACGCGTTCCTATAGGAAAAAAATTCTTAAGGAGAATTTATCTGACATTAAATGTCGTGTATGCGCAGATAAGGAAGAAACAATTGATCATTTGATGGCAGGATGCTCTGTACTTGCCCCCAGACAATATCTCGAGAGGCACAACAGGGTTGCAAAAATATTACACCAGCTGCTCAGACAGAAGCACTTGTCGTATTCTGAAAATGGCCCGTATTATGTATATGAAGCACCTTCAGTTTGCGAGGACGAAAATTCTAGATTATATTGGAATCGCCAAATAATCACAGATAAAACAATTACGAACAATATTCCAGATATAATACTGACACTGAAGAAGGACAAGGTAACGCAGATCATTGACATTGCTGTTCCGTTGGCAAAAAACACTGCAAGGAACTATAGTTAGAAGGTAAATAAATAGTTACCTCTCAGCAACGAAATCAAGAGTATGTGGAAGATGGACAAGGTCCTAATAGTCCCAATTGTGATTGGCGCAACTGGAGAAATTCCACAGAAATTACACAAGTCCATAAATACTTTGGATCTCTACCAAAAACTTTATTTAAAAATGCAAAAAAGTGTCTTGTTGTGACACGGCTGCAATAATACGTCGCGTGCTAAACTGATCTTGCAGCGCGCGAACGCGGGCAACGTGGCCGGGAGGCGAAATGACGGAACGGGTGGGGTGCTGATGTGGTCCTCTACTGGGTTGTAGCCTAGCATATGCGCTACCAAACTCTAGGGGGGTCTGCCCGATAGGCGGACAGGTGCCATTCCGCCTTTCTAGCAGGGGAGAGAGGATCAAGCTACGAGGCGCAAAACACGGCGCCGCGCAATGCACACACCACTAGGACCGGTCCTGGGCGGCAACCTGGCTAGGCTGCCGTTAACAGCACACATACGTTCGACGTGTGTGCGGAAAACGTGAAGATGGCACAAAGTGTGACCGTCGTCGACCGAAGTAGCCACTAAGAGTGTTCCCTCGGTTGGCGATGAGCAACCCCGTGAAGGGTGCCCTTCGCTGGTCTGCGCCTTGCCTCGATGGGGCGGGGCTCGGGCCGTCGAAGTAGTGCACGGAAAAGTAAATAAGTTGCCGGGAAAGGGTTGGCGGCCCTGCGCAACGGCTGGTTCTTCGATCTCTCAAAATTAACGCGACCGGTCACTAAACACACGCACGAGCGCGCCAACATACAACACCCTACACTTGCCGCTCGCACAAACACAAACCACACACCCAGAGAGAGACGCAAGCTGCCAGCAGCAACCAACACACAAGTTCATGCCCAGAAAGAGACACAAGCTGCTAGCAGCGGACAACACATATGTTCACACCTTGAAAGTACTGGTAAGTATCTACTATAATCAATATTCATATAAAATAAATGAATGATAGATAACTATACCATCCATCTTGTTCGACTGAACCGATGGGGTAAGATAATGGCAACCAAGAACTAATGGTTCTTGTGAGTGGAAGAGATAATACTTAGCTATGCCATTACTAATTGGGAGACACGTTTTTTGTTGATAACCCCTACAGAAAATATAGATTAGTACGAGTATTAAAAGGGACATATTCCAGGGAGACGCTTTGAGTCCACTATGGTTTTGTTTAGCCTTGAAACCATTAACGACTCTATTAAATTCTCAAAATAAGGGATATAATTTACAACAGCCTGTCACACAAATTAGCCACCTTTGGTATATGAATGATCTTAAGCTGTATGCTAAGACAAAGAATCATCTTCACGATCTCCTAAAGAGCGTTGGCCGTTACAGCAGAGATATCCAAATGAAATTTGTTTTGGACCAATGCAAAATAAATTGCATGAAAAAGGAGCAGTGGGTTGAACATCGTTTGTTCGAAGTGGAAGGAGGACAAGAACTAATTCTTGGGATGTAAAACAACCACTATTATAAATACCTTGGTTATTTGCAGGTTAGAGGAATAGAAGACAATATTTCTAAAGAATCAGCGAAAGATCAATATTTCTCTAGGCTGCGATCGTTATTAAAAACCAGATTGTCGGCAAGAAATATGTCCAAAGCAATGACAGCTTTGCAACATCCGCGTTTGGAACAATTGGCTGGACAGATACTGAATTTGAAGCAATAAACATCAAGACAAGTGTAGGAGACAGAAAATATAGAATTCATCACCCACATAATGCAGTCAAAAAGTTCCCCCTGCCATATTACATTAACAACCACTATTATACGATAATACCTTGGTTATTTGCAGGCTAGAGGAATAGAAGACAATATTTCTAAAGGATCAGCGAAAAATCAATATTTTTCTGGGATGCGATCGTTGTTGGAAACCACATTGTCGGCAAGAAATATGCTGAAGGCAATAACAGCTTTGCAACATCCGTGCTCACTTATAGATTTGGAATAATTGGCTGGACAGATGCTGAATTTGAAGTAATAGACATCAAGACAAGTGTAGAAGACAAAAAATATAGAATTAATCACCCATATACATAATGCAGTCAAAAAGATCCACCTCCAAGAAGAAACCGAGGTCATATCAAGTGTTTATTCCAAGGATTATTTATGCGCAGGTAAGTAATTTACGACATACTTTCTGGAAAAGTCGAAAAAAATGTAGTTTGCATAATGCGATTGCTCAAATGGACAATTTTACGCCACTCAAACAGGCTAACGAACAATTTAATCCACCCACAAGAATTTTAAATGTATCCCAACACACAGAGAGAGAGATGGAAAAATAAATCTCTACATGGCAAATAACCGTTAACAATCGGAACTGAAAATTTTGACACCTCAGCATCGCAGGCATGACTGTATACAGATAATCTGTTGCAGAAACAGAGGGAGAAACGGATTTGACATTTCCCCCGAAAAGCCTCATAAGGTAGAGTGTGTGTCTTACGCCTCCTTGAGAAGCAGACTGCTGTATTTCGCTACCGCGCTAATAGGTAGAACCGTTTTGATATCATCCACGCACCCACCGTACCACGACGTACTCCAAGGTTCCCATGTAAATAGCCCAATGTTGGCAACCCACTTACGTTCCCTGATGTTTGAATTTCGCGCGGGTTGTGAGCGTGGTCCCCTGATGATGTCACGTAAGGTAGGTAGTGGAGGGTATAAAAAATGCAAAATTGAACCCCTCTGATAATAATAAATCTTATGGGATTTTGGTCCAGAACTCTCTTAACTATACTACTACTTTACACATATTAAAACTAATTTGTGAAAGTGCGTCTAAAGAACAAATCAGGTTCTTTCCAAGATTATTTTGAATATGCAAATACAGTAAACTTCGCATATAACGTACATGGGATATAAGGTATTATCGATTATAACGTACGCTGTTACCTACCCCGTTCCCAGCTCTATTTAAATTAATGTTTGATTTTCCTGTTATAACGTATCTACTTATAACGTACACTCCTTATAACAGGTGTTTTTTATAGAGGTATAAAACTTTAAGTCGGCAACACTTTTTTAACTGGCGGCCATTTTGTCAGCTGTCAAGTGATTTATGTTTAGTTTGGTTTGGAATTTCAACATGAATAGACTGACGCCTCAACAACGCTTGCAAATTGTGCAAATTTATTATGAAAATCATGGTTCTGTTCGAAATACGTATCGCGCACTACGTCCATTTTACGGTCAACATAATCGTCCGTCAGAGCAATTAATTCGACTAACTATGGAACGTTTTCGCACCACGTTTACTCTAAATGATAATACGCATCCACAGAGACGTCGTACAGTGCGTACAGAAGAAGTCATTGCTGCTGTAGAGCGTAGCGTATTTGTATCACGTAAGGTTCTTTTGCAAATATTGAATGAAAAAAAACGATCTAAAAAAATTGATTTGTTTATTGAGTAAAAAGGTGGAATACAAGTTAAAAAAGTGGAAATACTTTACTCAGTCTTTTTTAAGTGAAATCTTTGTCTTTTTGCCAGAAAGCTGCGTTGTCCGGACATTCGGTTGTATGTTTTTAAGGGCATATCCCGTTTTAACATCCAGCAGTAGTCCGCCATCATCGTTATGCTCCATCTGCCTTGGTATCGCCGTTCCATTTCCTTAATGTCTTGGTGAAACCTCTATGCCTGTTCTTCGCTAACTGCTTCAAGATTTTCAGGAAAATAGTTCAAGTGTGAAAACAGGAAATGCACTTTCAAACTCATATTACAACCTAGACGATGAAAGTGTTGTAACATATTTTGAACAATATTTTCGTAGTTTTCGTCCTTAGAGTTCCCAAGAAACTTATCAATTACTTCTTTAAATGAAACCCAGGCTTTTTCTCGACATTGGTCATTGTGTTTTGAAAATCCTTGTTTTTGCATAATGTTCTTATCTGCGGCCCAACAAAAATACCTTCTTTTAACTTGGCATCGGATAAGGCTGGAAATGTTTCGCACAAATATTTAAAACACCCTCCATTTTTGTCTAGGGCTTTAACAAACTGCTTCATCAAGCCAAGTTTGATATGGAGTGGAGGCAGTAAAACTTTTTTGGGGTAAACCAAGCTATCTCTTAATACATTTTTGCTACCAGGTGTAAGGCTTGTTCTAGAGGGCCATTCTATTTGAGTCCAATGTCTATCCCTTGCTCGACTATCCCACTCACAAAATAAAGCTTGGAAATTTTGTATAACCTCCTTGCTGTTCTAGTAGCATGCACAGCACTTTAAGGTCACAACAAAGCATCCACTGATGTTCTTGATAGTTTATTTTCTTTAACAGAAGTTCAAAATTTTCATACGTTTCCATTAAATGTACCGAATGGGCAACGGGAACCGAGGCCAGCTCGTTACCATTGTGCAATAAAACGCCTTTTAAACTACGCTTACTTGAGTCAATAAACAGGCTCCATTCTTCTTTTACATACGGCACATTTCCTAATTTTGAAATTAAGTCAGGAATATTGTTGCAATACACTAGCGGTCCGTCTTGAGTAAAATATTGACATAACTCTTTTTCGCGATGCCGGTAAAAGCCTGATGTGACGCCAAGTGCCAGTAAATGTTTCTCACGAAGTCGCGAGGCTAACAATTCTGATGCATCCTTTGGAAGGTGCAAATCTCTAATTAAATCATTAAGTTCGCTCTGGTTAAACACTTCGAGCTCTCTGAAATCTGGTGTGATATCTGAGTCATCTGGGTCGCAATTAGATTCCTCTGATTCTGACGATATGACGTTATCTAGTGCTTTTGGGGCGGTAGGTATCGGTACATCTGGTCCATGAGGAACTGGTCGAATAGCAGAGTCAAGATTGGGATACACAATTTGTTTCTTATTTTTTCTGTTGAATCCTTGAACATTACACGAACAAAAATAACAATCATCACTGTGATTTCTAGGCTCTCGCAATACCATAGGAACACCAAAGCTTAAACATTTCTTCCTACCTTTTTGCCAGTTTCTTAATGCTTCAACGCAAACGGAACAAACAGTATGAGGAGCCCAGGACTTGTGTTGGTCGCCAATTTTTACACCAAAATAAGCGTGGGATACATTTTTCACAAACGAAGTTATAGTTTGCTCTGCTTTACTACGACATAACTACCACAGATATAACAAAAGTTATTCGGATTGTTCACACAATGTCTTCTTTCCATATTTATACGTTCTAGAATACTTAAAATACGCAACAACGAAGACAACAAGCGCGCGGACACAGTAGCACGACGACTAACACAACCAAACTTGCACATAAGCAGGTTTCAACGTTGTATTGACGCTTCTGCGCCGACTCTGTTGCTTTTCTGAGAAATCTAATATTAACCAGTTTTGCCAAATCACATTTAATTTCATAAAAATCAATTCATTTAAAAATCATGCCTAACATGGAACAAACATATTCTTGTCATAGGTATGTATATTAATAAATTAACATTTTTAAGATATAGAGCGCTATAAAAAAAATTTACGTGATAGAGCAAAAATATGGCGTTTTTTTTGGAATAAGGGCCCCCAAACATATACAAATTAGCAAATAGCTTTCAAACATCAAAATCACTGTAGACCTGTGTAATAGGTGTTTATTGAAAACTATAACAAATGTTGAAAATGTTGTCCTTCAAGATCAATGCACTTTAAAATCCTCCGTTCAAAATTTCTGATGATATTCTGCAACATTACTGGATTGTTATTAATTTCCATGCATTTCTGTTCGATTCTCTGTAGCATATCATTCAAATTCAATATAGGTGTTCGAAATATGTTATTTTTTAGATAAGGCCACAAAAAGAAGTCGCAATGTGTTAAATCGCATGAACCTGAAGGCCAGGCAATTTCAGTATTTCGACTAATTATACGCTCATCAAAAAATTCTCTTAAATAATTCAAAGATTCTGCAGTAACTGACAAGATGCTCCGTCTTATTGAAAATATGCATTTTGAAGTTCATCATCATGCAACTGATTGACAAATGGTTGTTAAAATTTCCGTACGGTACCTTTGAGCTGTTAACTTTCCCTGAAAAAATATTGGTCCAATGATTCGCCTTTGGCTTATCGCTGCCTAAACACCAATTTTCTCTGGATGTAGCGATTCTTCATTAATTACATGTGGATTTTCACTACTCCAAATTCTTGTATTTTGTGAATTTAGGTATCCCGTTTTATAAAACCATGCTTCATCGGTAAAGATGACTCTTTGCGAAAGTTCTACATTATTGTTCATATTTACAAACCAATTACAAAACTGTAGTCTACGTGGGTAATCAATTTCTAACAATTCTTGTACTGCTGTGACACGGTATGGATAAAGTTGCATATCTTTTTGCATTATGAAGTTCATCATCATGCAACTGATTGACAAATGGTTGTAAAATTTCCGTACGGTACCTTTGAGCAGTTAACGTTCCCTGAAAAAATATTGGTCCAATGATTCGCCTTTGGCTTATCGCTGCCCAAACACCAATTTTCTCTGGAGGTAGCGATTCTTCATTAATTACATGTGGATTTTCACTACTCCAAATTCTTGTATTTTGTGAATTTAAGTATCCCGTTTTATAAAACCATGCTTCATCAGTAAAGATGCCTCTTTGCGAAAGTTCTCCATTATTGTTTATATTTACAAACCAATTACAAAACTGTAGTCTACGTGGGTAATCAATTTCTAACAATTCTTGTACTGCTATGACACGGTATGGATAAAGTTGCATATCTTTTTTTAATAACTTGTTAGTTGTACCAACAGAAAGGTTTATTTGTTAACTCAAATGTCGAACAGATGTTTGTGGTTCATTTTCCATTATTTCTTCAACACGATTGACAACTTGAGGTATACGTTTCTTAACTGCTCCGCTGCCTGATTTTCTTAAGAGACTACCAGTTTCAGAAAAAAGTTTTAAAGTTCTATCCAAAGTATTCTTAAATTATATATAATCTATTACAAAATGTGGAAACTCAACTTGAAATTGTACCATGCAATCTTGAACTGAATAAACCCATAAACCATCAATTTTATTACCACTTCGAAAATAAGCCTGGACTAAAAAAAATGTATGTTCTAAAGTGAAAGCCATTTTAAAACTGAGAAGCAATTTATTTAAACCAGAATCGACGCACGATTATTTTATGCACTAACTGATATTTGTGATTGACATTATCAAATGTCATTTGGATTTACGTTTACGGAACAACAAACACATAGTAATATATATGCGTCTTATTCTATCAAAATTTCAAAGTAACCTAGATTGACTTTTCAAATGAACACACGTTATGTCTTAAGTTGTTTTTCTTTTATAATTTTGTGAATATTACATGTCTAAATTTTCACTTATTAACATAAATACATGTAACTAGCATATTGGGTGTAAATCATGCTATATATGTTCAGATATTTTTATGATACCAATAGTACAATCGCCTACATCTAAAATACCAATTGATCCACCACCCCCAGTCGAAAAGATGAAAGAAGCAAAAGAGAAGAAGCAGCGCAGGATAAGAAGTTTATTACGAAAAGAACATAGAAAAAAAGGAGGACTTCATAAATGATAATAAACACTCTCCAACATAGAATCGGCCTTTTGTTGCTTCGACGCAACTCCAAATAATAATAATTTAGATGCCTCCTCTGGCGCGAAACTGCCGACGACCTTTTCTTTATTAAGAACATGGCCTGCGTGTTTCGGACCCCCGGCAGTCTGAATAAATTGAATTTTTCTTTTAAATCTCTTACGCTGCCGCTACACAATTGCGTTTAAAATTACACCGTTATGATAATTCTTTCCTTGCGTTGTTGCCGAATAGGAGATTTGATAAAACGATTATTAACTGGTGTCTTTCGAAAGGAAAAAACTAAAGGACACGGATTCAAGAACAGTGGATAAATTAGAGCGGAATTCCTCTTTGCAGTATCGCTTAACTGTTCTGAATCTTGATACTGGTGTAGATTAATTTATTTTATTTTTTATCATAAATGTCAGTAATTTGCATTAAAACTGTTTGTTAAACAACTAAGATCGTCGTACTACGGGGTATGGCTGCAAAAATCGAGACTAATGCTGTAAAACTTTTTATTGTTTCGCCATACAACGGTTTCATCAGGTGGATGAAAAACTGAATATTTAAATTACAGTGACAAAAGCAGGATCGATCAATTTGGTAGTGAAGTTCTACGTTTACCCCTTATCATTGCGAATTAGTAAACCCCATCGAAATGGTATGACCACAAGTTAAGCACTATATTGAAATGAACAATACAACTGTTAAAGTGAAAGACATTGAACAGCGAATTGCAAGAGGTTATAGCAATGTCACAGTTCATAACTGGTAAAATTACATTAATCATTTTAAAATTGTTGAAAACGAAATGTGGAGACTTGACGAATTGGAAGATGATATTGAGGAATTTATAATTCAATTAAGATATTCATCGTCATTGGAGGATCTAACTTACTCCTCAAGTAATTAAAAAAGAAAAAATGTTATTCCTTTCATTAATATTATTTTTACTTAAGTTAAATTAGGTTTTTTTTTTTTGCATTCGGGATCATCGTTGCCCATATTGCCACGTTAAGAAATGTTTACAGAATCTATAATAAGATAAAATTCACACAAATCGGGAAGGGAAACGTAGGAATAAACATGTTTCACGTCTGGGGCCTATCAGACGACTTTACACACAATAAAAACGGCCATCGGAAAATATGTTTCTCCACAAAGGCAAACGAGGATAGGTTTTGATTTTAGATCCTAATCCTAGATTTAAAAATGTAATCCATCAATGGATCGTAAACATGCTTAGTATTATACATTAGGACACACGTAATACTAGTAGGCATGACCACTCCCGCATTAACAAGTCTGCCAATAAATTCAGCTCGAAAGTTAT
This sequence comes from Melolontha melolontha, assembly GCA_935421215.2. Taxonomy (NCBI): domain Eukaryota; kingdom Metazoa; phylum Arthropoda; class Insecta; order Coleoptera; family Scarabaeidae; genus Melolontha; species Melolontha melolontha. Next base: position 116,548,043 of record OW285242.1, on the reverse strand, counting down.
TGTGCTTAGGGCATTCGAAGATTAAATGGTTCATATCGGCTATATTGGTGCCACATGTACAAGCAGCTGATTCGATAATTTTAAGTTTGTGTAAATGTGCTGGAAATTGTCCATGGTTAAATTTTAATCGAGCGACGGTAGTGCGATATATCCTTGATACCCTATATTCCTTATGCCATTCTCGGATAGTTACATTTGGGTGTATTTTTGCGTAGTGTGTCATTCGATTCGTATACGAATGCTTCCAATATGCTTGCCAATCATCTTTTAGTATTTTGGTTTTTAGATGAGAAATAAGATCATTAGATGGTACTTTTTCCATCAGTATGTTATTACTATTTATAGCCTCCTTTGCTAAGCGATCCACAGCCTCATTAGGCTCTATACCTGAATGTCCTTTGATCCAATAGAAACGGATTTTTACATGTTTTTTCTCCAGATATCTCAAGCGTTCGATGATGTTCAATATTATGGGGTTATTTTTTTTTTTGATGAGTTCTCTTGTGTAAAAATTCCAGTACGCTTTTTGGAGTCTGACATAATCGTTGCATTCCCAATATTATATTTTTTTACATATTTTAGAGCCTCTGAAATTGCGACTGCCTCTGCTATGAAAATGGATACATTATTATGTAATTTTACCTTCTTTTCATATCCATTTCTAGGCACAAGTAAGGCACATCCGCATCCTTCTTTAGACTTGGATGCATCAGTAAAAATTACCGTCGATGCAGGAATATCTGAACGGATACTTTTATACAAAGTAGAGTTGTATAGAGTATTTTCGCCGTATGGAGGGTAATTTACATTAATAGATTGCATATATTCAAAGTAATTTAATTTTGTTCCAAGGTTAATATGCATATATCTACTATATTCACCGGTATTCCTATAAGCTTCGGCTAATGGTGGGGTTGTATGATGTATCCAATATTTTTCCGTTAGATCATCTACTGCAAGTTTATATATATGGTCTAATATATGTCTGCTATTAATTGCCTTCATCTTAATTATCTGTTTTGCAGCTAGGAATTGGCGCCTTAGAAATACAGGCGGCTCTTGAGCTTCAACATACAGTGCATCGACGGGGGTAGATTTCATGGCACCTAGACAAATACGTAGAGCTTTATTGTGTATTATATTAATTCGCTTTAATATTCTGTTTGATGCAGACCCATACAGAGTGGAACCGTAGTCCGTTATGGCTCTAACGCATGCTCTGTAAACATTTTTACTAATGCTAGGATCAGCTCCCCATCTTACTTTGGATATTATTCTTAGAACATTAATATATCGCTCACATTTAGTGGATACGTAGTTTATATGATGGAGCCATTTAAGTTTGTTATCTATGACTAAACCTAAGTATTTTATATTTGAACGTACTGGGATTTGAGTTCCCTTTAGGTTAATACCATGATCTGGTAAACTTCGGTGCCGTGAAAAATACATAACTGCAGACCTTTTAGGATTTAAATCGAATCCATTTGATCATAACCACCTCATTGTAATATTCAATGCGGTTTTTGTAGTTTGTTGTAGCACCTTTAAGTTCTTATTTTGTGCAAAAATACAAATGTCATCGGCATATTGTATAGTGGAAACTCGGTTTCCTATTCTACTGTGAAGATGTAGTGTATATAAATTAAATAAGAAGTCTTCCGATCTCTAAAAAGTTCCACTATATTTATACTGATATGTTCTGGAATACCTAAATTAATTAGTTTATTTTCCAGGTTATCTAAGTCAACACAGTCATATGCTTTTTGGATATCAAGAAACACACACTCTAGGTGTGAGTTGTTCGTGAAACAATTTTGTATGTTAGTTATAATATATGTTAATGCATCCAATGATCCAGAATTTTTTTTAAAGCCGAATTGTTGCATCGGGAGAATGTTGTTTTCTTCTATCCACCATTCCAATCTTTCTTTTACAAGCCGCTCATACAATTTAGTGTATACCGATAGTAGCGATATTGGTCTGTACGATGTCGCTAATTTGGGATTTTCGTCTTGTTTGAGTATAGGGACAACAAGTACATTTTTAAACTCTGGTACACCTTCATTGTTTAACCACATATTATTGTATACCATAAGTAGTATGCTTTTTATGTGTTTTGGTAATTTTGCTACCATGCTGTAGGTTATGTTATCCAGGCCTGGAGCAGTATCTTTTGTATTAGACATGATATATTCTAATTCAGCTATTGTAAAAGGCTTATCAAATATGCAATTACTAGTCTTTTTTTGATACGATTTCTTGGAATTTGTAACATATGCTGGTGTAAGGTTTCCAAGGAATTCATGTATCCCACGACTCTTCTTTTTCGTGAGGTTTGTGATATGCCCTACTAAATTTCCTAATCGTCTTCCATATATAATTTGGCGAAGTATTTTTATCTAGACTATTACAAAAATTAAGCCAGCTCTCACTTTTTTGTTTTAGGAATCTCTTTGTATATGCTGAAGCTTCTCGACATTTAATATAATTGTCTACTGTTTTATTTTTTTTGTAGGCGTTTATAATTCTCTTTCCCATACCTACTTTTTCAGTACATTCACTATCCCACCATAAAGGTGAGTCTTTGTTTCTCGGTACAAATGGTACGTTAATTTTGAATGAATAATCTGCAGCTTTTGTTATGATTTCTGTAAGGAGCTTAATTTTGTCGCTACTACTTTCTTGTTAGATTACATTTTGATAGTGTTTGTTAATGTAATTTTGGTATTTTGTGTAGTCTTCTGATTTCGTTTTCCATCTAGTTGTAGGGTAGATCGTATTAATGTTTTGTCCTTGATATACTAACTCTATTATTATGGGAAAATGGTCTGATGAAAATGAATCACTTAATAGGTTCCAATTACATTTAGTTGATATATTGCTGGTTGTTAAGGTAATATCAACAACTGATTTACCTTGATCAGGTCGGGTAATTCGAGTAGGTCGTCCATTATTGAGAAATACTAAATCGTGTTCATCAATAGCTTTTACTAGAATAATGCCAGCGTTTTCTGATTTACTAGAACCAAAAGTGGAATGATGGGCGTTAAAGTCTCCTCCAAAAACAAAAGGTGTATTTATGCAGTTAAAGATTCCACAATATGCATCAACACTGCAAAAACTTTGCACCGGTCGGTAAAATGATACAAATGAAATATTGATTTCCGGCACGTTAATACCGCATATGTTAAAACAGTTTTTAATAACATTACTGAAATCAATATTAGTAAAATGGATACATGTTTTGACCAGTATGGCTGTGCCAGCATATCCATCATTTCGATCATTGCGTATAATATGCCTTTAAATGTTATTTTCTGCGAGGGTTTATACCATGTTTCGGAAATAAGAGCAATGTTGATATTTTGTTGTGTTAATATGACTTCTAAATTTGTCCTTTTAGCTGCCGCAGATTGGCAGTTCCATTGTAAAATATTCAGTTTATTAAGCATGAATATTGAGTGTAAGTTAAATGTAGAAAATTAGGCTTCTGACTGATCAGTAGCATAATGTTGGGATACGCTAAAGTCGGATGTATCTTCTTGTGACGGAAAATCCGTAATGTTTCCTTGTACTTTTAATTTCTTCGTTAGGCGTTTTAATCGAAATGGTATGACCACAAGTTAAGCACTATATTGAAATGGACAATACAACTTTTAAAGTGAAAGACATTGAAAAGTGAATGCAAGAGGTTATAGCAATGTCACAGTTCATAACTGGTAAAATTACATTAATCATTTTAAAATTGTTGAAAACGAAATGTGGAGACTTGACGAATTGGAAGATGATATGAGGAATTTATAATTCAATTAAGATATTCATCGTCATTGGAGGATCTAACTTACTCCACAAGTAATTAAAAAAGAAAAAATGTGTTATTCCTTTCATTAATATTATTTTTACTTAAGTTAAATTAGGTTGTCTTTTACTGAAGTAGAAATTTATTAATACATATTATTATGTAACATATATATTCCTTAATAAACGTTTAATTTAATATCTACATCTGAATAATTTGTAAATTATGTTAATATTGAATAATAAAAAAACCCATATTTAATCATTTTTTACTGAAGAATTTCCGAAATATTTTTCTCTTATATTTAAACCAAAAGTATGCTTTTTAAATACAAACTTGAAATCAAATTTATAATTCCTAAATTTGTATATTAAGAGAGCAGTGGAAGCAAATTAAAACTTTATTTTTACTCTACAATGCATTCAATTGTGGAAAACACAAATGTGTTTATATAGATGAGTGTGATTTAAGTGTGTTTGTGTTTCTGTATGAATAGCAAACGCCAATTAAGTTGGCGCGAGGAGGAGTAAGTCCACGCAGGATTAAAAGTAGTGTGGAGATTTGTATTTGGTTTTACATCAAATGTCAGATAATTCTAACCTCTGAGCGTGCATCACTTTATGATCCCCTATTAAAGACGTTATGTTCCGTCAAACGTCAATGACAAATGACAAATGTTAAAGTAACTTTGGTTGGTGACTAACTCCGTTAGAGATATGATTTCGTGTATAGTCACCAACCAAAGATACTTTACATTTAACAACAAATTCTACAAACAAACAGAAGGTGTGGCAATGGGCTCACCTCTAAGTCCTCTATTAGCTGAACTTTTCATGAAGCATATTACAGAAAAAATTCTTTCATCACAACTAGGTAAAAAACATATTAAATTTTGGTATCGGTTTGTAGACGACATCCTAGCTTGCTTTAGCGGTACTCATAGACAACTACAAACATTTCTGAACTACATAAATTCAATCCATTCTAATATCAATTTTACAGTAGAAATAGAAGAGAATAACAGTATTAACTTCCTGGATTTAAAATTAAACAAATTAGATCAGAGCTTAAAATTTGATATATATCGTAAAATACAAAGGTATTTTTAATAATATAAAATATTATTAAAAATCTGGTGTGAAGAACACAAATGCAGGTTCACTATTAATATTTTCTGTGAACTTGTCCGAATATATCCTATCCCCAGAGACGTAGATATGTATTTCGCTTTTCTACAAGCTCATCGGTACGCCCCTGCTGGAGAAAGGATATTTCCAGACACATTCACAGAAAAGAACCACCTCGCCCTATCACCGTAATTATCCAATAGATAGGGCGAGGTGGTTCTTTTCTGTGAATGTGTCTGGAAATATCCTTTCTCCAGCAGGGGCGTACCGATGAGCTCTGGGGATAGGATATATTCGGACGCGTTCACAGAAAATATTAATAGTGAACCTGCATTTGTGTTCTTCACACCAGATTTTTAATAATATTTTATATTACTAAAAATACCTTTGTATTATACAAAACTGGTGGGGTTTACCTACTCATGTATGTTTCAATTATTCTGATATATCGTAAACCTATTTTCACTAATTGCATTATTCCCAAAGATTCGCTACACCCTAAGACACACAAACATTCATTTTTTAATTCTATGATACATAGAGCATTAAATATTCCTTTGTCTAATGAATCTTTTGTTCGTGAAATCAATACTATAAAACAAATAGAGGTAAACAATAGTTATAAAAGTAGCGTAATTGACAGTATACTAAAGAAAAAACAGTTACAAGTGGCCCTTAGTTTAGTATATCCTAAAGACAGTGCTAATTTGAAACAATTTGTCTCGTTAACTTACTTCGGTAAAATAAGCGAGCAAATTGGAAATATAATTTCAAAAAATAATAGTAATGTTAGTATTAGCTTACAAACCATATGTAAAAACAAGTAATTTCATTTTTAACGCAAAACCTAAAACAGATATCAATAATAAATCAGTAGTGTACAAATTATATTGTAATGATTGTAAAAGTGTATATATAGGTCAGACTGGTCGAAGTTTTATTATACGGGTAAAAGAACACATGAGGTCATATAAACTAAAGAAGACAGATTCAACATTTGCAAACCATCTTATTACAGAAAAGCATACATTTGGTAATCATAAAATATTGCAATTGGCCGAGAAAGGTCGTAAATTAAATCTTTTAGAGTCACTAGAAATTTTTTAAAGCGGAAACAACACAATAGATATTGTACTTAACGACCATTTGGATCTTATATATACACCTCTTTTCCAATGTTGTATATAATATTTAACTATATATTAGTAATTTTAAATAACATCATAAACCACCCCCGTATATTTTTGTATCATTTATAAGATCTATGTAGGCCTGTAACTATTGCAGTTTGATAATGACATTGTATGTCGAAACCGCGGTCACTATTACATGTGAATAAAGTGGTATAACAAAGTTATTGTTTTATTTTATTTTATTATTTTCAAAATTAATTACCATAAAGTTACGGCTACCAGTGTTAAAATATAATGTCTTTGTATATTTGATTTGCTCTTAAAATGACTGAATGTTTGTAATAATGGTCGTATAATATATGTATTTCTATCGTAGCAACTAAAATTACTATAAACTGTATTTTCAAAGCCTTCAAACTGATTATTTTATACCTGAAATACACATTACACTCCGGTTATATTAAAAACAATATATATGTACATAAAAACAATATATATGTACATATATCATAAGCAGCGAGGCAGGTTACGGTGTGACAAAAACGAGGCGTATGTACTTGTTTTATGTTGTCATTTTTTCCTATGTGTTTTTGTTTCCGAAGCGGTTCGCGTTGTAACCTTGTTTTTCGAAGCCAGCTTCTCCCGAAACATGTTCCGAACAGTTTTATTTTTAGCGGATAAACTATTACGAAACGATGTCATGCGAGCGTATCCCCTGTACACGGTTGTATGGATATGACTTGTTCGCGCTTGTGGACGCTTACAGGAATTTATGTTTACAATTTGGCGTTGTAATTAAATCAATAGTAATAATTTATTGGGCTTGTGCAGTTGGCCACGTATATAGGTTAGGTGCGTTGTTATATTATTGTCAGCTCAACTTGTCTCCGAATAATAAACTTAATTTAGGTACATCATAAATCATGTTATTTCTATATATTATTGATTTATGTACAGGTGATTCAATAGCCATATTTTACTTTTTCGTTCCACGTATACTTCACACGCATTATTTCATTTTCATCATACATTCGAACAGCGATTGATCGAAATAGATATAGATACAAAATTCGTCGCATTAAAGCTAGAGATTTTTTGTGAAAATGTGGTTACTTCTAATTCTTTTATGTTACGGCGTTTCGGGAACAATTGACAATTCAATATTAAAACACGAAAGTGGATTAATATACAAGGGATGTCTTTTTAGTGTTGCATATAGGCATAAAATCAAACAGTGGATAGACTTAAAGTGCTTTATTGCTTTTCAAAATATTTTCCACAAAAATTAATACACTTCTCCATTAGTTCAAACCTGTTGTTATAGAAGTTATTCCAGTCTTCAGTTGGGACAGTTAAAACGTTCGAGAGGCTATAAACAACACTAAAAAGGCATCCCTCGTATAAAGTCCCCAACTCTATAAAATAACGACAAGAAAAGAACAAAATAACAGAACCAGACTCAAAATGTATTGTAATGTGTTGTATATTGGACTACTAATGTACATAATTATTTTTAATTATCACCATTTAGTGCAACACATTTCTCCAAAGGCTGAACCTATTTCTTCTTCATTCCGTCCATGAAAAAACTTTCTCGTTTAATGTTGATCCAATTGCGAACAGCAACCTGAACTTCAGTATCTGATGAAAAATGTATACCTTTCAATACCTCCTTCCACTTTCGAAATAACCAAAAATCTTAAGATGCAAAATCAGGACTGTATGGATGGTGCGATGTTACGCTTCGCATATATAAGAATGTTTTAATTAAATTTTAAATAATTTCTTCTACAAATATCTCGCATTTAAAAATATTAATTAAAACTTAGACATTTTTCTGTATACTCGTTTGCAAAGAGAAAGCCCTTCTTTTGTTATCGAAGTATGACCGGACCTTTCGAAATCTACCTGACTTGAACGGTCAACGTTCGGTTAAAATATTCTGACAAATATTTTACATTTCGTCTTAAGTTATTAATTTAATTATGTACGTCTTCTTTTATATGTCGTGTCGCATATCATTTCAAAGCTCGTCTCACAAAGGATATTTTAATATCTATTTCATCGATATCACCTCTTATCTCGCGCTTTTGATTAGTTCATTAGTCAAGACATCGACAACATCGATCCCCTTCTACAAGGGTAATAAAACTTAAATCTTTCGCCTTTATACAAAAAATTCCTTTTTCTGATCTGAACTTAGTAAGATGCAGATCTTACTTCCAGTGCTGTCCCAGCATCGCTTCTAAGGTAATCTGTATTGTTCTATATATATATATATATATATATATATATATATATATATATATATATATAAGTGTTTATAAAATTTCTTAGCCGTTTATTAAATATAACAATTGATAAATTATTGGAGTTTTTCGGCTTTTATAATTTATCAATTGTTATATATATATATATATATGTATATATATATATAATAACTTCGTGACCTTGGTATGAAATGGGAAACCTAATCAGTAGGCGATTAAAGGTCTGTATATTACTTCAAAATATATGTATTTAAAAAACTCTACATATTTCGGCTGTGTACGCCTTTATCAAGAGAATACAAAATATGAATTCATATTTTGTATTGTCTTGATAAAGGCGTACACAGCCGAAACATGTAGAGTTTTTTAAATACATATATTTTGAAGTAATATACAGACCTTTAATCGCCTACTGATTAGGTTTACCATATATATATATATATATATATATATATATATATATATATATATATACATATATAATTTAAACGAAATTATCGACCGTAATATATTGAATAAAATAAATTAAAAGCTGGCAAGCGGTCTGTTAATTAAAAAACTCATTTATTAAGTATCCCTATATTTCGCAACAATTTTGTTGCTTCTTCCAGAGATACTACAAGATTAATGAGAAATAATATTAAATAAATAAGAGTATAAAGCAGTAGTAAAATACTTACAAAATGTAGAGTTGAAAAAAATAGTTTTAAAGGCGTGTATCTATAGTTACTTTAAGTTTTAAATCTAATCAATTTTATTGTCCTTGTACGTCACTTTTAATATTCTTTTCAACTCTACATTTTGTAAGTGTTTTACTACTGCTTTATACTCTTATTTATTTAATATTATTTCTCATTAATCTTGTAGTATCTCCGGATGAAGCAACAAAGTTGTTGCGAAATATAGGGATATTTAATAAATGAGTTTTTTAATTAACAGACCACTTGCCAGCTTTTAATTTATTTTATTCTCTCACTCTCTCTTAAATTAATTAGATTAATTAAATTAATATGGATTAAATAAAGAATTATATATATATATATATATATATATATATATATATACATATATATATATATATATATATATATATATATATATATATATATATAGTAAACTCAATCAGTCGGCGATTAAAGGTCTGTTTTACTTCAAAGTATATATATTTAAAAAAACCCTACATGTTTCGGCAATGATGCCTTTCTCAAGGATATAAAATATAAAATTTTATAAATAATTTTATAGTACTACCGCTAGTTGCGCCCCATGAGCATAGCATAATTGATGATGTCCTGATAACAGTCTGCCAATTTTCTTCATGACTGCAGAACCATCTGTTACTGAGACAATAACTCGTTCCAAGTTAATATTATATTCCTTCTGTTTTTTATCAAGAGCAGGCGCACAAGATTCAGCAGGAAAGCTAATTGAAATTCTTACTAATCCCAGGTGCCAAATGTTTACAGCTCCAGCGGTACACATGTGAATATTGATATTTAAATATCGACGATTTCTTAACGCCGACCATTCATCGAATGTTAATGAGTATCGTTTTCAGTGCTTCAAGTTCGTCGATGGTTTTTTTTTTTAATTGATGCCCCGTAGGCCATCACCATAGTTTGAATCGAAGTGCCAGAAGAAGGCAATTTGTAACCTGCTAATTCAAAAAGTTCACGCAGGTCACGCGTTTTAATAAACTTAGCGAATGGTATACCATCCTTAGCTACCATTCGAGACACCCTCTCTTCCATAGAAATCTTTTTCTCGCTTGGGAAAAAATCTGAAATTTTCTTTTTTTTTTGGTAGCACAGAAACACTTTCACTCAAGCTTTCGGAAATGCAAGTGAATGATACATTTGAACTTGTTGTTCCTTGTGCTAAATTCTCGACAGTACTGTTGCCGCTCCGCGCTTCGATTAAGTAATGTTTTGTTCGCAAGTGGGTGTGAAGGCCTTTAGTTGACCGAGCAGAGATTTTTATGATAGCGGGACATAATTTACATTTAGCTGAAAGCCCATCTTCTGCCTTTAAAAAATGTTGGCAAACGAAACTTGAAATTTTATTCCGTTTATAAATGAGAGTTACACTAATTTTTGTATTAACGCTAATCAAAAGAGAATAATTTATTAAATAAACACGTAATACATATACATAACACGTTTGAAAGTTGTAAAGTAACTAACTAAAATGCAATCTCGACATTTGCACGAAGCGAAACAAAATCACTTTGTTCTCAGTTGCGTTGAGTAGCAAGGGAAATCCCCGTCATCTTGCAGGGAAATACCCTGTCCATAGTTGATATCGATCACATTCAGATAGACTAACAAATAGATACACGTTTGTTTTTCAAATTCAGATACACTAATAAATTAGCATACATATTTTTTTTCAATTTCGGATATTTTTAATCAGTCCCGCAAATCCCGCGGATCCCGCATGTGTACTCCCGCATTACTGATCCCGCGAAAATCGTGCTGGATCCCGCATTTGCGGGAACCCGCATAACCATCGAAAAAATGAGAAACACTGGATCTACCTTGTATAGCAGTTATTTAAAAATTTACGATTCTGACATACACAAAATGAGCCGCTAATTAAATCAATAAGAACGTAACGAGATTGAAAACCAAACTGCAACTGGGTTCCCAAGTGGGTCCCAAAATGTAAACAGGACCGTCCCAAAGTGACCGCGTCAAAGGAAAACTTCAGTAATTGACATTTTAAAAAAGCACGTCTGTTGTCCATATAAAAGCATGTAAATTAAATATTGGACAATGCAATCTTTAAATAAATAATAAAATATGAATTTGAAGATTTAGGTCAAATAAAATTTAAATTCATTTACGTCTATTTTAGCATGATATGTGTTATGGAAAATAATTAATAAATTTGAATATTGGATTTAACATCGTTCAATAAATAATCCTAACACTAAAATCGGTTGATCTAAATTAAAAAGTAATTAGCTAATAAAACCAATGGATTTTTGTCTAGCACATCGAACTTACTTTTTAAACTCGGCGCTGACACCACTTCCTTCTTCACACCTGTAAAACCCTACATCTAACACTAATCCTGATTCTAACGCTAACACTAGCATCGCGACCTATTCACTAACAAACGCAAAAATTAAAAAACTTAAAAAAAAAGACGCATTAAGTATTTGTAACAACTAGTTACTTTTGAACTTTGCAAATGATGAAAAAAAAATAAAATAATCAAAATTGTATTGTTTCATTTATGGCGCATTAATTTAAAGACTATTTATTTAGCAAAATCCAATCAAAATAAATGTTTAATTAATATTCAAAACCTAATATTAAAATTTATAAAATTCATGAACTATACATACTCACATCAAATAAAAAGATGGAACAACAGACGTGTAAATATGAACATAAGCATGCTTAGAAAAAAAAAACCCTGACCTTTCGACGAATCATTTTCTATACTCCTCACGCTGGATCCAAACACCTAATTATTAAACGCGCTCAAAGTTATTTAATCGTATTTTACGCAACGCGGTTAATTTAACGAGAACGACGGAATCGCTGTTAGTGTTCGTGTCCAGATCTGGAACAAAAGAAACAAATTCGAATTTACCGACCAGAATAATCAAACGAAATATTTAATAGATCGTAATAGGTTCACCAATTTTAGATGACTTCGGATTATGGGTACTAAATAGGAAGAAATAGCAGAATAAATTGCAAATATGTAAAATGGAAATACCAACGCGTATTTATATGAGGATTGTTCGGTAATTTCCGAAAGGCCTAACACAGAGATGGCGCGAATTCGCAGGAATCCTCTTTACCATTCTGTAGAGTCATCCTTTAATAGGTCTGAATAAGTCTGTTTTTGACAGTACGCCAAAGTGAACGTCTCATGTGACTTTGTAATAATTGAAAAAACTGAGTTGAGAGTAATGATCAAGCACTTTTATTTGAAAGGCTTAACGCCAACCGAAATCAAAGCAGAGCTGGATTCAACACTATTGGAATCTGCTCCTTCGTTTTCAATGGTTAAAAACTGGGTTGTCAAATTTAAGCGTAATCGTATGAGCACAAATGATAAATGATGAAGTTTGGGCAATATAAGTGTCTAAGAAAATATCTAAAAGACTCTAATGAAGAATTTCCTCTTAATTTGAGTATATTGGTGTTTAGATTATAGGGATTATTATACACTATCTAAATGCGATATCCTTAGAGTTTAACAATACTAACCTATTTAGTTTGCTTCAAAAATGTAAATTAACAATGTGGATTACCAATGTCTATGAAGATACTTTTGATCAAATCTGTACCAATTGAATTAATCAACATTAAATTTCGTTTTAATTAAAACAAATAATAAAATTGTATCTATCTCAAATCAATAAATATAAAAAAATTTCATTACCTTCATCCTAGGCTCCTGAGACAAAGGGCATCTGTATGGTGGCTCCAATTGCACAACACAGCACTTTTATTTAATACCGAACACGAACGATTCTATTTATTATAACACTTTAATTTAATAGAATTTTAAGCAACGCGGATAATCTAACGAAAACGACAGAATTATTAACGCGATTAGTGTTCGTGTCCAAGTCTGTAACAAAAGAAACAAATTATTAAAACCTGAACATATTAAAAGTATTTATTTTATTGTTAAGTATATTATACTATATAATTAAAAATCTTACTAATTCAAATTTTAGAGAAAACAAAAGGTTTTTTTATTAGATTATATTTTAAAAAAATTATGCAAATGAAATGTGCGTTTACGTATAACAATATTTTCAATTTCTTCTATCAGACACGTTTTCGAAAGGTATTTTAATAACTTTCCACTATCAATTCGCCGTGAATTGAAGTCATATCTTCGCTTCTAATCTTAAACGTCAAAATAATAAATTAACTTATAAATATCAATAAACCCCAATTTCGAAGCCAAATGCCCATATTTGATATTTTACTTATGGCGAATACTTAATCAGGGTCGGTAGTTAGAATTGGAACAAACAGAACAAGGTGGAAATGTGAAAAAAGAAAATACTAATGCGTATTTAGCAAGAAAATTGAAGATTAATAGGGATAAATCGAAATTCACATTAATAGGCTTGTATCAAAATCCCTCTATAGAAGGGATTATAAAATCAAAGAAAATAATGCAGCTGGTAGATGTACCATCACTAGAAGAACATAGTTGCAAATAAAGCTTTTAAAAATGTGATCGAAACAAAAGAAAAGAAATAGGTTACAAGGGAATATTATGTAACAAAACTATAAAATAGTTATTTCACAGACACCAAAGGAAAAGATTTTGGAGTCTACTTTTGCAGCAAATAAATATTTAGTTTTTGAATATATTGGTAATGAATAATATAGCCATTAAAATTAGTGAAGCTGATTATAATAATCTTATAATCTAAATACCAATAAGTGCATAATATGAGAAAGTATGTCTATTGGGGCTATTGGACACCTTTAAGTCATTATATTGTGCGAATAGATTTAGTAAGAGTGAATTGATTATTTATGCTTGTTCATTTATTAAACACTTAATAATTAGCTTAATAAATGAGCAAACAAAGCTAAACCATTCACCCGGCTTAACCTGTTTCCGGAATACAAATTTCTAAAAACAGTCTAATATTTCCGAATGAATAACTTCGTCTTAATTGGAAATTATTGATATTGAAATTATATGATTATGATTAGAGTGGACCAATTCGGAGCGAAATCAGAGGCGTGACTCTCAATAAACCTATTGACTAACTTCGATGATAGCGGTTTTTTTACTATACGCTCCTTCAACATTATTAAATACACAGAATACACTTTCCTGCTGCTATTATACGTGTACACACGATGACCGTGAACAACATACTAAGTAATCGTATGTGCGATGGGGCACGCGGGAACCAATTCGTTAGTCACGCCTCTGCTTTCGCTCCGGATTGGTCCACTCTAATTATGATACACTATTTAATGCAAAACCCCTACAATTTTGCGAAATTAACATATTTAGTTTCGTCCACACACCTGATGAAGGTAATATGCGATGAAACAATTATTATGTATAATAATTAAAAGAAACTAGAAAATTTTAAACATCAACTAAGTGTTTCTTACTTATGGATATGAAGATGAATTTTCATCAAGTCTGAATCAGTTCAATATTAAATATTGTTTTAACTGAAATAAATAATAATTTGAATCTATATCAAATAGTCAAATCAATAGAATAAAAAAGATTCAATACCTTCACCGTTGAATCCTGGGACAAAGGACATCTTATCATCGCTCCAATAACACCACAATTTTATTTAATAACCGTACACGAACAAATTTTTTATAACACTTCATTTTAACCGTATTTTACGCGACGCTTTTAATATTTAATTAATTAATACTTCACTACATTCTGCTATAGTACGCGAGATAGTTCTTTCAGTCATAGAAATGTTATAACGTTTCTCTAAACGACGGATAAAGAATGAGTTCCTAGTTCATATCTGTAAAGACAAATAAATTATTAAAACATCAAATTTAAATACAGTAAATAAAGTAAAATACTAAAAACGAAATTAAATAAATAATTATAATTATTAATGTGAAATATTAAATTTAAACATTATTAAAATAAAGTACCTACTTATCGCGTTATTTAAAACAAATAAGTAATATAGGAATAAAGTAATTGAATGTAAATTAAAACAAAATTAAGCTAAATATTAAACTTATTGAAAGTGTAATTTCTAAATTAGATATGTTGATAATATTAAAGGAAATTAGAAAATACCTTGTCTATCTCCAGATGATACTTCTTCGACCATAACACGTACCACTTCTAATAAGCTCCAACTAAAATTCTGTTGACGAAATATAAAAACTATTACATAGGCAAATGTAAAGAAAGGAATCTACAAAAAAACATTTGCAGGTAAATGTACGATCTCAACATACATTAAAAACACATTCAATATTTTTTTCGTGAATTGAGAAAAACGCTTGCCTACGACATACTGCTAAAATTATATACTGTGTGGAAACTACTTATGGCATAAATTCGATAATTTCAAAATGCATCATATTTTTGTAAAACGCTAAAATATGTCAACTTTTATTTTAAATTGGGCTGGATTTAAATTACTGCATCTATTAGTGACGTCATCCCCTTGAGAGCAGTAACGTCATACGCATTTTTTTAATGGAATGCTATATTTTTTTATAAATTAGAAAATAGTACTATTAAAAACATTTTCAACGACCCACGCTAGTTAACTCTATGTTCAACAATTCTTAAGATTTTTACGTTCCAACTACAACAAGAAAAACAATTATAAAAATGTCAAAGTTTGCTGATTATTTTTTGATAAAACAAAATTACAATATTTCTTGTATTATACTATCGTCAAGCGTTCAATTTTATTATACAGCTTTTCGAGTTGACATTTTTTATTTAATATTTTTGTTGCGATACATTAAAGCCGTTATTAATTAAATCATTTGCTGCCATTAGTGACAATCCGTCGCTAGACTGATATTTTTGATTGAAAGTTTGTAAGAAAAATGAAATACTTAACGGAATGTCATAGAATTGAAATTTTGATATAGACGGATATAAAAAGCATTTCGAGGTCGTGCAACTGTTTCAAGAGAGGCACCCCGAACAAGACCGCATTTCACAGGAAACTGTATCCAAAATTGAGTCCAGTTTCGAGAACTTGGTCATGTGCACCTTTTGCAGAGACAGCCTACTTTTCATCCTGACGGCATCAAAGTAAGCGTTCTAATCAGTATTGCAGAAAATCCAACATCTACGTTACGCAACTAGCTTTGGAGAATGGTATCAGCCGTACAACCGTGTTAAAGTATTCTAAAAAAGAGAAACTTCATCCCTATAAACTTAAATACGTACAAGAGTTAACAAAAGATGATCCGGACCACTGTCTTCAATTTTGTGAGCAAGTGATGGATTTGTTGGATAGAAATGAAATTTCTTTAGACAACATATTTTTATTACTGGCAATCTCACCGGAGCAAAATATATAAATCTTCTGGGAGACTAACTTGCCCCAGCCTTAGCAGTTTTATATGCAGATCGTCAGGATCCAGATATTCCTTTAAACACATGATGGATTCAGCAGAATGGAGCACCAACTCGCTATACCCTTTACGTTCGACAGTATTTAAATCAAGTTTCCCCAAATAGATAGATTGGGAAGAGGGGATTCGTAGAATGGGCTAACAGATCGCCTGATTTAACTTCGCTCGATTTTTTCCTTTGGGGTTATTTAAAGAGTAAAGTTTGTATAAGAAAACCTAACAATTTGCATGATTTGAAGTAGGGTATCCGAATAGAAATTAGAAATATTACACCTGAAGCTTTACACAACGTTAAAGTAGAGTTTTATTTTAGATTAGGAACTTGCCGACAAGTGAACGGAGAACACTTTCAGCATTTGGAATGTTAGTAACGAATCTAATGTTTGCAAACAACATTAGATTCGTTACTATTATTACCTATTATTTTATAAACTTTTGCCCTCTTTTTGTGATGTTTATTTACAATATTCTTTAGTTAGACAAATGTTTCAAAAACTATTGCAGATAAAGATCATGCAGGATTTGTTACTCAGGTTGTTAAGAGTACTATCCAAAACTAAAACAAAGTATATTGCAGTACATTAAAAAAAAGTAGTGTAGCCTCATAGTTCAAAAATGGATATCATCAAGTGAAGCAACTTACAATAAGCATTATGAGTAGACTGCGTAACAGACGCTATCCTCTAATGAGTCATGCAAGCGCAGAGACAGAGTCGGTTTCGCTTAATAATAAGATTGATGCAATATTCGCTCGTAGCCCTGATTTTAATGCCCTGAAAGGCTTTTGTAGTAATATTCAAAATACGGAAATCGGTAAATATATTAAATTTAAAGATTATTATTTCTATGCGCTACTCACTAGCTCTGATGTTGAGCGAAGTTTTTCTATATTTAAAGACATACTGTCCAATAAAAGAACGCACTTTACAGAACAAAGTTTAGAATATATTGTAGTAATTAATGTGAATAAAAAATGTTTACTGTGGCGTGACAAAGCATTCACTTTAATTATCGGTGATATAATTAATTTCATGTTAATACTTTTTCAATATTTTGAATTTTTTTACTGTATAAAGTAAAATTGTGAAATTAATTCAATATATATATTTAGAATTAATTTCAATTCAATATATATATATTTAGAATTAATTTCAATTCAATTTAATTTAAATTCATTTAACTTCAGTGTTTTATTTATTTTCCTAAAAATGAATTTCCGTATATACATTTCATTGGCTTTATTACGACTCTTGCGAAATATATTTCACACTCCGTCTGTTTGCATTGAAATAGGCACAAACAGACAACTTTTATCAATACCATTGCGTTATAACATAACATTCATATATACTGGTAAGTTGATCGATTGTACATTGTCGGCACCGACTAATCACACCCGATACGGGATAGCGGCGGTTCCGCAGTCTAATTATGAGAAATAAGAATTAACATGTTTCAATATTTTCGACAAATGTCATTAGCTTTGAAGTTTGTGGATTCATTCCATAAGTATATATATTATATATTATATTCCGTTCTATTAAAAAATAAACCAAGTTCTGAACTTGAATAATTTCAAGTATTTCAATATTTGTGAAATTAGATATCTTCTGAAAGCAATTTGTAATAGATTATTAATACATACCCTAACTTGATGAAATCCACTAAAAGAACGAAACAGAATATTTCACTTGTCCTTTCCACTACCAAAAAATATATATAATCCTGAAGTTTGTTTTCTATCAACGAATATTTCTGGAGCTCCACCTCCTTCTCCCAAGTCGTCAAAAAAATTACAATATGTTAAAATCTAATAATTTCAGGTATTTCAATATTTTTTAAATCAGATTGTTTTCTAAAGACAATTCTGATATATTATTATAACACATACCTTACTTTAGTCAAATCAAGTAAAACAACTAAACACTGCATTTCACTTTCCACAAGTGTAAAAATATATAATGGTGGATCTCATTTATTGATACAATGTGTAAAACCTTTAATAAATATGTTTATGCAATATCGTTTATTACCTTACAGCTTAACAATGAAGATGTTCCCCCCTGCCGAAATACAAATAATCATTTGAAAAATTGCAATGTGTAATATACTCGCCCATTACGATGTTTGCAAATATAATATATTATAATACATACCCTATTAAGCACTATATTTCACTTACCCATTCCACGTGTATAAGAATATATAATCGTGAATCTCATTTTATTTATGTAGATATTGTAAATTGATCTGATTAAAACAATTGATGAGGTAATACCAAACAAAATTAAAGTTTATCAATTGCAGTTCGGTAATGTACCGTATTTTAAAGACTAACACTTTTCATGCCAAGTTGGCACTTTAATTAGGGAAATATAATTCACTTCTTAAGAAACAAAATGTATTTAGTACCATTTTATTTAATTAAGAACTTTATAAAAACGGAATATCTTAAGGTATTTCACAATAACCGACAACAAATGGGAAAAGACCGGGATTTGCTGTTATTGAAAAAAATACGATTCCCACATACACAAAATGACCCGCTAATTAACTCAATAAGAACGTAACCGCAACAGTCTCGAAGTGACCGACTCAACCGGAAACTTCAGTAAAATTGGAGTTTAAAAAATACACGTCTGCTTTCCATATAAAAGCATACAAATTAAGTATTGACCAATGCCATCTTTAAATAAATAACAAAATATGAATTTTAAGGTTTAGATGAAATCGAATCTAAATTAATTTAGGTCTACTTAATAACAAATTATAATCTATGGAAAAACACATTTTAACATTCTATTTAACATTGCTCAATAAATAACCCTAACACTGAATTCGGTCGTTTTAAGTTAAAAAGGATTAGCTAATAAAATTAATTAGTCCTTTTCTAGTACATCGGGTAGACTAGGCTTCATTCTTCACACCTGTAAATTCCTATATCTAACTGTAATCCTGATTCTAACGCTCTAACATCGCGACCTATTCACCAACTAACGTAATTAATAAATCTGAAAAGAGGCGCTTTAAATATTTATATTATATCTAGTTACTGTTAAACTTTGCAAATGTTATAAGATCATCAAAATTTAATTTATAATATTTACTGAGCAAAATTTAATCAAAATTAATATTTAAATTTATAAAATTCATGAACTATACATACTCACGAATATAAAATAAAGATATAGAAGAGCAGACGTGTAAATATGTATATACAAAAACCTAAGCATGCTTAGAAAAAAAACCCCTGACCTTTCGTAGAATCTTTTTCTATACTCCTCAGGATAGATCCAAGCACTTAATTATTAAACGTGGGTCCAATGGCACAACACAGCACTTTTATTTAATACAATACACGAACGATTTTTTGAATTTAAGTGTATTTTACGCAAAGCAGTTAATTTAACGAAAATGACGGAATCGCTATTAGTGTTCGTCTCCAAATCTGCAACAAAAGAAACAAATCATTAAAACCCGGGCTTAAATATATTTTTTCTATTTTGCGTTCGAAATGAACTCATTATGAAACCCAAAACAGTATCGAAATGAGCTTCATTTCGATACGCTTTTTTTCATTTTTCAATGTTGGCGTTGTTCGAATACAGAAATAAATATCATTGCTGTCATTTGATTTTAAGAATTTATGTACATTTGACAGATATGATATATGTCCGTATTTTACGCAAACAACGTATGTTGTATACAATTGACAACAACATATATATGTTTCTATGTCACTCATGTTTATATTTTTAAATGAAATATCAAGTAATGTTAACAAAAATTAATAAATAATATGTAATATAATATACTTCGCGGATAACAAGATTTAAATTTGAAAATGTCAAGTATCAATGTGACCAACTGCATGCTTTATATAAAAATTAAACTCTGAACTTTCAAATTAAATAATTCCAATTTAAGCAATTTATTAATGTAAAAAACGCAAAATAGAAAAAATAGTATAAAAAACTCGTTTCATAAGGCCTTTTGCCGCACTCGCTCTTTAGAAAACTCGCCGCAAGCGGCTCGTTTTCTAAACTGATCTCGTGCGGCAAAATGGTGCCTTATGAAACTCGTTTTTTAATATACTATTTAAATATTAAAATAGATATTCGGTAATCATCTAAAAGCCAAATGTGTACATTGAGTATTTTATTACAGCAAACATGGTCGTTAGCTAGTTAGCCGCTCAAACCCAACCCCTAAATTGTAAATTATTGTATCAGCATAAATGTAAGAATTATCTGACAGTGCTATGAATTGTAGAAGTTGTATACAAGAATAAGCAGATAAAAAATATCCATCAAATATCCTGTGAATATTTGTATGTAAAAATAGTGTATTTTTGATTATAAATTCAATAACATATTTGACTAGCAACAATTTAAAAACAGAAAAAGATAATTCAAGACTTTTAATGGAAAAAGTTAGGAATACAGGGTCACCGCTGAAAGTAATAAAGTCTAATTCACCGACCAGAATAATCAAATGAAGTATTTAACAGATCGTAATTGGTTCACCAATTTTAGATGACTTCGGATTATGGGTACTAAATAGGAAGAAATAGCAGAATAAATTGCAAATATGTAAAATAGAAATACCAAGGCGTATTTATACGAGGATTGTTCGGTAATTTCCGAATGGCCTAGCACAGAGATGGCGCGAATTCGCAGGAATCTTCTTTACCATTCTGTAGAATCATCCTTTAATAGGTTAAATATGACAGTACAGAACGATCTGAGAATAAGTCTGTTTTTGATAGTACGCCAAAGTGAACGTCTCGTGTGATTTTATAATAATTGAAAAAACTGAGTTGAGAGTAATGATCAAGCACTTTTATTTGAAAGGCTTAACACCAACCGAAATCAAAACAGAGCTGGATTCAACACTATTAGAATCTGCTCCTTCGTTTTCAATGGTTAAAAACTGGGTTGCCAAATTTAAGCGTAATCGTATGAGCACAAATGATAAATGATGAAGTTTGGGCAATATAAGTGTCGAAGAAAATATCTAAAAGACTCTAATGAAGAATTTCCTCTTAATTTGAGTAAATTGGTGTTTAGATTATAGGGATTATTATACACTATCTAAATGCGATATCCTTAGAGTTTAACAATACTAACCTATTTAGTTTGCTTCAAAAATGTAAATTAACAATGTGGATTACCAATGTCTATGAAGATACTTTTGATCAAATCTGTACCAATTGAATTAATCAACATTAAATTTCGTTTTAATTAAAACAAATAATAAAATTGTATCTATCTCAAATCAATAAATATACAAAAATTTCATTACCTTCATCCTAGGCTCCTGAGACAAAGGGCATCTGTATGGTGGCTCCAATGGCACAACACAGCACTTTTATTTAATACCGAACACGAACGATTCTTTTTATTATAACACTTTAATTTAATAGAATTTTAAGCAACGCGAATAATCTAACGAAAACGACAGAATTATTAACGCGATTAGTGTTCGGGTCCAAGTCTGTAACAAAAGAAATAAATTATTAAAACCTGAACATATTAAAAATATTTATTTTATTGTTAAGTATATTATACTATATAATTAAAAATCTTACTAATTCAAAATTTAGAGAAAATAAAAGATTTTTTATTAGATTATATTTTAAAAAATTTATGCAAATGAAATGTGCCTTTACGTATAACAATATTTTCAATTTCTTCTATCAGACATGTTTTCGCAATGTATTTTAATAACTTTCCACTATCAATTCGCCGTGAATTGAAGTCATATCTTCGCTTCTAATGTATTAAGCATATTCTTACACGTCAAAATAATAAATTAACTTATAAATATCAATAAACACCAATTTCGAACCCAAATGTCCATATTTGATATTATATTTATGGCGAATACTTAATCAGGGTCGGTAGTTAGAACTGGAACAAACAGAACAACGTGGAAATGTTAAAAAAGAAAATACTAATGCGTATTTAGCAAGAAAATTGAAGATTAATAGGGATAAATCGAAATTCACATTAATAGGCTTGGTTCAAAATCCCTCTAAAGAAGGTATTATAAAATCAAAGAAAATAATACAGCTGGTAGATGTACCATCACTAGAAGAACATAGTTGCAAATAAAGCTTTTAAAAATGTGATCGAAACAAAAGAAAAGAAATAGGTTAAGAGGGAATATTATGTAACAAAACTATAAAATAGTTATTTCACCGACACCAAAGGAAAAGATTTTTGGAGTCTACTTTTGCAGCAAATAAATATTTAGTTTTTGAATAAATTGGAAATGAATAATATAGCCATTAAAATTAGTGAAGCTGATTATAATAATCTTATAATCTAAATACCAAGAAGTGCAAAATATGAGAAAGTATGTCTATTGGGGCTGTTGGATACTTTTCAGTCATTATATTGTGTGAATAGATTTAATTAGAGTGAATTGATTATATCTGCTTGTTCATTTATTAAATGCTTAATAATTAGCTTAATAAATGAGCAAACAAAGTTAAACAATTCACCCGGCTTAATCTGTTTCCGGAATATAAATTTCTAAAAAAAGTCTAATATTTCCGAATGAAGAACTTTGTCTTAATTGGATATTATTGATATTTCAATTATATGATTATTATACACTATTTAATGCAAAACCGCTACAATTTTGCGAAATTAACTTATTTAGTTTCTTCCAAACACCTGATGAAGGTAATGTGTGATGAAACAATTATTATGTATAATAATTAAAAGAAACTAGAAAATTTTAAACATCTAAGTGTTTCTTACTTATGGATATGAAGATGAATTTTCATCAAGTCTGAATCAGTTCAATATTAAACATTGTTTTAATTGAAATAAATAATAAAATGAATCTATATCAAATAGTCAAATCAATAGAATAAAAAAGATTCAATATCTTCACCGTAGAATCCTGAGACAAAGGACATCTTATGATCGCTTCAATGACACCACACTTTTATTTAATAACCGTACACGAACGAATTTTTTATAACACTTCATTTTAACCGTATTTTACGTGACGCTTTTAATATTTAATTAATTAATACTTCACTACATTCTGCTATAGTACGCGATATAGTTCTTTCAGTCATAGACATGTTATAAAGTTTCCTAGTTCATATCTGTAAAGACAAATAAATTATAAAAACATCAAATCTAAATAAGTAGTAAAGTAAAATACCTAAATAAATAATTAGAATTAGGTATTAATGTAAAATATTAAATTTAAACATTATAAAAATAAAGTACCTAATTATCTCGTTATTTAAAACAAATAAGTAATATAGGAATAAAGTCATTGAATGTAAACTAAAACATAATTAAGCTAAATATTAAACTTATTGAAAGTGTAATTTTTAAATTAGATATGTTGATAATATTAAAGAAAATTAGAAAATACCTTGTCTATCTCCAGCAAGAGTCCTAGATGATACTTCTTCGACCATAACACGTACCACTTCTAATAAGCTCAAACTAAAATTCTGTTGACGAAATATAAAAACTATTACGTACGCAAATGTAAAGAAAGGAATCTACAAAAAAGATTTGCAGGTAAATGCACGATCTCAACATACATTAAAAACGCATTCGATCTTTTTTTTCGTGAATTTAGAAAAACGCTTGCCTACGACATACTGCTAAAAATTATATACTGTGTGGAAACTACTTATGGAATAAATTCGATAATTTCAAAATGCGTGATATTTTTGTAAAACGCTAAAACATGTCAACTTTTATTTTAAATTGGGCTGGTTTTAAATTACTGCACAATCCATCATAAAATAGATATTTTTGATTGAAAGTTTGAAGCAAAAATTAAATATTTAACGCAATCTCTTATAATTGAAATTTTGATGTTGATCGGATACAGAGCCGATAGATGTAGAAAGCATTTCAAGGTACTACAACTGTTCCAAGAAGGTACCCCAAATAACCCCCAATTTCACAAGGAATTGTATTCAAAATTGAGGCACAGTTTCGAGAACGTGTCATGTTAAACCTTTGCAGAGACAGCCTACTTTTGGTCCTGACGACATCGAAATAAACGTTCCACGTTACGTCAAGTACCATTGGAAAATGTTATCAGCCATACAATCATATTAAACTATTTAGAAAAAAAAACTTTGTCCTTATAAACTTGAATACTTTCAAGAGTTAACAGAAGATTATTCGGACCGTCGTCTTCAATTTTGTGAGCAAATGATTAGTTAGATAGAAATGAAATTTCTTTAGACAACATAATGTGTTACAGTCAGATTTGGTCTCTTTTCCATTTTTGGTGGTTTGGTCAATAAATTATGAACGGATCTGTATATGGTAAAATTTTGCTTATATTTGGTAATTTCGATATTTAAAAATTTGTAGAATATTTTTCTTTTGCGGATATTTATTCTATCGTTAGATGAAATTGGAAATTTCGTTTTAGTAATTTCGAAGTATTATTTAAATTTAATTAAATTGAAGATATATTCATAAGGGTGTGTGTGCAACCTTGTTTCCATTAATAGTTTAGATTTAGTATCGTTCATATGTTTTGCTGTAGATGGCGTTTGAATTTTCGATAAAGATGGCAGAGTTTGTATTGTAAACGATTAGTTTGAGTGCAATGTAACAGTTCTATTGCGAGTCTTTCTTTAACATTAATTAGATTGTCTTATGGCTTTGACGAACAATCCCCAACTTTACAAGAAACTGTATCCAATGTTGAGGTACAGTTTCGAGAACTTTCGAGTCATGTGAAACCTTTGATCCCGACGACACCAAAATAAACGTTTTACTCAATATTGCAGAAACTCCAACATCTACGTTACGCCAAGTAGCTTGGTAAAGGACATCAGCCATACAACCGTATTAAAGTGTTTAAAAAAAGAGAAGCTTCATCCCTATAAACTTCAATACGTTCAGGAGTCAACAGAAGATGATCTGGACCGCTGTCTTCAATTTTCTGAGCAAACGATGGATTTGTTGAATAGAAATGCAATTTCTTTAGACAGCATAATGTTTTCTGACAAATCTACATTTACTCGAAATGGAGAAGTGAAGTGCCAGAATTGTAGATATTGAACTGCCACGAATCCCCCACTGGATGCGTGAAAATCACAGCCATCTCCCAGAAAAAATAAACGTTTGGGCAGGCATACTTAACGATCGTATACTAGGCCCTATTTTTATTGATGACGATCTAACCGGAGCAAAATATATAAATCGTCTGGGAGACTAACTTGTTCTAGCCTTACCAGTTCTATATCCAGATCCTCAAGATCCAGATATTTCTTGGAACATGTTATGAATTCAGCCAGTTGAAGCAACAGCTCATTTTACCTTTTGCGTTCAACAGTATTTAAATCAAGTTTCTCCAAATAGATGGATTGGGAAGAGGGGATTCGTAGAATGGGCAAACAGATCACCTGATTTAACTTCGCTCGATTTCTTCCTTTGAAGTTACATATTTAAAGAGTAAAGTTTTTAAACCAAACCTGACAATTTATATGATTTAAAAGAGGGTATCTGAATGGAAATTAGAAATATTACACCTGAAGCTTTACACAACGTTAAAGAAGAGTATTATTTTAGATTAGAAACTTGCCAACATGTGAACAGAGAACACTTTCGTTAGTAACGAATCTAATGTTGTTTGTAAACCTATTATTTAATAAACTTTTGCCCTTTTTTTGTGATGTTTACTTACAGTATTCTTTAGTTAGACAAATGTTTCAAAAACTATTGCAGATATAGATATTATGTAGGATTCGTTACTAAAGTTGTTAAGAGTACTATCCAAAACTAAAACAAAACATATTGCAGTACATTAAAAAAAAGTAGTGTAGCCTCATAGTTCAAAAATGGATATCGTCAAGTGAAGCAACTTACAGTAAGCATTATGAGTACACTGCGGAACAGACGCTATCCTCTAATGAGTCGTGCAGGCGCAGAGACAGAGTCGGTTTCGCTTAATAATAAGATTGATGCAATATTCGCTCGTAGCCCTGATTTAATGTACTGAAAGGCTTTTGTAGTAATGTTCAAAATACGTAAATCGGTAGATATATTAAATTTAAAGATTATTATTTCTATGCGCCACTCACTAGCTCTGATGTTGAGCGAAGTTTTTCTATATTTAAAGACATACTGTCCAATAAAAGAACGCACTTTACAGAACAAAGTTTAGAATATATTGCAATAATTACTGTGCATAAAAAATGTTTACTGTGGTGAACAGTGAATGACAAAGCATTCACTTTAATTATAGGTGATATAATTAATTTCAAATTTATACTCTTTCAATATTTTGAATTTTTTCACTCTATAAAGTAAATCCATTTTGTCTTGTATGTATATATATGTATGTATATAACTTGAATAAATTTCAATTCAAGTTAATTTAAATTCATTTAACTTCAGTATTTTATTTATTTTCCTAAAAATAAACTTCCGTATATAACATTTCATTGGCTTCATTACGAGTCTCGCAAAATAAATTTCACACTCCGTCTGTTTGCATTGAAAGACGCACAAACAGACAACTTTTATCAATACCATTGCGTTATAACATTCATATATACTGTTAAGTTGATCGATTGTACATTGTCGGCACCGATGAATCACACCCGATACGGGATAGCACCGGTTCCGCAGTCTAATTATGAGAAATTAGAATTGACCTGTTTCAGTATTTTCGACAAATGTCATTAGTTTTGAAGTTAGTGGATTCATTCCATAAGTAGTTGCCACACCGTATATAAAATACTGCATGTACTGAACGCAGATTATATTCCGTCCTATTAAAAAATAAGCAAAGTGTTGAACTTGAATAATTTCAGGTATTTCAATATTTGTGAAATTAGATATCTTCTGAAAGTAATTTGTAATAGATTATTAATACATACCCTAAGTTGATGACATCCACTAAAAGAACGAAACAGAATATTTCACTTGTCTTTTCGACTACCAAAAAATGTATATAATCCTGAAGTTTGTTTTCTATCAACGAATATTTCTGGAGCTCCTCCTCCTCCTCCCAAACCGTCAAAAGACTACAATATGTTAAAATCTAATAATTTCAGGTATTTCAATATTTGTGAAATCAGATAGTTTTCTAAAGATAATTCTGATATATTATAACACATACCTTACTTTAGTCAAATCAAGTAAAACAACTAAATACTGCATTTCACTTTCCACAAGTGTAAAATTATATAATGGTGGATCTCATTTATTGATACAATGTGTAAAACCTTTAATAAATATGTTTATGCAATATCGTTTATTACTTTACAGCTTAACAATGAAGATGATCCCCCCCTGCCGAAATGCAAATAATCATTTGAAAAATCGCAATGTGTAATATACTCGCCCATTACGATGTTTGCAAATTGTAAGATATTATAATACATACCCTATTAAGCACTATATTTCACTTACCCATTCCACGAGTATAAGAATATATAATAGTGAATCTCATTTTATTTATGTAGAAATTGGAAATTGATCTGATTAAAACAATTGATGAGGTAATACGAAACAAAATTAAAGTTTATCAATTGCAGTTCGGTAATGTACCGTATTTTAAAGACTAACACTTTTCATGCCAAGTTGGCACTTTAATTAGGGAAATATAATTCACTTCTTAAGAAACCAAATGTATTTAGTACCATTTTATTTAATGAAGAACTTTTGTAAAAACGGAATATCTTAAGGTATTTCACAATAACCGACAACAAATGGGGAAAAGACCGGGACTTGCTGTTATTGAATAAATTACGATTATTACACAAAATGACCCGCTAATTAACTCTTATTGAGTTAATATTACATAACCACAACAGTCTCGAAGTGACCGACTCAACCGGAAACTTCAGTAAAATTGGAGTTTAAAAAATACACGTCTGCTTTCCATGTAAAAGCATACAAATTAAGTATAGACCAATGCCATATTTAAATAAATAACAAAATATGAATTTTAATGTTTAGATGAAATCGAATCTATATTAATTTAGGGCTACTTAATAACAAATTATAATCTATGAAAAACCACATTTTAATATTCTATTTAACATTGCTCAATAAATAATCCTAACGCTGAATTCGGTCGATTTAAGTTAAAAAGGATTAGCTAATCAAACTAATTAGTCCTTTTCTAGTACATCGGGTAGACTAGGCTTCATTCTTCACACCTGTAAATTCCTATATCTAACTGTAATCCTGATTCTAACGCTCTGACATCGCGACCAATTCACCAACAAACGTAATTAATAAATCTGAAAAGAGGCGCTTTAAATATTTATATTATATATAGTTACTGTTAAACTTTGCAAATGATATAAGATCATCAAAATTTAATTTATAATATTTACTGAGCAAAATTTAATCAAAATTAATATTTAAATTTATAAAATTCATAAACTATACATACTCACGAATATAAAATAAAGATATAGAACAGCAGACGTGTAAATATGTATATACCTAAGCATGCTTAGAAAAAAAACCCCTGACCTTTCGTCGAATCTTTTTCTATACTCCTCAGGATAGATCCAAGCACTTAATTATTAAACGTGGGTCCAATGGCACAAGACAGCACTGTTATTTAATACAATACACGAACGATTTTTTGAATTTAAGTGTATTTTACGCAAAGCGGTTAATTTCACGAAAATGACGGAATCGCTATTAGTGTTCGTCTCCAAATCTGCAACAAAAGAAACAAATCATTAAAACCCGGACCTAAATATATTTTTAAATATTAAAATAGATATTCAGTAATCATCTAAAATCCAAATGTGTACATTGAATATTTTATTACAGCAAACATGGTCGTTAGCTAGTTATTCGCTAAAATTTAATCATGAAATTGTAAAATTATTGTATCAGCATATACGAACGAGTATGTAAGAATTATTCTGACAGTGCTGTGAATTGTAGAAGTTGTCTGCAAGAATAGATGGATCAAAAATATTCATCAAATATCCTATGAATATTTGTATGTAACAATTGTGTATTTATGTGTATAAATTCAATAACATATTTGACTAGCAACATTAATAACAAGAATCTATAAACAGAAAAAGATAATTTAAGACTTTTAATGCAGAAATTTAGGAATGCAGGGTCACCGCTGAAAGTAATAAAGTCGAATTTAATGGCCAGAATAAAGAATAATCAAATGAAGTATTTCACAGATCGTAATAGGTTCACCAATTTTAGATGACTTCGGATTATGGGTATTATATAGTAAGAAGTAATATAAGAAAAATGGAAATATCAAGGCGTATTTACTAGCGACAAGCTGAAATTACTGAGAATAAAAAACACGGTTAATATTTTCTAGGATTTTATTTTAAATATGCTCAAAATAATTCCTTTCGGCAATGATACACTTGACCGATTCTTTCTTTCCACTGTTTAAAAGCTCCCAAGCAACATTATTTTTTTTCTATCCCGCAAATTGCGTTTAAGCCCCAAAAAAAAGCCAAAAGTCACACATTGCTAAAATCAGATGAGTACGACGGATGTCCTATTACTTTTATATTTTTTCCAGACAAAAACTGGAGAGTTAAAACTGCCGTATGGGATGCATTATCATGGTGGAGCATAATTGCCTTATCTGGAACTCTACTGAACACGCAGGCAAACATTTTTCAGTGTACCACTTAGCTGTAACTGTCTTTTGTTCATCTAGCTTAGTTTACTAAGCTAGCGTTTACTAAGCCACGTATAGTCTATACGTATAGTCTATACGTGGACGCCGTGTAAAGTAGTTGTTGCGTAAGCGGTGTGCTAGCTTTAGTGTACCCCATGTGCGACACCTTGATTAGTGGTTTTACCTACTGATGATGATAACTTAGTTGTCGAAATACGTATTTAGATACGATTGATAATTGTGGTAAGGGATTATATACCTTTTTTAAGATTTTACTTAGCCACAGTCTCCTAAGAAAGACTTTTCAGTAATGAGAGTCACAATATAATTGATGTGTAAACTATCTTCTTTTAATTTTAAAAATTCCATTGCACGAATGGTGCAGTAGAATTAATATTTTACTTTTTTGTTTTACTCATTCTATATTGCTTTATTTTTCATCATATACTAGATTTTTCCATGGTTATAAAATTATTATATTTAAAATTTTAGGAAAATCTAAGTCACTACAAATTAGCACATAACATCATCAACGAATATTACAAAACATTGAAATAGATTAACATTAAGATGAGAACAGTGGCGCCTAGCATTAAACTTCCTTTGTCCATAAATCGTCCGGTTACTGTAACGCCCTCTACCGCAAAAACGTTTAACTTCCGTGACACAATAACCAGTATTGTACACCTCGTTTATATTTCAGTCGTACAGGACATTAATAAATGCAAAAGACTGAAGAGGTCTGGTACTACGCTAGAGCACAAGAAGGAAGGGTAGAGAAGATGGAGTGTAACGACCGCTTTCACATCCTTTAATATGCCCTCTTCCTTTCTCTGCGCCTTTCGATCTCTTTCTCCCTTTACAGTTTATGAAATACGATCACTTTACACTTTCTGTAGTTCTACTACCTCCGCCAGGGCTACGGTAATGTGATATATATTTATTCTTTTTTTCTGTTCACCATGCACCATCTTGTTTTCAGTTTTCTCTTGGTAAGAGAGCCGAGTTTTATGGATTGTATTCGATAAAATAAATATCGTATATTACTTAGTTACTGAAAAGAGGAAAATATTTTAAATGGATTCAGCGGTATAATATTTATTATTGTTAAAGTGCAGATCGAGGAAAAAAGGTGTCAATTATTGCTGTTGAAGTGGCGATGTCAACATGGGTGATTCCAAGAAAAACTGACGATAAAAATTTTTTTCAAAAATTAAAAAGGTGATGAAACGTGAATGTATCACTGGGACCCACCGACAAAACCAGAATCCATGCAGTGAATCCCCAAGGTATTCCTAGAAATTGAAGATGATGGTGACCAAATAAAAGCCATAATTGAATCGAATCGTCATATAACTGTGCGAAAAATTGTGGAGAGGTTACATTTATCATACACTATAACTCAAAATTACCTAAAACTCTTTGGCTCGTTTGAAAACTCGATAATTTGGTTCCAAATGAATTGAAAGAAATTCACTTAACACAACAAATCAATGTTTGTAATTGTTGAGGATACATTTAATACTCTTTCGTAATATTTTAACTTCAAACATTTTTTTTATTGTAAAATATAAGTAAATCTAGGATATAGAATTCAAACATCGCGTTTCCAATTTTATAAATATTGAACGTTTATTTTCCAATTTAACTCTTTCGGGTCCGGTAGCGTAAAATTTCACCCACCAATTTGCACACTATTTTTGTACGCTGGAGCAAAATCTAACCCACCTACTTAAATATTTTTCCTATTGAGACTATCGGATTAATTTACGTCTCATTGGTATAGAATGCATGCGAGAGATATAGCCAATGAATTGTGAATCACGTGTCTCCCCTACATGCGCTTGGCTTTCTACAAATGGTTAATAAATGAAAGCCACTTATTGTACATAAAAAGCCATAAATGGTGGCATAGGATATTATTTTTTCTAATAGATACTTGCGTTGTGAACGCATATGTACTTTATTGACTTTCTTCCGAAAATAACAAGATCTCAATGAAACAATTTTGTCATGAAATAGTACAATTTCTTATAGCTGATACAATTGTTTCAAAAATGAGTACCACACCGCAGCAATTGTCTATTCCCATTAGCAATAGAAAACCCTGCCAGCCAAAATCCATACGTCTTTCGCAAAGTGCCCATCAACCAATTCGTAAATCGAGACGCAGATGTAGATATTGTAGCTCAAAAAACAATGAAACATTGGTTTATTACCTTAGGCTATAGTAAACAAAGGGTTTAATCTGCATATACATTCTAAAGATCACGTTCCCTAAATATGTATAAAAAATTTTGTTACTTTAACAAGAGACGATCCGGAACTACATACTAAGATTTAGAGCTTAATTAGTAATGATATTTTATTATTTATTAGTAAGGTTTAAGACCATTTTGTAAACCTGGTATTGTTGCCCGTAGGTGTAATTTCCACGAATTAATAACATTCCCCGTTATGACTTCAAATAGTCTCATTTGTAACATCATAAGAAACAACAATCTCATTCGTAACAATATCGGCTCAACAACAAAACGGACCAGTCGTACATCAAACCACACAGTTTTGCTTTAAACATCAACAGAACAATCATACTTTAACAATGGACACCAGTCTCAAAACAGCAGTTTTATGTTAGTATAAGTCGTTGTAGATCAGAAAATAAATGTATGTAAATAAATATATTTAGTTGAAAGTACATTTATTCATTTAGCAGCCACCGAAGATTTTAAAAGTAAAGCGTATACAGCCTTACAACCTGTACATGGTGTATCAACGTCGAGGTCGTGATTCTAGTAACTGGGGTTGACACATCATCGCCAGAAACCGGATTCATCGCACACAGTTTGGTCTTTGAGCCGCATCATTTTGATCTCCGAGTCGCAACACTTTTGGTTCCACGAACCCAACATCAACGTCAATGATACACTCAAACCCAATAAAATCGACCATTTTTTGAAACAACTTATCACTGGTAATCAAAAATAGATTGTCTGCAATAACATCAATCGAAAATGATCATGATCCAAGCATAATGAACTCTCACAAATCACATCGAAAGCTGAATTATATTAAGACAAACAATATTATCAATTTGGTGAGAATACAAAGTTGTATTTTGAGCTGCTTCCAAGGAACCAGGCAATCAATTCACAGGTGATTAAGCATATTCTTGATGTATTCGGAACATAAGAAGACGATAAACTAACTAAAACAATGCAGTTACAAAATCCTTGTGATCACTTTATGATAGAAACTAACCTTGATAAGAAATCTAAAGAAGAACATAGAATTATTTACGGAGAGTGGGAAAACCGTTATATCTTAGTATATACTAAGAATAAAGATCTTTATGCTCAACCGTCTCTTCAGATAATGCAGAGCTAAACCTTAAAAAATAATGTCGCAATATGTGAATTCTAATTATTCTTTAGCCCAAAAAAAGAACTTAAAGTTGCTCATAGTTGGTTGAAAGAATTGCATTGAACGCTTATGAATCCTTTGGAGCACACTTATATGGTTTTACTGCATTTCGATAATTTGATCAAACCCTCTAATATTGACATTTAGAAAAATAATTGTTAACTAATCAACAATAACATAAACAAACAACTATTGTTTATTCGGCACATTAAGAGTTAATTTATGTTTAAGCTCCTAGCTATTTCAATTCTGATTACTGATAGTAAACATATACAACAACTGTGTATGGTTATCCTATTGTTGAACATGTTAAACATACAAAAATATCTAAGGCGATTTAACTTACTACGAATACCAGAAACCAACGCGAACGTACGAAATCACATCCGCAATCTTACAGAGAAATGATAATTATGTAATTAACTACGCAATAACTCTCCCTACAGAATATCAAGTGAGGAATACTGTAACATCAATAGAATTGTTACTGACGGTTATAGTGGTAATAATATATAATAATAAGCATTATTTCCCAACGAATAATTTCATTTCTAGGACAAACACATAAAAAATCAAATGTATGCTAAATTATAAGAAAATACAGAATAATATAAAGTATGAAATAAGACGAGTACATTAATAAACTAGAACATAAACTAAATCTAAACACCTCCCGAAAAAGTGTCACTATATATGGTATACGGAGAACAGTATATAAAATTAAATAAAGCTCTTAGTAACGTGTTAGTTCTAGCTCTTAGTGGGTAAACGGTGGAATTAGATCTTGACGTCATTCTAGGCACAACAAGAGTGATACAGTTAAATATATTAGATGAATGTGTTTTAAGGACTTGAAATTATGTTTGTATAGATCAGCGATGCACATACCGCGGCCCGCATGCGGCCCACTGTCGATATTTATGCGGCCCGCCAACGAATTTTAAAAATTGTTCGAAAAACTACAAAAGTAGGTAAAAATCCATTCAAATCAATATTTCTTAACTTTTTATTTTATTCTAACTTTTGTAATTGTTAGTAAGATATGTATCTTTAAGTACCTACTACTTTCTTGTTCAGGTTTACTACGTAGGACAGGTATGCTCCTCGTCGTTCCAAGCATATTGTTACGAGACTAGAAATCTGTCGAACCAACTAGATTACTCGAAGATTCGCGAAACACGTCGGTATTATCCCCGAACAATGTGGTAGGTTCTCGATGTTAGGTAATTCGTATAAATACAACGCATCGCCCGCTATCGGGGCAGTTAAGTTTTAACTACGGATAAGCGAACGTTATATTGTTTGAATTGTAATCTGTGAAGAATAAATATTTCGTTGTTCGAACTTGACATCTAACTACGTAACAATATAATATCAATTTTGATATGGATAAACCAGGCCCCAGTAAAAAACGTAGTCGTAAGGTTGAAGATGAAAATCGACAGTTTCAAGATATTTGGACCGAAAAATACTTTTTATTTCATCGCATAACAAAAGTGTCTGTTTAATATGAAAGAGTAGTGTTTCTATTCCGAAAGAATATAATGTGAAAAGGCATTTTGAAACCCAGCATCATACTTCTACCAAATTAACATAAATTTCCACATTACAAAGGGAACTAATAGGCCAGCAAGCTATGTTTACGAAACCAATTCAAGATGCTGAAATAGCTACTGAAGTTAGCTTTGAAATATCTCGAATAATAGCGAAAACTTGTCGGCCTTTTAAAGATGGTGAGTTTGTTAAGCAGTGTTTAGATATCGCCGCAAAAAAAATGTGTTCGTAAGATGCAAAAAGGTTTGAGAAAATTCAACTAAATCGAATGACTGTTCAAATAAGACTTACCGCATTAGCAGCTAATATAGAAGAGCAATTAGCTACGAAATCGAAAAGTTTTGAGTATTTTTCTATAGCACTCGACGAATCTACAAAGTGAGTGATGAACTGATTGGTGTGAGTTATTTGACAAGTCAAACCAAGGGGGGTGACATGCTCAAAGCTCTTCTGGAAAAATATTCTATAATGGATTAGGATTTAACGAAATTATCTGGAATTACGACTGACGGAGCACCTTCAATGGTTGTAAGTAAATCGGGGATAAAAACTATGTTAAAAGAGTATTTACAAACTTAAAAATACAGATACCAAGGAATTAATGCAGTTTAATTGCATTATACATCAAGAGGCCTTCTGTTCAAAATTATTGGCATTTGAAAATGTGATGAAAGTTGTAGTACCTACTGTAACTTTATAAAATCGCGACCGACAATTCACACAATTTCTCGAGGATATTGAAAGCGAATATGGTGATCTCCTGATTTACACTGAAGTAAGGTGGCTAAGTCGTGGGTTGTCACTAGAGTGGTTTCTTAACTTGATTGAAGAAATCAAAATATTTCTGGCGGAAAAGAAAAAGGACGTCTCCGAACTGGACAACACTGATTGGCTTTGTGACTTAGCGTTTCCTGTAGACATCACAAATAACTTGAATGTCTTAAATACGCGACTCCAAGGCAAAGAACTATTGATTTCGCAGTTATACTCTCATGTTTCGTCCTTTCAATGCAAATTGAGTCTTTTCAGGACACAAATCAATTCAGCCAGTTACAGCCATTTTCCTAACTACCAAAAAATTATGGAGAAATTCAATAAAACTGATGTCAATTTCGCTTATGTTGAAAAAAATTATATATTAATACAAGCTTTTCATGATCGTTTTCTAGACTTCAAAAAAGTTAAACCTCTATTAGACATTTTCAGCAATCCTTTCAACATTTCACCCGAAAATGCACCGGAATCAATACAGCTGTAATTGACAGACATGCAAAATGATGATAATTTACGAAACAAGTTTAATGTAGGTAATTTACTCAACTTTTACCGTTGCGTTGACAAAACCGCTTATAAAGAGTTGCGAATAAATGCATTGAAATGCGCAAGCTTATTTGGATCGACGTATATCTGTGAGCAAACGTTTTCAGTGATGAAACTTAACAAAACAAAAAATCGAAACCGTCTGGCAAATGAAAATCTGGAAGCAATTTTACGTGTGGCGACAAGTAATGTGGAGCCAAACATAAACAAAATTGTTAGATCAATGCAATGTCATGCATCAAAATAATAAAACAGGAAATATTACATTGTATTGATTAGATTACATTACGATTACATAATTACAACAAACATTTTTGAATGTTCTTTTATTTTTATCATTTGTTCCAAAATAATACAAATCCGTATAAAAACAAATTTGTATCTGTATATTCATGGACACACAGCACGCATTTACCAGCGTTTGCTTCAACCACCAGACGCATTCGTTTCTGTCTCACGACTTTGTCAAAGATGGGTTTACGAAGACAAACGGCTGTAGGCACACCTCGCGGTCATGAAGCAAATTTCGCCCTATCAGATGATACCAGATAACCTCATGACATCTGACGGACAAAACCGACCACGCCGATGCAAAGTGTTTCCTCTCGAATAGCTACGCTATTACAGGAAAAGAAAAATACGCATATTACTGTGAGTCCATTGCGACGAGTTAATGGACTCGGATGCACCGGATGAAATCTACTTGATGATGAAGGTAGTTTATGCAAACCTTTCAAAACCAATTTGTTATGAATGTAGTAATTACTTTAGATTTGTGTTTGACATTGCTGGGGCTTTACGTAATGAAGAACTTTTTAATTTAAAAGTAAGTGACGTAGAGCATAAAGAAACAATTTTGATTGCTCAGATAACTAAAACAAAGACCAATAGACCTCGATTGTTTGTGATCACTACAGAGTTTGAAGGAAAAGTAAAATCCGTAGAATTATTTAACAAATACTTAGCTGTGCATCCTAAGCAGACGCCCCACGACCGACTTTTCATAACTTATAGAAATGGAAAATGCACAGTCCAGCCAATTGGAATCCAAACTTTTGGAAGTGTACCAAGCAAAATTGCCAACTATCTACATTTAACAGAGCCATCACTTTATATGGGACACTGTTTTCGTCGAACGTCTGCCACTCTCTTTGCCAACGAAAATTTAAAACGCCTCGGAGAACGGAAGGACACGATTGCAGAGTCCTATGTTGAGGAATCTGTGCGCAATAAAATGAAAATTGCAAAGACGATTTTAGGTGTAAGTCAAACTAACAGCATAGTTACCAATGATAATTCTACTAATGGTTTACAAGTTATTAACATAGATAATAGTCCTCAAGCATGTTGAATTGAAACTTCGTCCACTGCAGGAATTAATTTTTATAATGCGTCAAGTTGTTCGTTTACTTTTAATATATCAAGTAGTAAGTAGATTTGTTTTTTATTCGCTGTTATTTTTCTGTGCTTACTTTGTCATAATAAAATGTGACAAGTTAAATATGTCCATTTTTTTAAACATAAATATTTCCGGTTGGCGATAAAATGTTGTATGCATCACGTCAGTAAAGTGACTTTATTGAACTCGCCTCGCTCAATAAAGTATCACTTTACTGACTTGGTACATAAATAACTATTATTATCTTAAGGGGAATACTCCGTCAACTGAATTTTTCGCTCTCACAAATGCATCTTCATTCAATCTAAACTGTGGTGAGAATAATAGTTCCTTGTTTATTCAATTTTTTCTCAATATAATCCGAAGTGAGTGGGAATATATCAAAAGGTTTGCTTTGAAGGCGAATAATCCATATATCAAGCTTCTGAAAGCTTGATCTTTATAATTAATAAAATGTTTTTATCACGTCCTTGTAAATTCACACTTAAGTCGTTTAAATGCGAAAATACAACAGCTAAGTAATCCAACAACAATATACAGTCATTATTCTGTGGGCCATAACATCTTACTTCTGAATAGAAAAATGGAGATTTTTTATTTTAGCCCATTTCATTGCACAGTTTAGCCTGTTCTGTAACGGTGGGTTTTTAATCAAATTAACCATTCTTGCAACTTCACAAAGAATTTGTTTAAGATTTTTCGGCATGTTTAGTTTCCAAGTGTCGAACTAATTCTAATGGCTTCATGCTTTCATCGGAGAGAACTTGAAAGCAAGCAACGCACTGTGGGTTTCCATCCCATGAGGTAAAACCATAATTTAAATAACTGTCATTGTACAACCTCGTCTTTTTACCATCCGATTCACTGGAAGTATATGACTCACTCCAGTTTTTCACAAATTTATCCATTTCTCATAAGAAATTGAACGCACACTAAAATAAGAGTGCCAGACGCACGCTTCGCATTCGAAACTTAACTGAAGTTGTGCAATCGCAAACGCCTCTTTTATACTGGTGACCGTACGACTTGTTCAAAGGCATCCATATACATGTTCATACTTGCTTTCACAGCGAGTATTATAGAACGAGACCAAATTACATATAGCACGTACACATCAAGTTGGACCTTATAAATTGCTCATGTATATACATGTCATACGTGCATGTTCATACACGTCGCTATAGAGCAGCGACATAAAATAATAATAATAGTCGTATTACATTTTGGTACTATGGGTATTTCCTTATTGTATAAAATTAGTGCAATGTGATTAAATAATATTAAATATTTTTTTACAATTATAATTAGCCAAATTAAATTATTCATTCATTTATTCAATTCAATTCAATTCAATTCAATTCAATTCAATTCAATTCAATTCAATTCAATTCAATTCAATTCAATTCAATTCAATTCGATTCGATTCGATTCGATTCAATTCAATTCAATTCAATTCAATTCAATTCAATTCAATTCAATTCAATTCAATTCAATTCAATTCAATTCAATTCAATTCAATTCAATTCAATTCAATTCAATTCATTCATTCATTCATTCATTCATTCATTCATTCATTCATTCATTCATTCATTCATTCATTCATTCATTCATTCATTCATTCATTCATTCATTCATTCATTTATTCATTCATTCATTTATTAATTCATTCATTTATTCATTCATTCATTCATTCATTCATTCATTCATTCATTCATTCATTCATTCAATCATTCATTCATTCAATCATTCATTCATTCATTCATTCATTCATTCATTCATTCATTCATTCATTCATTCATTCATTCATTCATTCATTCATTCATTTATTAATAAACGGGCTGAGCCCCAATAATTTACACCCTTATATATTTTTTAGCGTTTATCATTAAACATAATTCATTATTTCCTAGTCGTAAACAAGTACACACTTGGACATTTTTTTATAGTATATAAACTAGTACCAAAGACATAAAACCACTCTGTGTTCTCATTGCATTCCATGGACAATCTCTCAATCATACCTAACCTCTGTCCTAAACTAAATAAGCCTAATAATTCTGGACAATTAATAGTATTATCCAATATCTTGAATGCCAGTATTAAATCAGCTCTATATCTTGCGGACTCAAGTGTCGCAATCTTTAACTTTTGCCTTATAGTACTATAATTATGATCTATATATTGCATTGGTTGTCCAATTCGTTTTGCCGCAAACCTTAAAAATATATTATTCAACGAATCGACTTTTTTTACGATTCCAAGCTCTGAAGGGTTCCAAATGGGTGATGTATACATTAATACTGAATATACATAGGAAAAATTATTAAAATATTAATTTTATTTACATTTACTATTTGGGGGGTCGCAGAGTTATGAAGATTAAAAATCGCTGATCTATAGCACCACAAACCCAAAAAAGTCAGTTGTACAACGTCTAGTGGATCATTATTATCCAGTACCTCATAAATATTTTGACTCGCCATCGTTAGGTTAGTAACAGGAGAGCGCAATGGCAAGAATTCATGTTAGTTGCTGGCTATGAACGTGTGTTATGAATAATAGTGGAAAATTATAAATAACTTTATAACTTTCCAGGCTCAACTGATCACTTTTCTTTTGAACTGTAATTCTAGATTTCTTCCATCGATCAGAAAAAAACACGATGACACAGCCTAATTAATAACAATTTGTAATAGCTTTGCTAATTACTTTACTGTGTAAATATCTAGAATTTGTTACGGATTCAAGAAAAAAATACCAGAAAAAAACGTCTTCAAAATTATCAACTATGCTGAGGAACATTAAATTCACGTTCATGACAATAAAGTATTCCAGGATGTTCCATAATGTTCTTCCTTTATTGTGGTTAATATACATCCAGAATTCCGTGAAATTTGTCCGAATGTTTCTTAACTAAAGACCTCATTCTTTTAAACTCCTGATAAAAAACTTTACTTTCTTTTGCACGCCATTTCTGTCTATAACGTTCTTTAGCCTTTTAATTTTTCTTTATTTCAGCTGTAAACTAGAAGGAAATGGTCGACAGATAATATGGTCACTTCAAACAGCAGACACATGCGTTTCTGTCTAACGACTACGTCAGTGCTGATTTGTGAAGCGACGCTCAAAGGTTCGTTTTCGCCAAGTGTTGGTTACATATATGCTATATGTCCGTGTGTACAGATACAGATATGTTTCTTTCTTTTTGTAATGGCATTGCCATTCGAGAGGAAACCGCTTTTATCAGCGAGTCTCTTTTGTCCGTCAGATGTCACGAGATTAGCTCTTGTCACTTGACAGGACAAAATTGTTATTATTTGGCGAAAGTGAACCTCGTCACTTCACAAACCCGTCACTGATGAAGTCGTTAGACAGAAACGCATATGCCTGCGGTTTGACGGGATCACTGGTTAAATACGTAGTGCATGGCTATGTATACAGATACGGATATGTTTATGCATATTTTTATTATTTGTATAGGCTTGATGTGTTTACGCTTGGACATGCTATATTTTTTTGTAAAGAAAAGTAGAGTTGATAGGAACATATTTAGGGACTGGTAAAGGTTATGTATTTACTTGGTTACCTTTTATTATAATCTCTACTTTAATATTGATGGAACACAATGTCTCCATATACATCTAGACACAAAAGAATATCATCGAAAGAATCGCGATACCAGCTACAGGCACCCTACTAAATAATTGATCGACAATTAGATGTCGTGAATATTTAACGCGAAATGTATAAAACTGTTTGGAAGCCGAGTTCGCGTTTTATGATTTTAAAAGCTCGGAATCTACTCTTCTCATTCCATCCGAATCTTGCACCCCAACTCCGTTTTTGAGTCCTTCAAACATCGCCGACCTCCTTCTGGCCCTCCTCATATTTCTCTTGTACTCGTTTGGGTCATTACCTCTTTTAGTCGTAGCCGCTTATTCCACAACACGGTCTCCCGCCACTCCTCCGCACCCTTATCTTCGCTTCTTAGGAATGGTTCATTAACTTAATGTACGGTATAATTTCACATCTTGACTTAGGTTACGTCGTAATTTCTTCTCTCTTTCAATGACACGCACTCGTTACGTTAATATTTTCCAGGATCGGGCTTTTGAAATTAGGCCTTTATAAAAGTTACGATGTTAATACTAAAGTACGTTTTTAAACTAAAATGACTTTCATAAAATTCTTATCATTTTTATTTGATAAACTTTTATGAATTCTATTTATCTGTGTGTTATATAGATATGTAGTATAACAAACGACTATTAAGAATACAGAAAACAAATGTGAAAACATAACTATTAGCTTTGTTTTCACATATATATTATACAAACATGCAGTTGAAAAAGGTTCAAGTTTCAAATATTACAGTATTAGTTTTGTTTTAAAATACAACTATGTGCAAATTAATTAATAAGACTACCACGCTTAACTCTAGCTCATATCCTGATGAAGTCATTGATAAATGATGAAATATTGAGAATAAACATTTGAGTTTTAATGTAAACTAACCGATAACCCAAATATTAGTGAATTTATATTAATATGGTCAAGAAATTTTCTATAATTATATGTATATATATATATATATATATATATATATATATATATATGTATATATATATATATATACAGTCTGTTGCGGGATAGGTGTCCCAATAGGAAAATCATTTTTATTGTAGATTTATGAAAAAAAAACGTTCTTTAAGTTTTTGCTTGATTGAAGATACACAAATAACACTAGACTTTTAAAATAAATTTTATAGTAATACGTAAAATAGTTGTTTTCTGCAAATTTTTAAGTAATATTTAGTTGCTCTAATATCTAGTTGCATTGAACGTAATGCATTTCACATCGTGTAAGGCATGTGTTAGATGAACTACTGCCATGCAGTATTTGTCAAAATGCTTTCACAAAAAGGATTTAAAAAAAAATAATAAAAATGATTAATCATTTCTATTTTTTGTACGTCAATTTTATTATTTTTCAACTCTACATTTTTTCCCCAGAAGAAGCAACAAATTCTGTTGCGAAATATAGGGTTATTTAATAAAGGAGTTTTTTAATTGACAGACCGCTTACCCGAATTTAAATTAATTCTTTTATATATGTGTGTATATATATATATATATATATATGTTTTAACTGTATTCCGGGTTTTCTTCCGCGTTTCCACGGTTTGGTGTTCGTAAATACCGGTGCTGGTTTCTGGACGACGTTTCGGAAAAATCACATTTGCCATCTTCAGGTCTGCGATAACTGTCTGCTTCTGCTTCTGGTTACTCGTAAACTGACGTAGTCGAGTTTAGGATGGTGGTTATATACTCGATTAGCGTTCTGGTTGGTTACACTTGGTTGAGTGTGTGCGCGGCTCCGTGTCGTTGGGCCTGTAGCTGGAGGTTGCGGTGTAGGTGTTTTTGTTGTTGACAACTTCTTTTCTTAATACTGGTTTCCATGCTATTGGTAGCCTCTGGGTATCATCTCGCGAATTCAAATTGTCCGGACGTTTCTCAATTTCGATAGCTTCCTTGATTATTCTGGTTTTCATATGTTCTATGTTCGCCAATAATTTGGTGTTGCTGAAGTCTATCGTGTGGGACGTTTCCTTTGCATGCTGAGCCTAAGATGAAGTTTTCTCGTCTTTTTTTACGGAGTTTTGGTGTTCATCTCTTCTTAGGTTTACCCTTCTGTTTGCTTGGCCAATGTACGTCTTCTCGCAATTAAGGCATGGAATTTCATAAACCCCCTGGTTTTCTAAAGGTATTTCTCGTTTTTGGATTCCGAAGGACTGTGCCGATTTTTCTGTCTGCCTTGAATGTGGTTTCAATGTTGTGTCTTCGTAGGACTCTGGATATTCTGTTGGTAGTACCTTTGATATAGGGTAAGTAGGTTTTGGCTATTGATTCTTCTTTTTCCTCTTGTGGTGTGGCTCGTTTAGGTTTTAATGCTTTGTTGATTGCCCGTTTGCTAAAGCCATCCTGCTAGAGTGCATTGTGGAGTTTATTCATTTCTTGAATAACGTTGTCTTCATCTGCTAACCTCTGTGATCTTGTTACTAGGCTCTTCACTACTGCTTGCAACTGAGCTGGGTGGTGGTGAGACTGTGCGTTGAGGTACCGATCTGTATGTGTGGATTTCCGGTACACTATATGGCCTAATTCCCCATTTTCTTTCTTCTTAACTAAAACGTCGAAGAAGGGTAGTTGATTGTTTGATTCTACTTCCATTGTGAACTTGACTTTTGGATGGATACTATTCAGATGTTTCAGGAAGCTCTTAAGGTGATCTTCTCCATGTGTCCAAATCACGAACGTGTCGTCAACATATCGTAGCCAAAGTTTGGGTTTATGGGTAGCCGTCCTTTTTTCTCTAAGTCTTCCATGAAGAGGTTCGCTATTACTGGCGACAGTGGCGAGAATATCGGTGCACCTTCTATTTGTTTGTACCGTTGATCGCCGTAGATAAAGTAGGTGTTTGCCAGGCCGTGTTTCACCAGGTTCATTATGTATGGTGGAGGTTGGTATTTTCTTTCGATGGTCCCTAGAGCTTCGATTACTGGTATATTGGTAAACAGTGACACTACGTCGAAGCTTACCAATAGCCAATCTGTTTCCACTTTCTCTTTCTTCAATATCTCGATGAAGTGGCTTGCGTTCTTGAGGTAAGACTCGGCTTCTTCGGCATGTGGTTGTAATTGTTGGGCTAGGTATCTTGCCAACTGTTGAAGAGGTGACCCAACGGAGCTGACTAAGGGTCTTAATGGTGCACCTTCCTTGTGGACTTTTCGTAAGCCTTAGAATTTGGGACATCTCGATGACTTCTCCCTTGGAATGAGTCGTGTTTTGATTTCCTTGTCGATGGAATTCTCATCCTCCCAACTAAGCGTCAATGAAAAGTCATGCCAGAATATGTTGAAGCAGTTGCATATGCGAGCGTACAAAATAAGAGTGATGCAAACATTAAAACCTACGGACTAT
Organism: Melolontha melolontha; assembly: GCA_935421215.2. NCBI lineage: Eukaryota > Metazoa > Arthropoda > Insecta > Coleoptera > Scarabaeidae > Melolontha > Melolontha melolontha. The sequence goes on along the minus strand of OW285242.1, from coordinate 116,503,291 downwards.
GCAAAACGACAACATTATTGCGAATGATTACTCACTCATTTAGCTGATGGTTATCTGGATCGGAATCTATACTTTATCATAGATGAAGCATGATGATTCCATCTTAGCGGGTACATGAACTCTCAAAACACTGGACAACGAACAATCCCAAGAAACGCTTTGAGGTACCTCTGCATGATGCGAAAATAGACGTTTGGTGTGCAGTTTCAGCCCGACGGATTGTATACCCCATTTTCTTTAATAACAACGTGATCTCTGAAGTGTATGTAACAGAATTGTTGCAACCATTCGTAGCGCAGCTGACGGAGGAAGAACGAGAGTATGCGTTTTTACAACAAGATGGTGCCAAGGCACATACTTCACGGTTTTTACTGTGATACGTGTATGGAATTTTCGGAAAGGAACGTACAGTTTCCGCAGGTTTATGCCCTCCCAGATTTCCAGATCCCCAGATCTGTCTACCTGCGATTTTTATTTGTGAGGTTGCTTAAAGGGTAAATTGTACAATAACAACCCGCATACAATTGAATAGTTGAAAACAAAAATTCGCAATACAATTGCTGACATCACACCAAATGAACGGAAGTTTTACAAAACATTTTCAGACGTGCTAATTTGTGTATCGTAGTTCATGGTGAACACTTTCAACACCTCCTGTGAACTATTGAATGTTCATTATGTTGTTATTCATAATATTCTCTATTTACTACTTTTAAATAAAAAATTATAATATATTTTCTGTAATAATTTGTACTACTGTATTCACACCAGGCCTCTTTTATCTTGGCCACTCTGTACAAGGTTCTTACAAGAAAATAACGTCACGCTGCTACTACCATGACCTTCTAGTTCTCCAGACCTGTCACCAATCGAACATGTGTGGAAATGAATGGTACTCGGCTGGGTAATTTACTCCAACCACCAGAAAACCTAGTTGACCTTTGTCACTGAAATCAAGTAGCATAGGATGATATTCTCCAGGATACCACAAGTCATTTCATTCCAAGCATGTCTCGAAGAGTTATCGAATGCATAAGAAACCGCAGCGGACCCACTCATTATTAAAGAACATTGTTATTTTTATGCTTTAGTTTTAAAATGCATTAATTAAGTTTGATTATACAAACATTGTATATAAATTTTATTAAAATAGATAAGGGGATTTTTTGAAGGTCACTATATATTATAAAATTCTGTACCCATTTTTAAATATTTTAGTAACAGCCGCAGAAAAAATTGTCACGCACTTATGCTTTGGATTTTATTCATTCGTTAAATCAAACGTTAATAATGATAAGAATACGGTATAGACTTATTTGTTTATTACTGATAACAGACGACTGTTTCTATGAAATCTTTATCTATTGAACTAACAGACGCTAGATACGAGTGGCGCAATTAAAATCATACAAAAAGATTTATCAAGATCCACTTAAAATTACCTATATATAAACTGGAAATTTAATACTACGTTAGATCAATTATAGACAGAGAACTTCAAAATGTTTGGTCTATTAATTTCAATTTTTCTGCTTGTGTCAAGAATTAATTGTGATAATCCGGAAGTAGAAATACCACAGGGAATATTGAGAGGTGATTTTCGTACGAACATAGATGGTGGGACTTTCTACGCTTTCAAAAGTATCCCGTATGCCCAACCGCCTGTTGGTGAATTAAGATTCAAGGTAAGAGAATTAAGAAATGAGCCCATTAAATGCAAATCTCTGTATATTTATGGAGCAAATTTTGAAGCAAATGCAAAAAACAGTTTTCTATATAATGTGGCCACATATTGTTTGCAAAACTGTTCAGCAGATGGGAAATAGCATTTGAAAATAGTTTACTTTTATATTTATCCAAAAGATGTCGCTAAGTTGAAAACTCCGCAATTAAAATATTCATTTACTGAGTTTTGCATCCAAAGTGAAAAATATAAATAAAATTATTTTATAAAGATTTACCTCGTTTTTAGTAAACAATGACAAGATACTTATATATATATATATATATATATATATATATATATATATATATATATATATATTATTCATAGTCTAATATGAGTATATTCTTACAAAAGCAAATCTTCATTTTCACTATATTCATACTCTTCCTGTTCTTCATTCGTTTCACTTGGGTCAGCTTTGGTTTTGTGGTCAATAATCTTATAAATTGCAGTTCCGGATCATTTCCCCATTCAGCTCCATAATGTTTCTTCAAAAGATTGTCAACAGAGCTCATATCACCTCGTAGATGCTTTCGAATACACACTTTTTCCGGCCGTAAATTCAGATAATGTTTTCCTTTTTTAGTTATTTTTTTTTGAGATCTAAGGTCCGACCTGTAGAGAACCTCGCCCCTTATCATAACGTTCTAGTTGATCTTGTTAATACAGTTTCCAGAGATACGACAGTACCATCTGATGGAAACACTTTATTAGTTCTGCAGTTGTTATGTAGGCAGAGCTTGTTGCTTCTAATATGCAGCGCTGAATGTGCTTCTACGCTCGGTCTTAATAATTTTTGTGGGATAGCGAAGTTGTTCTTTTTTGTGAATATATCCTTCTCCAGCAGGGGCGTACTGACGAATCTGTAAAAAGATTAAATACGTATCTGCGTCTCTGGAGAAGGATACGTTCACAAAAATATTAATATTGAACTTGTATTGTGTTTTTCAAACCAGATTATTATTATTTCATATTATTTAAAAACACTTTTGTTCGTGTTCTTTGTAAACATAAATCGTTTAGATTCGTTGAATTTAAAATGCCATTGTCCAGTTTTCTAGCACTTTATTTGCTTCGGTTTTCCAATAAAAAGTACTCCACTGTTAACCAAGCCTTAATACTGTAGAATGATTACCAATTATGTCTTTATACACATCTTTATCTTTATCTTCTTCATCATTATTGTTTTTTACTCTATCTCCCGTTGTTCCTTAGGTATTTCAGCATTTATTACAAAATTTCTAACAGTACGAGTACGTTCAATTCTGAAAGGACTAATGCCGATTATATCTTGAAAGGCTTTCTTATATACTAACTAAATACATTTTTTTGGTAGCTCTTTTTGAAAGCGTGCCTTCATAGAATTTGGGTAAAAAAATATCCTGTCGAAGCTTGTCATGTATCGAGTAGAGCATTTTTGGGAATCTTAGGATGTCTTGCGTTAATAATTCCCGACATATGAACGATTTCTTTGCATGTTTATACTGGGGATACTTCCGCAGTGCATTATTGCTATGCCTAAGAATATCAAAATTAAAATAACCTTTATCGTAGAAACAAAAATATGCATACCTTTCTTTCTGCAACTTTATTCTTTTCCATTTATGATGCTACTAATCGCTTTCTACCTTTTCCTCTTTCGCAAGAAGTTATTGTTTTTGTTGTCTCCATAGTTAGAAATAAACTCCACACTACATTACGGCCTGCGCTACAAATGGCAAGCGCAACACATGACGCTTGATTAAAGGTTCTCATTGGTGGGATTGCAAATACTTAGTTTCGCACTTTACCGAACCGAATTCTTACTGCGTTTTGCATTTTACGGTGTTTTTTAAACATAAATATCTAAGTAAATGTCGGGTCGTGCTTTTGACAAAAATTATCCATGTTATTACCCATAAGTAACTTAAGTCAGTAGTAACAAAATGTAATTATTAGAGATTTTAACAAATGCCGAGTTTTGCATTTAGGGGGCTCAAATATACGTTATCACAATTAGTTACCTGCAAAATGTCAAAGTGCTTTATTCGAACAATTTATGTAACTTTTATAAAGACGTAAGAAGCATATCGACGTATTTGAAATTCCCTTGACAGGATCACGAACCTTTTCAGAAATATGATATTTCCATTAACTACCCAATTAATTACCCAATTGTTCCGAATATAAGCACGTTACAAAATAATTACTACTACTCCTTGATTTTCTATACTCTAGATATGTTCTTTAAAGTAAAATTATTTTAGAAATGCAATAGGGAATTGTAGGGAATGGCCAAATAAACTAAAATAAATAATTCTTCTTCGAATTTTAATTTATATGACTATTACCTACAAAATTTTCCATATAGTTCACGAATAAATAATATAAATATTCACCAATTATAGCTTTAAAATAGTTAATTTAATAATACTAATTTGTCGGATTTTCTCGGCAGCCAGGTGAATACGATCCAACTACTCTTCTCTCGTGTTCCAAACTTGCGCGTAGACTAAATTTTTCATATACCCCCATTAATAAATGTCAAGGGGATTAAGATCGAGTAATATGGGTGTCCATGCAACAGGACCACATCGACCAATACATCTTGGATAATTGACGTTAACCCAATTTCGGACAGCAATTCCGAAATGTGGTGGTGCCCCATTCATGTGAAACCACATGTCTAGTCGAACATTCGGTGGGACATCCTCTAATAGACCTGGCAGTTCGTCAATAAGAAATTGAAGGTAATTGTCCGCATTTAACCTCCCAGGAAGAACCGCAGGACCAATCAACCAGACCAAACGTTAATAGAAAATTCATGTTGAAATTTAGATGAGTGTATAGCTTTGGGATTTTCTGATGACCACCTGTGCAGGTTTCTCAGATTTGTAACATCACTTCTCGTGAACGTAGATTCATCCGTCCAGAGGACTGTTCTGCAGAAATTAAAATGAAGCCGTGACTGTCTTAATATCCAGGTAGAATTAACTAGACGAGCATAGTGGTCTGCCTCAAGCAAACCGTGTCTCCTGCGATGGTGATATGGATATAAGCCCTCACGTTTTAAAATTCGCCAAACTGTCGTTCGTGGCACTCCTAGTTGTCTAGCAATTCGACGTACACTGAGAGTTGGATCCATTATAACAATAGGTACTGCTTCTTCCTTTAAGTCTGCTGGCAAATTTACTCCTCGGTCGAAAAGATAATCACGCAGTCCGCATTCCCGAAATTGTATGTGAACTTCCAGAAACGTTGTGTAATGAGAAATGCGCCTATCGGGAAACCGATGTTGGTATTCAGTAACTGCTTGACGTGCACTGCCGTTACAGTAGCCATACACAAAATGCATGTCCGCATACTCTTGAGAAGAAAATCGGTAAGTCATTTTGAAGAAAGAAAACGTGTCCACTCACTAATAAGCTGTTGTATGAACTGAAACGTAATGTAATCCTTTATTAAAAAATGCAACGTTAACAGTCATCTGAACATTTGTTTATTATATGATATTCATAGTTCAGCACGTACGAAATAAGTAAGAACCTTCTTTATCATAAATCAGTTTCCAGTACTCTTTTTTGTAGCTCTCCAAGAAATTACTGTATGCACTACGACACGTGTTTATTTATTTTAGGTGTCTCCTTCTGTCCCAGAAGGAGACACAAATTGCTAGCAGCAAACAACACATATTTTCACACCTTGTTATCTATTTTTTGGAATACTAAGGCATGATTTATTATTATTACTAGAATGTATCTTTGAATAATTTAAACCATAGCAACTTAATTACTTGACATTTATATCCTGTCATTCATATTTTGTATTCTCTTGATAAAGGCGTATACAGCCGAAACATGTAGAGTTTTTTAAATACATATATTTTGAAGTAATATACAGACCTTTAATCGCCTACTGATTAGGTTTACCATATATATATATATATATATATATATATATATATATATATATATATATATATATATATATATATATATATAATATATATATATATGATTAATAATTTCTTGGAATTCAGCTTAATAAATTAAATAAAAATGCTCATTTTAACGTTTCGACTTTTATTTTGTCTTCATCAGAATAAATTTGATTTAATACTAGATGTTTTCCTGCAAAGGTAAATTTAAACAAATAATAATATAATAACTAATACTTTTCGTAAAATGTAAATTTATATATATTTAGGATACTTACAATTTGTAGGTATTCTTCCTTTTTTTACATTATTTTTAACAATTTGACCTATTTTATTTAAAATATAAAATTGGTACATTATACTTTCAACATATGGAAGTAGACTTAATTTTAGTAAGCCGAAAGTGTGTATAAATTTAAAATTTTTGTGTTTTGTCCTTGCCTGTAATTTAATACTTTCGGCTTGGTGTGGGTGAATTTTAAATACTTAGGTGTTATTGGATTGGAATTTTTGCGTTATTTATATTACGATGTTTTGATTAATGGGAAGTATAGTTTCGACAGACTTGAAATTTCATGACGGTTATTAACGGCGTTTTCTTCATATTTTTTAATATGAATTAACTCTAAAACTGTTCTTGCTTCGTTATTTGTTCAGCTTTGTATTTTAACTTCTTTGTAATTGAAAGTGTAGCAATTTTTAGTTTCATGTTTTTTTAAAGCTGTAATGTTTTTTGAATATTTGTGACCGTTAATTATTTTTTAAATGTTGCTCTGTTTGACCTACATAAACACGACTACAATCATTACATGGTATGCTAAGAAATCACATCTAGTTAATAGAAAAACAAATTTTCACTTGGTCAATGCGACGCCAATACTTATTCTTTTACTTCTTTTACTACCTCTCGAATGCTTCCACACTCTTTTCTTTTCACTGCCACTTGTTTCATCTCATCAATATAACTTTGTACGCTTTATTACACATTGCATATTTTAGCCTATGAATTTACAGAAATTACACTTCCAGAATACTTATTAGTTGTGACTTCTTGTTCCTTTATACATTCGTATTCAAGTCATGTGTATATTTTCATAAATACAATAATACTTCTTGCTATTTGTATTCATTAATATCATTCATATATATGTTACCAGACTTTTATAATTCACAACTGTAATAGCCTTCATTGCAAATATTCAAAAATTCTAAGAAGTTTAGAAGGTGGCATTGTGAAACTTTCTAATTTATATAAAGATTTTTGATAAACTGTCCCTGTATCTAAAATCAATTGCTAATTAAAGTTTATAAGAATATAACATGATTTTCTTTTTTTTATATGAAGGCACCGGTACCAGCGGAGGGTTGGGATGGTGTCAGAGATGCCACGGTAGAATTACCTCAATGCACGCAATCAAATTATGGTCAAGAAGATTGTTTATACCTCAATCTATATACACCTGGCGTAAGTAGTACTACAATCATATATACACATATATGTACATACATACACTCTGTTTCAAGTTATAGTGCGAACTGCAAGCTTCCACAATTGCTTGAACACGACAGTACAAAGTAAGCAAATATATAAACAAAGGGAGATGAAAACATTTAAAACTTTCTTATAAAAATGTCTGTATCGTCTTCAAACTCTGGCTCGGTGGATCATCACTATTTAAATTAATTTTGAGCTCCGGATCCATCCTTGGTAAATCATTGTACTTTCTTTTTATTTTTGTAACATGATTGATTGCATTGCGCCGTTCGTTTGTATATATGTTTTTTATTTCTTCTTTTATTAGTTGTATAACACTCTCACTGAATTTCGGGGATTTATTTTGTCTTCGTGCGTTTTCTTTGAATTGTGCCCAAATCAATTCAACATGATTAAAAATGCAGTGCTACGGCGGCAAAGGTAATCTATCATAATTTTTTTTCTTGTGATCTTCTACATATTCCTTTGAGAATTCAAATGGCTTCACACATTCAAGTAGTTCCTTTTTTGTATAAGAACCTGTTGTCATGTAGAAACTCTTGTATAGTTCCCTTGCTGCTGCTATTAGGTATTTTATTTTGAAAACGAGTAGTATGAAGCACTATCAAAAACAAACACGCTATTTGCACGTAACTTTGGTATTAAACTATTTTTCAGACAAATTTTCGAATATTGATGCCGACATGTTTTCGTGGTAATCTAAGGAACAATTTCTTATGTTTTTTGCGGGCAAGAACGCAGATCCTTCAACCCAACCATTTGTAGATCCACAATGCAGTATTATAAGTCTTTTTCCTCCAAATTCAGGAAGATCTATCTGGCACTGATATGAATTATCGCTCCAGCCCATTGTTACAATATCATGCGTATCGTATCACGTTTCGCCAAGGTAATAAATACTTCTTCCTTACTGTCTATATCTGTCGATAGCAAGTGAGTAATCGTACCACCACTTACTTATTCTCCAGCTTTTCATTATATACTGCCTTCTATCAATTTTTTTGTATTTGAATCCGTTTGCTTTCAACAATCTCCATAGTGTTGACATTGAATATTCAATATCAATTAATGCAACCCGTAAACTAGCAACTGTTGGTACTTTATTTTCTCCACACAAGGAGTATATCTCGTGTCGAACTACATCGACATCTCTCAAAGTTACTTTTCTAAATTGTCCACTATCATATGTCTTTTTCTTTCAGAAACTCTAACATTCACCATTTTCTTAATAGTGGATTCCGCTATTCTAGTAAGTTGTGAAGTTTTTAGGATAGCTTTCGAAATATGTAATTCATCTATTTCCATTGAACCATTTTAAACATTTAATGCAATTTACTTTAGATCCATAGATAAATGTTGTATTTGTTTTCTATTACACATTTCGTCCCCGTTGCTAACCTCCACATTAACTGGAACACCTCCTCTTAAAGTAACTGCAGTACTATTTTCCCAAGGCCTGAAAACCGTTGCTACCAAAACAAACAAAAAAAAAAGAAAAAGGAAAAAAAAAAAGTTTCGGGCAACCAGGATTGCTCCACCTACCCACTCCTGGCAACGTCTAACGGCCCACCCGGCTACTAAGACAGCCTCAGCTCAAGGGTGGGAGACCCAAAGGTACTAAAGAAAGATAGTAAAGGGTGCTACCGAATTTGGTACCGCTAGACGCCGTAAATTCGGAAAATTACGATAACACAAAATGTCAAGCCACGCGGCGGGTAAATGGCGCAACCAAGCCGTACGAGGAGGGAAAGCAAAGAAAAACTAATACCAGGCTAAGCTCCGCTACTCTTTATTTTAATGGATATATGAACGGTAATAAAATAAACAAAATATCAAAATCAAACCAAAACAATATGGTACTACATAGATAGGTCTAAATTAATTGTTCACAAAACTAAAAAAAAGCGAAACTACAATGTATGTAATAAAAAAAACTATGAATTAAATACTACCCGGAAAACAAACACCCCGACAAAATACGTATTTATCGGTCCAAAATTATAAATACAAAAATATAGGTCGCATCTATTGGGCAGACGCGGTATACGTCTGGAGGCTTAATTATATGTTACATAAACTAAGTTAAAATTTTCAAGCTCGAATAAGGCATAAATTGAACAAAAGTTTTAAGGTTCTATAATATCTTAGAAATTAATAAATGATTAATTACTTAAGCACTGCGGTAACTAAACCAGGTCATGTCTTGCAAACGCATCCCTTTCGGCAAACACGACCTCGGTGTGTTTCGATCTTTCCAAACACGACCTCGGTGTGTTATGATCTTTCGTCAAACACGACCTCGGTGTGTTACGATCTTTCACCACCTTGTTTATCTTATCAGCAGGTCACTAGGCTAAAGGGGAACACGCTCGAATATATAATGAGACCCTGCGAGATCTCAAGACAGAGTCAGACAGAGACATAGTCCGAGCGAGTGTATTAGTATCCCTGCTAGACTAGTGGCTCTTGATACAATGTAATATCTGTTATTGTTAATCATTGTTATGTCGTTATTAAATTATATATTGTTATTTAACCGTTGTCCCGTCTATCATTTATTATGTTGGTGAACCTCCGGTGTTAAAGCATCGATGTGACCTCCGGGTCCGGGTGACATAACAGCACAATGAAAAGAAAATAGAGAAAAATTTAATATCTAGAAATGAATAAATTATTTAATTTAGACCAAACGAATGAACGAGGAAATGTAAATCTTAATTTAAAATCATAAATTTAAAAAAAAAAACTAAATTTATTTGAACGTTTATACGAAAGAAGCACGTATCCTTGTACACGTTTCGACTTTGCGCAAACAACAAAGAACAGACTCAACGAATAGATCGAATATTTTATTCACATATTTTTTTTTTGTTAACGACCATGTGTGAAATTACGCTCTATTCTAAATTAAATTTAAGCGTCTAAATATAACAAACAAAATGAAGAAAAGAAATAGTCAATGTTGCTTTTAAATTAATTTAAACAAAAAAAATGGATATCAAGAATATAATTCCGTAGAAAAAAAAAAAGAAAAATTGAATATAAATAAAGAAAGACCAAATCTGACTATTATGATAACGTATAAATAGATTGAACATATATTATTAGCTAAATTATGAATTTGAATTAGTAAATTACGTACGTGGCGTGTATATAAAAAAAACTTAAATCAACTAAAATAAGTTAGAAAAATAAAAGAGTGATAAATCAATTCAAACAAAGAATGCTCTTAGCTCGATTGTCCGTCTCCGTAGTGAGTATTTAGCCTTGATTGCGCTGTCTATTTGTCCTTTGTTTCGCGTAGATATGGAATCTCCTACGGCAGGCTGTGGAAAAGAAGAAACATAGATATTCCAACGAACTGTGAGACCTCAGTCGCCCATACAAAAAAACCATCTGTTTTAAAGTGTAAATAAACGAATAAAAATTAAATGAAATAATTTAATTTCAAAATTACATACCAGAATGTTATGATGTTTTTTTTTATAACACACAACGATATCTCGTTAGAGAGAAACGACACCCTCTCGTCACCGTAAAAAAAGGATTCCCTTACGGGTAACTGTTTCCAAAAAAATTACGTGGCGCTTAATATATCCCTGTAGGTACGAAGCCTACCAAAACGATACTCTTCATTAAGAGATAATTAGAGACCTATAAATAAGCAACCACGATGATAAACGAGAGCGGTATCACCACTGTTTGAGATATCTCGCGCTCAGTAATCGAAGTGGAGATGGGAAACAACGAGGAAAGCTAAAACGCAATCATACCTACAGATAAAGGACCGTAAGCAGATGCACTTACAGCTAGGTTCACAATTAATAGAACAGAATAAAATCAAGAAAGACGCTGATTTGCGACAAAATAACGAAGTGTCTACGAATACATAACAAACGCCTAATCAAATTAGTTGTTTAAAATAATCTAAATTGAAAACTTTATTAATTATTTTGTTTCCTTAATGCCCTTATCCTGACCCAAATAGTATCCAGGTACTTAAAATTTGTGTTTACCATCGCCGAACAATTGAGGGATTAGTGTAATACAGCAATAAATCCTTAATGGTTTTATTTATGACATCGCACTATAACTTGAAACAAATTATACATACTTAAATATATATTAATGTTATTTTTTAAATGTCACTAGCTACCTGCTGAAAATGTCACTAACTTACCGGTCATGGTATTCATACATGGTGGCGCTTTCGAAGGCGGGGCTGGTAATGAGAGTAATTTCGGAGGTGAATTTTTGCTTACAAAAGATGTCATTCTGGTGACTATCAATTATCGACTAGGATTATTTGGTTAGTTCATTTTCATATTACTTATTAAAATACAGTTTCCTTTCACTACAACAGAAAGTATCCCCAACATCATTTAATCAACTTAAAGATAATACACACTTTAACGAATAAAATTGATTTAATCATTGATGCTAGACAGATAAATCGTGTAAAAGGTTGTGCCTCTTCCCATCAAATTTATTCACACTCGAATGCATCAATCTTAATCCGATAAGAGTAAAGGATATAGCGTATGATTAGGATTTATTTCGTATATTTTTCTATATTATAAATGGTATTTTGCTGAAAATTATTTGATTCTGTAAATCTATTTATTACTCTATATGGAAACAAGTCCAGCCCAAGTGCACATTATTTACGACCACTTCTAAAGTCCTTATATTTCGCTTATATTTCGTTTGTTTTGAGCTGTTTGGAGTATTGTTCCATTGAGAAGATACAACGACGATTTTTGAAATATGTCTCATTCAGGGCTGGCGGACAGTATCCATTTAGAGGTGTCGATTATAGTTTATTATTAGAACGTCATGGTTTCCAATTCCTTCATGAACGGAGACAAAGATATTGATCCATGTTTTTGTGAAAGCTACTGAATGGGATTATTGTCTGCAGCGATCTACTACTTAAACTGAACTTACACTTACCTTGCCGTCCATCTAGACATGTTTCAACATTTGTATTACCGAAGTCGAGTACCAGTTTACTGACAAACTTACCCTTGTATAATATGTGCAGAATAGCGGATAATTGTTTCACAGATATCTTTCACAATTCAAAATGAGACTAACTTAAGTATGTATGTGTATTACAATATATTATTTTTTTATAATTGTTTTTTGTGTCCGTTAGTTAGGTGTTGGTTAATTGAAATTTATAATTAAGTATATATTCATTATAAATTATTTGTTACTGTCCTGTAATTGGTGTTGACTGTTGGTCAATAAACATTATTATTATTAAATGCGGTACCTGACCTTAAATAAAATTTGAAAAATACATTAAAAATTAGGTGTCATACTTTATAATTACACAGATTATAATGCATTTCTTTTAAAACATGTTAAATTTCCACTTTAGTGAATATCCCTTTTCAAACGCTGTTTTGCGGTTTTAGGTTACATCAGTTTAGATGATCCAAACTTAGGAATACCTGGAAATGCTGAACCCAAGGATCAAGTGCTTGCTCTTAAATGGGTTCAAAATAATATCGAATACTTCGGAGGTGATTCTAATAATGTGTTAATATTCGGACAGAGTGCTGGTTCTATGTCTGTTCATCTCCAGCTTATGTCACCTATGTCGAAAGGTAAATAACTTCTAGAATAACTTCTTTACTAATACTTGGTGCGGCAGAACAGATTAAGCGATTTGAAGGGCTGAATACTCGGGCGGTGGTGGGGGTGTGCTGGTGCGTGTGGTGTCATTCTGTTCCGTCGGTCACCCCATTTCAGCAACCAACATGGTTTGGATCAGAGCACATCGTGGTCTTGGCGTGCGCGCGTATTTCGAAAACAACCGATCTGTAGTCGCAACACAGAGAGTTTTTCGGCGACACTTCAACATTCCGCGCAACAATGCTGTTCCTAATGGAAACACAATTCGGTCTTGGGTTAGGCAGTAGAGGAATCTGATAGCACGCTAAGTAGACGTACACATGGCAGACGTAGGTTTATCAGAACACCAGAAGATATTCAACTGGTGAAAGCAGCGATCGAACAATCACCGAGATGTACTGCCCGAAAACATTGCATTTGCGATATCCCGAACCGCAGTTTGATGAGGATTCTGCACTTCGATTTGAAAGTTCGTCACTACAAAATAATGATATTCCAAGAATTAAGGCCAGCAGACTACGCCAACCGCCAAAATCTGCGTGAGCAAATGCTTGCACAGATCACTCTCGACGCAGTTTTCTTTAGTAGCGACGACGCACATTTTCACCTCAGTGGGGCTGGTAATAAGAAAAGAACGCTACATTCTCGTAGACTAACGATGTGGTGTGCCGTATCACAATTTAGCATGATAGGCCCATATTTATTTGAGAAGGAAGACGTTACCTTGACAGTGAATTCCGAACATTATGTGCCAATGTTGCGAAATTTTCTGAAACCCAAAATGGAAGAGACTGTTGAAGAAGAGGGTTTGGGGTATGTGTGATTCCAATAAGATGGAGCTACAACTCGCAAAGCTAGACATTCACTCTTTAAAAGAAATTTTTCCTACACGCCTGAGCTCTCTGAGGGGTGATGTGTGATAGCCTGCACGGTCACTAGATTTGAATATTTCTGATTTTTTCTTTGGGGATATCTGAAGGAAAGGGTGTTTAATATCGCTTTCACACCCTACCAGAGTTACAGTAACGAATTATTGAAAAAGTTAACGCCATGCCCAGCAAAGTGTGTGGACGAGCCGTGCAATGCTTCAGAAATAGTCTTCAACACGGAGTTACTGCTAACGACCGCCATTTTGAAGAAATTATTTTTAAAACTTCATGATTCTTAAATGGTATGTACTGTTCAATTCAGAAATAATAGTATATTTTACAACAAGATATGATTTACTGCTTTTTTTTCGTTCGTGAGATTGTCCCACACCTCACGAAAAAAACAGTATTTCACATCGAGTAATAAATGCTATTTTTTCTACAATGTATATAGATTGATGAACCGATACCTTCTTATGTGAACATTTTTCTGAATTGTCAGACGGAGTGACGTCGTTTGCCGCTTCAACTATGATCGGTGGTGAGATTAACTGTCATTAGTATCAAAAATCCATCAGTTTAGTATATTACTAACGAGATGCATGATGTATATTCATTTGTTTATTTTCACCTCTAGAAGTGGAAATATTTTCATCTCTAACGTAAAGAAGTATCACTTTCATGTAGCGGCCGGTGGAAAAATGATCATTTTCATAAGCATGCGTAGAAGAAAATCTTTTTTCCCTATACACAACCATTACTTTTTCATTACCCCTCAAAACTGCTTAATCGTTCTACTGTACGCGGTACATTTTTATTTAGAATACAATTAATCACACCGTAATTTAACTCTTGGAATGATCTTATATTTAAAATAACTATTTCATCATAATTTACTAGGTTTATACCACAAAGCAATTTCTGAAAGCGGTACTAGTTTTACACCTGATGTTATGGGCTATGCCAGAAATACAGCTGTTTCAGTAGCCGAATATCTAGGAATTCAGACAGAAAATTGGGAGGAAATGTTAGAGTCGTTGCGGCAACTGTCAACAGAAGAATTATATGCCGCTCAAACTGTAAATAAACTTAAACAATTTAAAGATGCCAATATTTGAACTGAATAACCACATCTATACCTTATTTTTAGGGACTGAAGGCAACTAACCAATACATATTTAGAACAGTAGTGGAAATACCTTCGAACGAAGAGAGCTTCTTGGATAGATGGCCCTTTGAAATTATTGAATCCGGTGATTTTAATCAAGTGCCCTATATCAATGGAATAACTAACTTGGAAAGTATTGGAAAGGTGCTGTCAGCACCCGCTGATGGAGCTGGGCCAATAACTGATCTTCGAAGATATATTCCTCCCGACTTAGGGGTCGAACCGGAATCAGAAGCAGAAGAAGATATAACACAAAGATTCAGGAACTTTTACTATGGCGGTGGAGAATCATCTTGGGATGACGTTACTACTGACATACAATTGGATACGGATTTCCAGTTTCTTTACCCACATTATAGAGCATTTACGGGCCAACTTAATACAGCTACGTACCCAATTTACTTTTTCTACTTCACTGCGGATACTGAACTCAACAGAAAAAATCGTGATTCAGAAAAGGCAGCGTATCAAGGTAAATATTTATATACCGTAGTCGACAAATTTTAATTTCTGTTTGCGTATATTGTATATGCTTGTTATATCCAACGAAGCCTGCTTTCAAACAGTGAAGGGAGAAGCAGAGTGGTGGACACACATACACATTTAACATGCCATATTCCCTAACAAACACTTGCCGGGTGTACAACACTTATTTCTCTATGTGCGTATATTAATAGTCGATTTCAACATGCATGTTCTTACAACTCAAGAAAAGACACAAATCATAAAATGGTATTATGCCGGTAGACACCTCAATGTACTTGTACATACCCAATATCCACAAAAATTAAATGTATGGTATTTTAAATAATACAATTGTCGGTTCTTTATATAGGGACATATCAAACAAAAAGTTTACAGTAATCCCCACGAAAGAATGCATAATACAAAGAATTCAAATAAATTTTACCTCAAAGTAGCCCTTGGAAATTATGATTATGTCTTAGCTTGTTACTAATTTTAATAGGAATTTTGTTGGTTATGAGATGAGATATTTGATTGAAATGACAAATGTCAAAATAATAAAACGAACATTTTTAAGTGAATGAAATATGTTTATTTCCAACAAACAAGCAAAATTTTATAAAAATTGTTCAAAGTGTCCACCACCTTGTTCGAAACATTTCTCACATCTTCTTCTAATGGAGGAAAAAGTGTTTTGTAGTATCGCATTGTCAATTCCATTAATTCTTTCAGCAATTCTGATTTGAAGGCCTGCAAGATCAGGTATCTGTACTTGATAAATTGAGTTCTTTAAGAATGGCCATAAAAAGAAATCACATGGGGTAATGTCACAAGATCTTGGTGGAAATTCATGTTCAGTGTTTAAACTTATCAACCGATTTTGAAAAAATTGCTGCAGAATATTAATTGTTTCACCTGCTGTGTGTGCTCTAGCTCCGTGTTGTTGAAAGTAACCCTGTGTTATTTCTTCGTCGTCAAGCTGTTCGATAAATGGCATAATAATTTCTTGTCGATACCTTTCTCCTGTTAAGGTTCCGTTAAAAAAAATAGGGCCAATTATTCTCCTTCGACTAATCGCACACCATACACCAATTTTCTGCGGAACCATAACGGAATGTGTCACTGTGTGCCGAAAACTGTCATAATCAAAGATGACGTTAGGGAACTCATTTCTAAATTCTTCTAAACAATCTTGAAGAGAATACTGCCATTGTCCGTCAATCTCACGTCCGTTTCGAAAATAAGATTCTAGCATGAATGATTTGTGTTGTATAGTAAAAACCATGTTAAATCAATTTTAAATTACAAAGCAATTTTTGTCAACTATGCATCTGTCTAATTGACAACTAATGCAAATTTAAATTATTAATAATCATACGTTTTTAAAGGAATGGCCTACTAGAGGCAAAGCTTATTTGAACGCTTTTTATAAATGACATGCTCAGTAATGTCCGCCAAGAATTTTGTTATAGGTTGGCATACTGCCAAAAACAATGTGGTGGATTATTTGAACCTTAAATTTAAAATATTTATTTTTTATTATTATCGGAGAAGAGTTAATTTATTTTCTTTTTATAAGAGTTACATTTATTTATTTTTACATAATTTAGAATTAATATTTCATTTCATTGTATTTATACGCGGAAAATATAAGCTCTGTTGTACATCCTCATAAAAGTAATATACCATGAAGTAACTATTTTTCTGTAAACATTCGTGGCGAATTTTATACGTATTTCACGGTATTTCTAAGATGCGTTCTACAACCCTCTAAAGCAATAGACTTACTGACCAGCTATAATCTGACTGAACCTTATCGTACCCCACTTAATCTACTTGAATACATTCATTAACAACCTAGCTATATGTCTCTCTTTACTTTCCTCCGTCGCTCTCTTTTCCTCTTCTACTTTCGTACCAGAAATTAAAATTTGTGGATTACGGTACCTACATGTATCAACGAACTTTAAACTTTCTTGCCTTTTTCAAAGAATTTAAAATATAAATGTTTATATTTTAAATTCTTTGAAAAAGGCACCATATGCCGAAACATGTAAGATTATTTTAAATATATACATTTTGAAGTAAAACTAGACCTTAAATCGCCAACTAATTAAATCTACTATATATATATATATATATATATATATATATATATATATATACCGGGTGTCTCAGTTGTGTTATTCCAATGGTGTACCTCCGTTATCTAATAATATGAAAATTTGAAATTTGGGACTTCTGATTTACACCTAATGTTCTTCAAACCGAGCCTAACACTCATATTCTTTCACTTCCGGTTTAACCGGAAACTATCCTAACTTTTTTATTTTAAATAGCACCGTGTATATTTTCTCCAAAATTTGAATTCTACTGAAAATTCTCTTTCCCATAAAGTATTACACTGGACTTCAAAACAGAGGTTAAATTGCAATTTAAATATTAAAAAATTGAGATTGTAGAAAATTATGAAAAGCATGTTCATTCATTCGTATTTGAATTTAAAGTAGCAAAAATACAGTTCCCAAAAATGCATTTTTAAGATCTCTGTTAGAAATAATATTTATTTAGACATAAGTGGTTTACTATCATTTTATTGAAAGTAAAATAACAGAAGAATAATGTTAAATGCATCACAAATATATTATACTTATTAATTTGTTTATACAAGAATGGTATTTATGAATCTCGTAGTGGGTCTAAATTTGAACCGAAAGCGTCAGAAAATATGCTAAAGAAAATGTTCAAAATGTTACATTGAAGTAAATGTCCATTTGCAGCATTCGGCTCGATGCAAAAGTTCACCAGAGGTATCACTTCTTAATACCTCGGCATTAAGAGCTGCGCATTCATTCCTAATTCTATTTTTAAAACCTTTCATATCTGCAGGAGCCATGCGGTATACCCTATCCTTTAAATATCCCCATATAAAATAATCTATCGGCGTTAGATCGGGTGATCTTGCAGGCCATCTTATTGGTCCATGTGTGCCTATCAACTTATTAGGAAAAATCGGATTAAGATAATCAGTCACAATTCTAGAAATGTGAGCGGGTGTCCCATCATGCTGAAAATATGTGTTGACATGTATATTCAGCGGACCATTTTCAAGAAAACCTGGAAATTCGCCCTGAAGTAATTCTAAATATGCTTCACCAGTTAAAGTTCCTTCTTAAAACTTTGGACCAATAATGTACCCATCGTTAATGCCGCACCATAAATTAGTTCCGCAAATTCTCTGAAAATTGGTCTCTCTCATCCAATGAGGATTTTCAAGAGACCAATAATGGCAATTATGATTTACGGTTCCATTATTATAAAAGCGGCTCTCATCTGTCCATAATATTAAGCTAATAATGCCATTTTCACGGGCACTCGCTAGCCATGCAAGAAAAGTCAGTCTTCTGTCATAATCTCCTGGTTCTAATCCTTGATGCAGGTGATTTCGAAAGGCCTGAATTTGGCGGATTTTGGGATTCGTTGAATAGAAGAACGACAGATACCAATCACATTCTGCTTCAATTTCTCGAATTGAAATAAGCGGATTACTAAGCACATTTCCTAAAACACCAACAGTTGTGCAATTCATCAGTAGCAGTCTCTCTTTTAGAAACGGGTTTATCCTTTGAAAAGGTACCACATGTCTCCAAGTTTGAAGTCAAACGTGTAAAATACATAAAACTTGGAATATATCTGTCAGGACACCGCTCTTCGCAACACGAAAAGCATCATGCCTTTTTTTCTATATTCCCCATAAAAGAGGATCATATTCAACTTTTCCTCATTTGTAAAATAGTCGTTATTCATTCATAAATTCGTAAATAAATAAATTCATAAATATTCATAAATACAACTTTGATCGAAGCAACTTTGAAGCAAATTTTAATAACACTTTATGAACTGTCAAAGTTAACCAACAAATAATGTTAAATTTTGCTTTAGTTTTCATAGATCGCTATGGTTTCTACGATCCCAATTTTTGAATATTTAAAATGCTATTTGACCGCTGTTTTTTTAAGTCTAAATACAAAGTGTGATACCTAATGGGAAAGAGAATCTTCAGTAGAATTCAAATTTTGAGGAAAATATGCAGAGTGCTATTTAGAAATTAGGGTAGTTTCCGGTTAAACCAGAAGTGAAAGAATATTAATGTTAAGCTCAATTTAAAGAACATTTGGTGTATATCGGATGCTCCAAATTTCAATTTTTTATTTTACTAGATAACGGAGGTACGCCTTTGAAACAACATAACTGAGACACCCGGTATATGATAAAGAAACCAATAAATAAATTACCAATTTAGAGACTAGGTTTAAAGAAACCAATAAATAAATTAACAATTTAGAGACTAGGTTTCCGGATGACAAGGTATTTGGTGTGACAGTTTATTGCATCCCACTATCGTCGAACATGGATTTTCCTTTAAACATTTTTCTAGTCACTTGCTTTTTTGGATGATGCTATTAGTATTTTTTCTCCCAATAAGAGGAAACCAACCTTCTTACACACTTTTACACCTTCCACTTTAGAACGTCTTGTAAAGAATGAAACCCATCAAAATCATTTCAGTTTTGTGGGGTGAAGAACTTGGTCATCGTCTTTTCATTAGAATTTGTAATAAAACTGATCGATTTTACATAAAATGGATTTTCCTAGAGTCGCACATCTTGTAACATTTTCATAAAATGTCTATATCATGACTCCAAATTAGTAAAAAGTTTATTTCTAACCCAAATTTAATAGTATAACACTCAAAAATAATTTCCAACACACACCAAACTCTTCACAAGTTGTGTGCCGATATTAAAAATTGCAATTAAATTTAGGAACTCCAAAATAAGTATGGTATGTATATATTATTCCATAGGTGCCGCCCACTCCGATGAATTAGATTATCTTTTCTATACTTCATCGACACCAACTATTGTACCAGGTAGTGTTGAAGACCTAGCTTGGAGGAATATGGTAGAAATGTGGACCAATTTCGCATATTATGCGAATCCGACACCGGAAGGCTATGGTTATACATGGAAACCTCTACAAAAAGATGAGTTGAACTACCTTCACATTGATACTGAAGTTTCTACACCGAGCATCGATTTACTGCCAGACAATATGGAAATTTGGAATAAAGTTTACGAAGATTATTTCTAAAGAAAATAACTTACATTTTTTTTATATTGTGCTTCGTGTATTGTTTTGTGAATAAATAGAATTCTGTAAGATTTTTGTATTTATTTTCACAAAAGCTCTCAATTTAAGAAATGTTAATTTATTAATTGCTAATTTACGAATAACAATTATCGAAGTTCTATCAAGTATTAAATTAATGTCGTTCTGATATACAGACTATCGAATTAAAGAAAAATATTTTAAATCAATTTGTTTTATATTTGACATGCAAGTGTACCATAGCACTCTCTTTCCGATGAAATTGATTGGAAATAAAGGTGCGTCTTAGCGAACTTATTTGCATAGCTCGTTTATCTCAGCTCGCATAGCTCAGAATAGTTTATTTTCATCATGGTCTTAATGCATTTTCTATTTGACAGTTCTGTTTATTCATTTCTATTTGACAGTTGACAGTTGGTTTTTGATGGATCAACGAAAAATAAAAATTTTAATTTATTGTTATCTTTACTGTAAATTGCTGAAAATGCGAAACCATACTAAGATTATTACAAAGAGAAAATTAAGGGTGCATTTCACAATTTAATTTTAGAAATGCGGCTTTAGAACAAGGAATCATTTTTGAATGCGAATAGAATCACCAAATGACAAATAAACCGGATGTTTATTTGATAAATTGTTAAGTTACACGATGTCCCGTATCGTTATATTCAAATTTGTTGAAATACTATTGCTATCTACAAATTACAACGCTAATTAACGAAATTTTTTTGAAAAATTTCGTTGGGTGGGACTCGAAACCACGACCTTTAGTTAATTAAATATTTAATATATAGCCGAATTTCCAAGATTTAGTATGTCCAGAGTTAAAACTAATATCTTAAATACATTAAAATTTCTATAGAATTTATTAAAGTTATACTAATTTTCAAAAAAATCCGAATATCCAGAAAGAGTAGACCAATTGCACTGAAATTTTTTACACTACTCTGTTTTGTCTCTGATAACTAGAGAACGGACACGCTTACCACCCAGTGCAGTACTGGCGAAAGGCTGTATTTCTAAAATATTTAATTTTATTTATATAATTGGAAAACGAACGGGTGGTGATCTATAAAATTACGAAATACATATTTATTTGTTGAAAAGTTGTATTTATAAAGTTTTTAAATTTATTTATATAATTGGAAAACAAACGGGTGGTGATCTATAAAATTACGAAATACATATGTATTTGTTGAAAAGTTGTATTTTTTAAGTTTTTAATTTTATTTCTATAATTGGAACATTTTTATTCGTTCATTTTGTCGTTCAAGTTTAGTAAAGGAGTATTAATATTGACTAGCAATAGTTTCTCAAGGTTTTCTTCTGTCAATTTTGTTTTCTTTGAATTAAGTAGGTACATCCTTATAAATAGAAAACGTCCTTTCTACATCGCAACTGGTTATAGGATACTGGATGCATACTGGAAATATTCTTTTATTTCTTCATATTTAGCCGTTAGATTTTGTGGAATTGTCTCCATACATAATTGCTGCAATGTAATTAAATCTGGATTTCTATTAAGAATTGCTTCAAACTTTTGCCGAAGGCCACATCCGAAGCCACTTGGAATACTTTTCAAATTATTAACAGCCACATCTAATGTGGTTAATCCGTCATTTAATTTGAGATTTCGATTTTCAAAATAAGTGATTAGTTTTGGCAATTTTCCAAAGTGTTCGTGAAGAAAGTACAACTGATTTTTTTAATTTGGGATTTGTGTGAGCTCCTTGCACTCACCAATACTTCTAGCATCCTCCTTTAGCAGTGTTACGAAATGTTTTAGACTATCGAAATTCTCAGCATAATAACTAGTAGCTTCCAGCCATGTTCCCCATCTAGTTATTACTGGAGTGGGAGGCAGTGACAGAGATGGAAATTTTTCCCTGAAAAGAGCTACTCTCAATGGTGCTTTTCTGAAAACTTTTTTAAAAGCTGATACAAGTCTATCAACTTCCGGAAAAGTGTCTCTGATATATTCACAGATTCTGTAGAGAGCATGTGCTACACAAGTAATATGCAGCATATTAGGATATGTTTTCTTCAATAGTCTGCCTGTTTTTAACATATACGCAGCACTATCACTGACAAATAAAAGTATTTTTTCTTTGTACGTGGCGTCCGAATGAAGCATTTTTTGCATATTCTCCTTAATGGTTTCAGCAACTGTTTCCGCATAAACTCTATTTATAATATTTGTTGCTATTACATATGAGTTATAGGGAATAGTTGGATGTAGTACACCAGCTACAACATTTACCACACAGCGTCCTAACATATCCACCGTTTCGTCGGCGCTTATCCATATGTATTGATTTAAAAGATGGCTTCTAATGCGTTCTACTGTTCTCGTATAGCATCTAGAAACATAATATTTGCGTAAACTTGATTCATCAGGAACATTTCAACCAGTATATTTTCTAGAAATATTTTTAAAGTGGGATTGCTAAGTTTATTTAATGGAATATTAGCCGCCATAAAAGTTTTACAGAGTTCAGATGTGTTTGCGATCCTAAGTGACGAATTTTTGACGATATTTTACGGATTTTGTAATAAATTTCGGAATCACTGACAATGGACATACAATCAGTATGACCGTCAATCCAACTCGCCATTGTTTTACAATGCCGTTCTCGACATTCTTCCATATCATGTCTGAAAAAGTAACTTAAACAATGCTCTAGATCTAAATAAATGAAAACTAAAAATGTGTGCGTAAGTTATTGAAACTGAACGAAATTCAATGCACACTCTTACGTCGAAATAATTGGTAGAAATAGATTCAATCAAACGATATTAAACAGGATCTATCACAAAAATTACGATGTAATTAACAGTTAAAACTATGAAAACAAGAAACTTACTCACAGCACTTTATTTATCTTACGAAATATAAACTAATAAATAATACATTATAAAAACCCCGCTTCTATCTACGCTCATGAAAACACTTTAAAAAGCACTATATTCTCGGAATACAATAGCTGCCTTGTCCATTGTTATCGCGGCGAGACCAGGTGTCTACTGATAACAAATAAAAACAACATGGACAAAAAAAAAATTTTTATTTTGTTTTATCAAAAAAATATATTTTTAAATTTGGGTTTCCTTCAGATTGAAACAATATTTCGTACCGATTTATTCTCAATTTATTAGGTCATTAAGTCGTTATGCCTAGGCGCCATTTGCGGAACAATTACAATCATTTAAGTGAATTCGAAAGACCGCGCATTGTTGTTTTTCAATAAGACAAATTTCGAACCGCTGTTACATTTATTTTTTGTTACCGTCCTATAGATAAAGATATCTATCGAATTTAGTTCACTATAATCATTATTTTCTTTGTGATTCCCATTATGCCATTGAGAATGGATTGTGGGCACTGATTCTAGATTCTGTCTCTGTGTCCACGATGGTCGCTGAAGAGTGAAACGACTTCGTGGAGAACGCAGAAGTTTAGAATTTGCTATAGAACGGCATATGACCCTTACACCGGGAGTGAGAGTATGGGGTACGATAACATACGGTAGCTGGTCACCTCTAGTTTTGATTGACAGAAATTTGAATGCAAATGATTACATATGAAACGCACTGCAGCCTATTGCCCTAACATACCTACGAAGGTTAATTCAACCCCTTTTCCAACAAAACAACGCACGTCCTCAAACAGCAATGGTCACTACAGAGTGGCCAAGATAAAAGAGCCCCGGAGTCATACTATACGTGATATTTGAATCGAGCGCTCGAGAAGCATCACGTCATGTACAGCGGCCATTCCGTGTTAACTGTCATATTGTGTGTGCCAGTGTTTGTCAGTTGTTATGGTGGTTGTGAATAGGGTTCTCCATAATGTCGATTTCAATCGAACAAAGAGTGTTCATTATTGAAAATTATTTGGAATGTAAATCGTTTGTAACATTAAATGAAAGGTTGACGAGAAAATATCCACAAACGTCTGCTCCTTCTAAAAGTGTTGCGCAGAAAATGATTACTAAATTTAGAGCTACAAGTTCAGTCGCTAACGCTAAACGTAACCGTGTAAAGACAGTTTGAACGGAAGATATTCAACGTGTTCAAGAGACTATGCTAAGAAGTCCACAGAAATCAACTAGACGTCTATCCTCCCAACTAAACATCAAGCTAAAGTCATGCCAGAACATGATTAAAATCTACGAACTATGCAAAACGACAACATTATTGCGAATGGTTACCACTCATGTCGCTGATGGTGATCTGGATTCGAATTTATACTTTATCATAAATGAAGCATGGTTCCATCTTAACGACATATCAACTATCAAAACAATCGTTATTGGTCAACGAACAATCGCAAAGAACGCTTTGAGGTGCCTCTGCATGATGCGAAAAAAGGCGTTTGGTATGCAGTTTCAGCACGACGGATTGTAGGCCCCATTTTCTTTAATAACACCGTGATCTCTGAAGTGTATGTAACAGGATTGTTGCAACCATTCGTAGCGCAGCTGACGGAGGAAGAACGAGAGTATGTGTTTTTACAGCAAGATGGTGCCACGGCACATACTTCACGGTTTTGAATGTCATACGGCCATGGAATTTTCGGAGAAGAACGTACAGTTTCCGCAGGTTTATGGCCTCCCAGATCGCCTGATCTGTCTACCTGCAATTTTTATTTGTGGGGTTCCATAAAGTTTAAAGTGTACAGTAACAACCCGCATACAATTGAAGAGTTGAAAACCATCATTCGCAATACAATTGCTGACATCACACCAAATAAACTGGTAAAAGTTTTTCAAAACATTTTCAGACGTGCTAATTTGTGTATCGATGTTCATGGTGATCTCTATCAACATCTCCTGTGAACTTTTAAATAAAAATTTATAAAATATCTATTAGTAATTTACTTTTCTGTATGTATTTGTACTGCTGTATTCACACCGGGCCTCTTTTATCTTGGCCACTCTGTTCAAGGTTCTTACAAGAAAATAACGTCACCCTGCTGCTACCATGACCTTCTAGCCCCCCAGACCTGCCACCAATCGAACATGTGTAAATGAATGATACTTGACTGGGTAATTTACCCCAACCACCAGATACCCTACTTGACCTTCGTCACTGAAATCAAGTAGCGTGGGATGATATTCTCCAGGATACCATAAATCATTTTATTACAAGCATGCCTCCAAGAGTTATCGAATGCATAAGAAGCCGCTGCGGACCCCCTCATTATTAAATAACATTGTTATTTTTATGGTTTAGTTTGAAAATGTAAGCATTTCTTAATCTTGATTAAACAAACATTACATATAAATTTTATTAAAATAGATCAGGGTGTTCGGATTTTTTGAAGGTCACTATATATTATAAAATTCTGTACCCTTTGATTTTTAAATATTTTAATAACAACCGCAGAGAAAAATGTCACACACTTATGCTTAGGTTTTTATTAATTCGTTAAATCAAACGTTAATAATGATAAGAATACGGTATAGACTTATTTGTTCATTACTGATAAACGATTTTTTTCTATTAAATCTTTATCTATTGAACTAACAGACGCTAGATACGAGTGGCGCAATTAAAATGATACAAGAAGATTTATCAAGATCCACTTAAAATTGACTATATATAAACTGCAAATTTAATACTTCGTTAGTTCAATTATAGGCCGAGTACTTCAAAATGTTTGGTCTATTAATTTCAATTTTTCTACTTGTATCAAAAATTAATTGTGATAATCCGGAAGTAGAAATACCACAGGGAATATTGAGAGGTGATTTTCGTACGAACATAGATGGTGGGACTTTCTACGCGTTCAAAAGTATCCCGTTTGCCCAACCGCCTGTTGGTGAATTAAGATTCAAGGTAAGAGGATTAAGAAATGCGCCCATTAAATGCAAAACTCTGTATATTTATGGAAGACATTTTTGAAGCAAATGCAGAAATAGCATTAGAAAATAGTTTACTATTATATTTAGCCAAAAGATGTCGCTAAGTTGAAAACTCCACAATTAAAATATTCATTTACTGAGTTTTGCATTCAAAGTGAGAAATATAAATAAAATTATTTTATAAAGATGTACCTCGTTTTTAGTAAACAAAGACAATATACTTAATATACTTTATTCATAGTCTAATATGAGTATATTCTTACAAAAGCATATCTTCATTTTCACTATATTCATACTCTTCTGTTCTTCATTCGTTTCATTTGCGTCAGCTTTGGTTTTGTGGTTAATAATCTTATAAAACTGCAGTTGCTGGTCATTTCCCCATTCAGCTCTATAATGCTTCTTCAAAAGATTATCAACAGAGCTCGTATCACCTCGTAAATATTTTCGAATACACATTTTTTCCCGAACGTAAGTTCAGAAGATGTTTTCCTTTTTTAGATATTGCTTTTGGAGATCCAAGGTCCGATCTGTAGAGAACCTCGCCCCTTATCATAAAGTTCATGTTAATCTTGTTAATACAGTTTCCAGAAATACGGCAGCGCCATCTGATGGAAACACTTTGTTAGTTCTGCAGTTATGTAGACAGAACTTGTTGCTTCGGCTGTTTGCTAATATACAGCGCTGAATGTACTTCTAAATCTTAGGATTTATATTTCAACTTTCTTTGAAAAACGCATCATATGCCGAAACATGTAAGATTGTTTTAAATATATACATATTGAAGTAAAACCAGACCTTAAATCGCCAACTAATTGAATCTACCATATATATATATATATATATATATATATATATATATATATATATATATATATATATATATATATATATATATATTTCAGCCTATGAATTAACAGAAATTACACTTCCAGAATACTCATAATTTGTGACTTCTTGTACCTAAATACATTCCAATTAAAGTCATGTGTTTATTTTCATAAATACAATACTTCTTACTGCTTGTATTCATTAATATCATTTATAGCTACGTTGCCAGACTTTTATAATTCACAACTAGGCCGAAAGTGTGTATAAATTTAAAATTTTTGTGTTTTGTCTTTGCCTGTAATTTAATACTTTCGGCTTATTGTGGATGAATTTTAAAGGCTTAAGTGTTATTGGATTTGAATTTTTGCGTTATTTATATTACGGATGTTTGATTAATGGGAAGTATAGTTTCGACAGACTTGAAATTTCATGACGGTTATTAACGGCGTTTTCTTCATGTTTTTTAATATGAATTAACTCTAATATTGTTCTTGCTTTGTTATTTGTTTCGCTTTGTATTTTAACTTCTTTGTAATTGAAAGTGTAGTAATTTTTAGTTTCATGTTTTATTAAAGCTGTAATGTTTTTTGAATATTTGTGACCGTTAATTCTTTCTTTTAAATGTTGCTCTGTCTGATCTATATAAACACGACACAAACATTACATGGTATGCTAAGAAATCACATCTAGTTAATAGAAAAAAAAAATGTTTTCACTTGGTCAACGCGACGCCAATACTTATTATTTTACTTCTTTTACTACCTCTCCAATGCTTCCACACTCTTTTCTGTTCACAACCGCTTGTTTCATCTCATCAATATAACTTCGTTCGCTCTATTGCATATTGCATATTTTAGCCTATGAATTAACAGAAATTACACTTCCAGAATACTCATAAGTTGTGATTTATTGTACCTTTATACATTCCAATTAAAGTCATGTGTTTATTTTCATAAATACAATAATACTTCTTACTGCTTGTATTCATTAATATCATTCATAGCTATGTTACCCGACTTTTATAATTCACAACTGTAATAGCCTTCATTGAAAATATTCAAAAATTCTAAGAAGTTTAGAAGGTAGCATTGTGAAACTTTCTAATTTATCTAAAGATTTTTGGATAAACTATCGCTGTATCTAAAATCAATTGCTAATAAAAGTTTATAAGCATATAACATGATTTTCTTTTTTTTTATATGAAGGCACCGGTACCAGCGGAGGGTTGGGATGGTGTCAGAGATGCCACGGTAGAATTACCTCAGTGCACGCAATCAAATTCTGGTCAAGAAGATTGCTTATACCTCAATCTATATACACCTGGCGTAAGTAGTACCACAATCATATATATATATATATATATATATATATATATATATATATATAATAACTTCGTGACCTTGGTATGATATGGTAAACCTAATCAGTAGGCGATTAAAGGTCTGTATATTACTTCAAAATATAAGTATTTAAAAAACTCTACATGTTTCGGCTATATACGCCTTTTTCAAGAGAATACAAAATATGAATGACAGGATATAAATGTCTTATATTTTGAAGTAATATACAGACCTTTAATCGCCTACTGATTAGGTTTACTATATATATATATATATATATATATATAATAACTTCGTGACCTTGGTATGATATGGTAAACCCAATCAGTAGGCGATTAAAGGTCTGAATATTACTTCAAAATATATGTATTTAAAAAACTCTACATGTTTCGGCTGTATACGCCTTTTTCAAGAGAATACAAAATATGAATGACCTTTAATCGCCTACTGATTGGGTTTACTATATATATATATATATATATATATATATATATATATATATATGTGTGTACACATATACACTCTGTTTCAAGTTATAGTGCGAACGGCAAACTTCAAAAATTGCTTGAACACGACAGTACAAAGCAAGCAAACATATAAACAAAGGAGGATGAAAACATCTAAAACTTTCTATATAAAAATGTCTGAATCGCCTTCAAACTCTGACTCGGTGGATCGTCACTATTCAAATTAATTTTGAGCCACGGATCCATTCTTGGTGAATCATTGTACTTTCCTTCAATTTTCGGAACATGATTGATTGCATTGCGCCGTGCGTTTGTAGATATTTTTTTTTTATTTCTTCTTTTATTAGTTGTATAACGCTCTCATTGAATTTCGG
Source organism: Melolontha melolontha (assembly GCA_935421215.2). Taxonomy (NCBI): domain Eukaryota; kingdom Metazoa; phylum Arthropoda; class Insecta; order Coleoptera; family Scarabaeidae; genus Melolontha; species Melolontha melolontha. Next base: position 116,473,958 of record OW285242.1, on the reverse strand, counting down.
GGATTTATTTTTTCTTCGTACGTTTTCTTTGAATTGTGCCCAAATCAATTCAATAGGGTTCAAAATGCATAGATACTGCGACAAACGTAACGTATCATAATTATTTTTTCTTACGTTCTTCTACATATTCCTATAACAATTCAAATGACTTCACGCATTCAAGTAGTTCCTTTTTTGTATAAGAACCTGTTATATTCATATAGAAACGCTTGTATAGTTCCCTTGCTGCTGCTGCTATTGGGCATTTTATTTCGTAAACGAGAGCAGTAGGAAGCATTATCAAAAACAATCACACTATTTGTACATAACTTTGGTATTAAACTATTTTCAAACCAATTTTCGAAGATTAATGCCGACTTGTCTTCGTGGTAATCTAAGCAACAATTTCTTATGTTTTCTGCAGGCAAGAACGCAGCTCCTTCACCCAACCATTTGTAGATCCACAATGCAGTATTATAAGTCTTTTTTCTCCAAGTACAGGAAGATATATCTGGCACTGATCTGAATTATCACTGCAATCCATTGTTACAGTATCATGCGTATCATACCACGTTTCGTCGAAGTAATAAATACTTCTTCCTCACTGTCTATATCTGTCTATAGCAAGTAAGTAATCGTACCGCCACTTACTTATTCTCGCGCTTTCCGTTATACACTGCCTTCTATCAATTTTGTTGTATTTTAATCCGTTTGCTTTCAACAATCTCGACAGCGTTGACTTTGAATATCAACACTCATTAATGCAATTCGTAAACTAGCAGCTGTAAGTAATTTATTTTTTCCATACGAGTATATCTTGTGTCGAACTATATCAATATCTCTCAAAGTTACTAAATTGTCCACTATCATATCTCTTTTTTCTTTCAGAAACACAACATTTACCATTATATGAATAGTGGATTCCGCTATTTTAGTAAGTTGTGAAGTTTTTAGGATAGTTTTCGAAGTATATAATTCATCTATTTCCATTAAACTATTGTAAATATTTAATATAATTTACTTTGCATCCATAGATAAGTGTTATATTTGTTTTCTATTACACATTTCGTCCACGTCGCCAACATCCATATCCACTTGAACACTTTCTTTTAAAGTAACTGCATTACTATTTTCGCAAGGTCTGTACATTGTACACCTTTGAATTTATAACGCCCAATCACATTAGTTGTTTAAAATAAACTGAATTGAAAACTTTACTCAACTATAACATGTAAGTAAGTACACAGTATTAAACTATTAAAATTATAGATTTATAGTTTATTTCAAATTATAAGAATATAACTTCGAACGGCTCCAATGCTTCTATTGCACCACTGTGATGATAATTATTATACCTGGTCTCCTTATTGAACGGGTACGGTTTACCTATTTGCAACGTATGAATCTAGGGGCCATATTGACTATAAATTAGGGCCCTATAATATAATAATAAAACGCTGTTAATTTCAAGTATATAATAAAGAATATCTGTACATTGGGTTTATATACAAAGAAAAAATTACAAATCGTGTGGCAACATGTGTAGTGGATACATATAGATATATAAAGCTAATTTATTTGTAATACACAATAAAATTTTTATGTGTTACCGCATTTCATAAATCATCTGTGATTGAGTCGTCTTGCAAATCGGTGTCTGTGTCTGAATCGTATTGCAAATTTATAATCAAAGGTGCTACTATTTTGTACATGCGCATATATGCGTCCTCTTTTGCTATTGCATCCAGCATTTTTCCAATTTACAGCAGTTATATGTTCCATAGCATTTTTTATGTGTGCTACACTGCTTTCACTAAATTTCGGTGTTTGATTCGTTCGTCTTATGATATTTTTCAGTTGGGCCTATATCAATTCAATGGGATTGAAAATGCAATGGTATGGTGATAAACGCAAAATCGTATGTCCTGCTTCTTTGGCTCTGTTATCCACATAATAATCCTTTAAATATTCTTTTGTCATCATCACCTCTATTAATTGGTTTTTTGTATAATGATCCTCAAAATATAAATCATTTCTTCTAAAAATGTTTTAATATCTTTCTTATTATTACATTTTGTAGGAACTTTGGTTTGCTGTCGAGAATGATACGGAGCGTTGTCCATCACTATCACACTATCTCCTAACTATATTTACTTAAATTTTGTTTAATAAATATAAGCACTTATTTCATCTAAATTGTAATTTAATGACTATTTAACTATATATAATAACTATATATTCAAATTAACAACTGTTGGTACTTATATTATTATTAAATTTTATTTCATCTAAATTGCAGTAATTACATTTTACTTAAATTTTATCATCGGACCTCAGCAGTTTGTTTGCGTAAAAGATAATCGTATTGAGCGGCCAGGTAGTTATTGCCGCAGGTGGTGAAGTAAAAGCATTAGAGCCGTTTAAAATTATATTCTTATAATTTGAAATAAACTATAAGTAAGTACACAGTATTAAACTATTAATATTATAGATTTACATTAATTATTTTCTTTTCTTAATGTCTTTATGCCGGCCCAGATAGTTTCTAGGTACTTAAAATTTGTGTTGATAATCGCCCGAGGGATTAGTGCAATATTGCAATAGATCCTCAATGGTTTTATTTATAACATCACACTATAACTTGAAACAAATTATACAAATATACACACTTGCCTGCATAGAAATCGGCGCACTGTAAACTTTCGACTTTAACTATATTTTGTTTCGAATCTATTTATCAGATCGAGAAATAAATATATGCTATTTAAAAGGCGATTTAATACGCTTTGATATGAGTTTAAATTTATCAAGTGAGCTTATCGTCTATATGCGTAGTAACTGGTAAAGAAATGAAACGTATTTACATTGTGGTTATAACGAGAATAACAAACTTGTGACAGATTGAAATTTTTGCCTTAGCAATTGAAATTTGAACATTATTTGGTTTTTCGTAATTTGATTATTTTTCAAGTGTGTTACTTAATGCTGCATACTACCCGAAAAAAGTCGCCCAAGTAATTGCTGTAATCGAAAATGGACTCTTAGTCAGCGAGCTGTTGATCGACAACTGCATATATGACACGCGCAGCTGTTCGAAGAATGCACCAACGTTATGAGGAGACTGGATCTTTTCATAGGCGCCCTGGAACCGGCAGAAAGCTACATACAACGGATCGTGATGACCGATTTATTGTATCAACAACATTAAGAAATCGTCACGTAAATGCGGTTCAAGTTCAGCAGTAAGACGAAGACTAAAGAAATGTAACCTGTCTTACAAAATCCCTGCACTTTGTTCAAAACTTACCGCACCTCATCTTCAAGCACGCCGGTGTTTTGTACGGGAGCATCTGAATTTGGATATTGGAACAGTGAGTGTCTATTCTATTCTCCGATGAGACCAGGATATGCCTCTATGGTATCGATCGCAGAAGAAAAGTGTACCGGAGACCAGGAGAGCGATTTTCGGAATGCTGCATGATCTGGAGTGCAATTTCTAAGGAAACACTGACCAACTCAGTTCTCATCCGTAGGGACGACCGTTGTCACGGGAGAAGAAGTTTAACGGGTGAAGGTACATCGAGGAGATTTTAGCAGTTCATGTGGCACCTTATGTCGACTATATTGGAGATCAATTTATTTTTATGCAAGGCAATGCATGCTAGGGCACACACCACAAGAATCGTGCAAGATTACATTACAGAAGTCGGTTTTCGGGTTATGAATTGGCCAGTATGCGGTCCCCACCTTAATCCGATCGAACATGAGATGAGGAGCTAAAACGAAAAATTCGCGCTTGACCTCGTGCCCCAGCCTCGATCCCAGGGTTTATTGTTGCAGTAGAAGAATGGGTTGACATCCCACTAGAAACAAATGTAGAACTTGATTAGATAGAAGAAGCTGAAATAAATTTTAATAAATTTAAACTCATATCAAAGCATATTAAATTGTCTTTCAAGCAGGATATATTTTTTCTTGATCCGATAAATAGATTCGAAAGGAAATATAGTTAAAGTCAAAAGTTTACAGTGGGCCGATTTCTATGCACGCAGGCGTATATTATTATATTACTTTTAAAATGTCACTAGCTACCTGCTGAAAATGTCACTAGTTTACCGGTCATGGTATTCATATATGGTGGCGGTTTCGAAAACGGCGCTGCTACTGAGGGAAGTTTCGGAGGTGAACTTTTGCTTACAAAAGATGTCATTCTGGTGACTATTAATTATCGACTAGGATTATTTGGTTAGTTAATTTGCATATTACTTATTGAAGTACAGTTTCCTTTCACTACAACAGAAAGTATTCCCAACATAATTTAATTGACTTAAAGATAATATAAACTTTGACGAATAAAATATTGATTTCATCATTTATGCTAAGGTAGATAAACCGTGTGCGAGACAATATCACTTCTCATCAAATTTATACACACTTGAATGCATCAGTCTTAATCCGATAAGAGTAAAAGATATAGCGTATGATTGGGATTTATTTCGTATATTTTTCTATATTTTAAATGGTATTTTGCTTAAAATTATTTTAAGCTGTAAATCTATTTATTACTCTATATGGTAACAAGTCCAATGATAAAAACACACAATGTTGTATTAGATTTACACTTTATTTAATAATATTTAATAATGACTATATAACAGCTGTTTCACCGTACAACGGTTTCTTCAGATATAACAAGCGGTACTATAAAACATTTTACTTAAACGTAAATATTTTTTATTTTATGACTTAATGGTATTCTCAGAAATTGGAAACCGAAATATTTTTACCCGCCTCTTTTAGTAAAAATATTTCGGTTTCCAATTTCTGAGAATACCATTAAGTCATAAAATAAAAAATATTTACGTTTAAGTAAAATGTTTTATAGTACCGCTTGTTATATTTGAAGAAACCGTTGTACGGTGAAACAGCTGTTATATAGTCATTATTAAATATTATTAAATAAAGTGTAAATCTAATACAACATTGTGTGTTTTTATCATTTGATATGGATTTACATCAAGTAAAGGCAGAATCGATTCAATTTAACAAGTCCAGTCCAAGTGCACATTATTTACGAACACTTCTAAAGTCCTTATATTTCGCGTTTGTTTTGAGCTGTTTCGGAGTATTGTTCCATTGAGAAGATACAACAATGATTTTTGAAATATTTCTCATTCAGGGCTGACGACCAGTATCCATTTAGGGGTGTTTTGGAAATCGCGAGATCGATACACCTGCTTCTTCTTTTTTAATTTATTTTCGTAAACCTGTTCTTGAAATTATCCTAAAGAGAACGAATGAAGAAGGAGGGATTGTTTTCGGCAAAAATTGGATAAAAACGTATGTTCAAAAATTGAAGAAATTTATTGGAGTTTTGATACTAATAGGTGTATACAAATCTTATAACGAGGACGTAAAACAACTTTGGAGCAAAAACAATGGTAGAAAAATCTTCGCTCGGAATAGAATTCAAAATATACTTCGTGTACTTAAATTCAACAATGCAGCGGAAAGTCGTAGAAAAAGGAGTGGCGACAAAATAGCACCATTACGGGAATGCTTTGATTTATGGAATACTTATTTGCGAGATGCGTATGTACCAAATTGGCGTATGACGGTTGATGAACAGCTTGTAACTTTCAGAAGCAGATGTCCTATTAGACAATATATTGCATCAAAACCTGAACGATATGGAATACAATTTTGGGTTATTTGTGATAGTATATCAACCTATGCATGGAAACTGGAAATTTATCATGGAAAGCAGGGAGAGTAAAGCGACTTATCAAAAAACCTAACATTAGTTGGTACGATCCGTAAAAATAAGCCTGAATTGCCATCTTCATTTGTTGATCCCAAAAATCGTCAAGTGTTTTCCACACAGTTTGGCTTTACAGATGATGCGATGATTGTTTCGTATTGCCCAAAGAAACTCAAGCTTGTAACGTTGCTGAGTACTCCGCACTGTGAGAAAAATGATTATAATGGCGAAAAAAATAAACCTCTGGTAATCCTAGACTACAATAAAACAAAAGGTGGCGCAAACAACATGGACAAAATAACACGATCAAACACCGTGAAAAGGATGACGAAAAGATGGCCTCTTGTAGTTTTTTATAACAGGATAGACATCAGCGCCATGAACACATACATACTATGAAACCTAATTCAGCTTTTGATATGAAAAGAGAAGAAACTATCTAATTGAGCTAGGAAAGGAGCTAGCAGAATACAGGGACCACGAAAAACCAGAAGAAGAAGAAGAAGAAGCTGAAGCATCTACTAGTTCTGAGATTCCAGGAAAGAAGAAGAGAAGTGATATTTGTCCATCTTCAAAAGACAGAAAAACAAGAACAACTTGTGCACGTTATAAAACCAATGTATGCGATGAACACTCAGTAGTTGTATGTAAGAATTGAGTTTAACTGACTTTTACTTTTATGTAAATCATTTATATACATATTTTAATTTACAATATTTATGTCTTATTATTATTACTGCTTCGGTTTATTCTAATGGTCTTTTCTTATGTTGAATAAAATAAAAGTCAAATATAATAATGCTTGCGCAATATTGAATTCAAAATAATTTGCCGAATATTAGCTCAAACCCAGCATATAGTAATACGGGTCCAATGGACCCGTGCGGTAAGTAGCGTTAGGCCGTTTTCCTGGTAGTCCTAAGTATGTATGTATAATCAAATATTTTTTTATCATTTCTTTTGTGTCTGTTAGTTTAAGTGTTGGTTAATTGAAATATATAATTAAGCACATATTCATTATGCACGTATTTATTATTGTCTTGTAATTGGTGTTGACTGTTGGGCAATAATTATTATTATTAATTGCCGTACCTGATATTAAATAAAATTTGAAAAATACATTAAAAATTGGGTGTCATACTTTATAATTAAACAGAGCATGCGTTTCTTTTAAAACATGTCAAATTTACACTATAGTGAATAGCAGCATTAACTCTTTTCAAACGCTGTTTTGTGGTTTTAGGTTACATCAGTTTAGATGATCCAAACTTAGGAATACCTGGAAATGCTGGACCCAAGGATCAAGTGCTTGCTCTTAAATGGGTTCAAAATAATATCGAATACTTCGGAGGTGATTCTAATAATGTGTTAATATTCGGACAGAGTGCCGGTTCTATGTCTGTTCATCTCCAGCTTATGTCACCTATGTCGAAAGGTAAATAAGTTCTAGAATAACTTCGTTAAATGAAGCAAGATTATCGAAGCATCTAAAATAAATGAAATTAATTCTAGAACACTAATACTGGACGCGATAGAACAGATTAAGCTATTTGGGGGGCTGAATACTCGGGCGGTGGTGGGGGTAGGCTGGTGCGTGTGGTGTCATTCGGTTCCGTCGGTCACCCCATTTCAGTAACCCACATGGTTTGGACAAGAGCACATCGTGGTTTTGGCGTGCGCGCGTATTTCGAAAACAACCGGTCTGTGGTCGCAACACAGAGAGCTTTTCGGCGACAATTAAACATTCCACGCAACATTACTGTTTCTAATAGAAACACAATTTAGTCCTGAGTTAGGCAGTTAGAGAAATCTGGTAGCTCGCTAGGTAGACGTACACATGACCGACGTAGATTTATCAGAACAACAACAAATGTGAACAAACTGGTGAAAGCAGCCCGAGCAATCGCCGAGACGTACTGCTCGAAGGCATGCCGTTGCATTGAGGATATCTCAGACCGCGGTTTGAGGAGGATTCTGCATGTTCGTCCCTAGAAAATAATGACTTTACAAGAATTGAGGCCAGCAGACTACTCCATCCACCAAAATCGGTGGAGCAAATGCTTGCACAGATCACTTTCGACGCAGCTTTCTTCAGTAGCGACGAAGGACATTTTCACCTCAGTGAGGCTGTGAATAAGAAAAGACCGGTACATTCCCCTAAACTAACGATGTGGTGTGCCGTATCACAATTTGGCGTGATAGGCCCATACTTCTTTGAGAAGGAAGGCCCAGAATGGAAGGAACTGTTGAAGAAGAAGGTATGGGGGATGTGTGGTTCCAATAAGATGAAGCTACAACTCACATACCTTGACATTCACTCTTTGAAAGAAATTTTTCCTACACGTCTGGGCTCTCTGAGGGGTGATGTGGGATGGTCTGCACGGTCACTAGATTTGAATATTTCTGATTTTTTGCCTTGGGGATATTTGAAGGAAAGCGTGTTCATCGCTTTCAAATCCTACCAGAGTTACAGGAACGAATTATTGAAGAAGTTAACGCCATACGCTGTGGAGTGTGTCGACGAGCCGTGTAATGCTTCAGAAATCGTCTCCAACACTGGGTTGCTGCTAACGACCGCCATATTGAAGACATTATTGTTAAAACTTCATGATTCTTAAATGGTATGTACTGTTCAATTCAGAAATAATAGTTTTCGTTCGTAAAATTGCCCCACATGCTCTGCTTCGCTTCGCTCGTGGACAAATTCTCACCTCACGAAAAAAAAACAGTATTTCATATCGAGTAATAGATGCTATTTTTTCTACGATGAATATAGATTGACGAACCGATACCGATACTATGATCGGTGATGAGATTAACTGTCATTAATGTCAAAAATCCATCAGTTTAGTACATTACTAACGAGATGCATGATGTATATTCATTTGTTTATTTTCGCCTCTAGAAGTGAAAATATTTTCATCTCTAGAGTAAAAAAGTATCACTTTCATATAGCGGCCGATGGAAAAATTATCATTTCCATAAGCATGAGTAGAAGAATATCTTTTTTCTCTATACACAACCATTACTTTTTTATTGCCCCTCAAAACTGCTTAATCTGTTCTGTCATACGGGGTACATTTTTATTTAGAATACAATTAATCACACCGTAATTTAACTCTTGGAATGATCTTATATTTAAAATAACTATTTTATCATAATTTACCAGGTTTATTCCACAAAGCAATTTCTGAAAGCGGTACTAGTTTTACACATGATGTTATGGGCTATGCCAGAAATACAGCTGTTTCAGTAGCCGAATATCTAGGAATTCAGACAGAAAATTGGGAGGAAATGTTAGAGTCGTTGCAGCAACTGTCCACGGAAGAACTATATGCCGCTCAAACTGTAAATAAACTTCAATAATTTAAAGATGTCAATATTTTAATTGAATAACCACATCTATACCTTATTTTTAGGGACTGAAAGCGAAAAGCATGTTTAGAACAGTAGTGGAAATACCTTCGAACGAAGAAAGTTTCTTGGACAGATGGCCCTTTGAAATTATTGAATCAGGTGATTTTAATCAAGTGCCCTATATGAATGGAATAACTAATTTGGAAAGTATTGGAAAGATGCTGACAGCACCCGCTGATGGAGCTGGGCCAATAACTGATCTTCGACAATATATTCCTCCCGACTTAGGAATCGAATCAGAATCAGAAGCAGAAGAAGATATAATACAAAGATTTAGAAACTTTTATTATGGCGGTGGAGAATCATCTTGGGATGACGTTACTACTGACATACAATTGGATACGGATTTCCAGTTTCTTTACCCACATTACAGAGCATTTACGGGCCAACTTAAGACAGCTACTTACCCAATTTACTTTTTCTACTTCTCTGTGGATACTGAACTCAACCGAAAAAATCGTGATTCTGAAAAGGCTGCTTATCAAGGTAAATATTTATATACAGATAGAACCACCGGCCATCTGCCTATAGGGAATTGTATGCAGTACACATTTATATACGCCTACGTATATATCTACGTACCGGCAATAATAATTTGTGGCGTAAAAAGAAATAAATACACATCCGTCGATAAAGCAAATTTAATCTTTAAATATGACACAGATATTGCCATTACATTTCGTAGATATTTGTAAGAATCAATCATCGGCATAATGTTTCGTGTTGTAGAAATATTAGTAGTAGATTTGTAATGTAAACGAAGGTTTGAGATTCCAAAGAAGTAGTAACTAGTGATTCTGAATGTACCTAGTTAAATAAAATTAAATTGAAAATTACTAAACCAAGAGAAAATAAGAAAAATAATTCTAAAAAGGAACCAACATGGAGAAATTAAAAAACGTTCAAAAAGTAATAATTGATGTCAAACAAAAAAAATTCTAGAGAAAATAAAATAGAATTCTAGAGGCTAATAAATATCTCTTTCAAACAAGCCTCCATTGTTTGCCTCACAGTAGCCCAGTCTGTTGTAAAATTCTCTACGTACATTAGAGAGAGTTACAGGTGAAATACTATTACAGAGTTGTGTAATTCGCATTCGTAAATCATCTAATGTGCGGGGTCTTTCATTCTGGTGTACATAAATGGTTTCATTCAAATATCCCCAAAGGAAAAAATCACTTGGCGTTAAGTCAGGGGATCTAGGCGGCCAAGAAATATTACCTCTAGTGCTAATGGTATGTGGAAAATGCAATGAAAGACATTCTTGTACTATTCTGGCATTATGAGCTGGGCAGCCATCTTGCTGAAACCAAATATCATTAAAGTTTACAGCAAGGTCACGCACTGCAGGAACAATATGATTTTGCAGTAATTGTAAATATGACTGCGCATTTAATGTTCCGTTTAGGAAAAATGGCCCTATGATGTGATCCCCTAAGATTCCTGCCCAGACATTTAGTTTCTGTGGATATTGAGTGGTGACATCCCTGCTCAAATGTTTGTTTTTCTGAGACCAGTAGCGAACGGCAGATGGATTATGGCGTTTGTGAAGGGAAAATGTTGATTCGTCAGTGAACAAAATATTTCGTGTAAAATTATCATCATTATCACATTTTTCTCTAATAGCCTCACAAAATTCGAGACGTCTAAACTGGTCATCTGGGAATATTTCTTGATTTTTTCTAACCTTATAACACTTATATTTATTTTTGTGTAATATACGCCTAACTGTGGTTTTTGGAATACCTAATTGTTCAGAAATTTGGCGGCTAGAGCAGGGCTCACTAGATTCTACAAAGGCGCATACACTGACTTCCTTCTCTATTCTTTCCTCCTAAATAGGATGGAAATTACTCTGATAGCATTTCGAACATCCATTAATGCAGCCCGACTTTTCAAAACGATGTATGATATCTAGTATCGTCCGACGGCAGGGAACTGGACGATCAGAAAACGAAAAAACAAAACGACCAATCACTTCTTGCGTACCTCCTTGAGATGAGTAATACCATTTAATAATATTTATTTTTTCTTCTTTACTATAAACTAACGGCATAGTAAATACGTAAATGAATATCGGTAAAAAAACAGAAAAAAATACTGAGCTCTAAATAATTCTAAACCCTAAAGATGCAGACAACAAGAATTTGCGTATTTTTGCAAGTTCGACCAACTATGACTATACTCCACCGCAGTCAAGACACGACTGACGCGGTTGACTGTCGATCCCTAGCGTCGGCATAGACAACGCTTCTGATAAACGGTAGGACTAGATACATATATGTACATATAAATGTGTACTGCATACAATTCCCTATAGGCAGATGGCCGGTGGTTCTATCGGTATGTAATATATAACGTACATGTATCAACGAACTTGGTACTGATTATTTCAATTTAAATAGTCTCTAATGACACAATAACACAATCTAACTTTATGATTAAAATAAAGAAGGTTACGTAGGCACTAATTTAAAGAAAGTGTGTTATTAGTGGAGTTTTACGAGGATGGTTCAATAATTCCTTAGAAAATGATAGAACAAATTATTTCGAAAAATATTTTTTTTTATTTTTCAATATAGTCTCCTTTTAGCTATATTTTAGCTACAATTTTCCCAGCATTTGTCCAACTTTTTTAAGCCGTCAAAAAAGTAGGATTTCGGAAGCTCCTCAAAATAGGCATCTATCTGGGCGATGAGCTCTTCGTTCGATGTGAATCATTTACTGCCAAGACATCCACCGGCAAATCCAGTGGATGTTGTAATAATTTGAACTTTAATTCGTGGATTTTCGCAATCGAAACTGCGCAAGTGTACACCCATGCATTGTTTTGGTGGAAGAGAATTTTTTTCTTTTCCAAATGAGAACGTTTCTCCTTGATTTGTTCGGGCAACCGGTGCAATAACGTTGCATAATACTCTACATTTATCGTTTGTCTATTTTACGAGTAATCGATGTAGATGATTTCGCGTGCATCCCAAAATACACTGGCCATCACCTTGTTTGGTGATTCTCCGTCTTTGCCTTCTTCGGAGCCGAATCGCCTTTAAAAACCCACTGTTCCGACTGTTGCTTTGTTTCTGGAGTATAGTAGTGTATCCATGCTTCGTCCACAGGTATGTAGCGACGTAGAAACTTGTCAGGATTGCGATGGAAAAGTGCCAAACCAGCCTGCGATTCGATCACACGATTGTGTTTATTCCCAACAGAGAGCAAACGCGGAACCCATCTTCGCGCAGTTTAATTTGTCGATGACTCAAAACCATATCGTGAATTTTGTCAATCACTTCGGAGGACGTCCACTGGACGTCCCGAACGATGTTCATCTTTTGTGGATGTCGCAAACCCAGGAGCAGATGTGCCATGAACTTTATCCAACTCGGCTTTGATCCCTTTCGGGTTAAACCTTTTAAATAAAAGTGTTTAGTCACCGCACAAAACTAATGTTTTTCCATTCTTCTAAATGAACCAAAGTTTGTTGCTTCAATCGAGTATAAAAATAAACCCAAATGATGGATTTAATTGAAACTTTGATAGCAGTCTAATGACAAATGATTCTTACTAAATGCAAATTTTTGTCATATTGCTAGCGCCATCTCTTGGATTTTCTAAGGAGTTATTTATCACCCACGTATACACATATACCGTGCTTGTTTAAAGTTAAATTATTTGAATGAATTATATTTAACCTGTCAATTATAATTTTCTAATCGTAATGGTAATTACAATGGTAGCTTTTTATGTTATCTAAGTAGCTATGAAAACAGTAGCTACAGTGACAATTTTCTTACGTCAAGTTTCTGTGACATTTTATAGTGTGATCTCCAAGATCTCTCCGTTTTAAGATCTGGTTTGACTTCAAAGTATATATATATTTAAAATAATCTTACATGTTTCGGCATACAATTTAATGAATTCAAAGAATTTAAAATATAAATGTTTATATTTTCTTGCTCATCACCTTTTCATTAGAATTTGTAATAAAACTGATCGATTTTATATCAAATGGATTTTCCTAGAGTGACACATCTCGTAGTATTTTCATAAAATGTCCATATCATGACGCCAAATTAGTAAAAAGTTTATTTCTAACCCAAATATAATAGTATAACACTCAAACATAATTTACAACACACACCAAATTCTTCACAATTAGTGTGCCGATATTAAATATTGCAATTAAATTTAGCAACTCCAAAGCAAGTATGGTATATATTATTCCATAGGTGCCGCTCACGGCGATGAATTAGATTACCTTTTCTATACTTCATCGACACCAACTATTGTACCAGGTAGTGTTGAAGACCTAGCTTGGAGGAATATGGTAGAAATGTGGACCAATTTCGCATATTATGGGAATCCGACACCGGAAGGCTATGGTTATACATGGAAACCTCTTCAAAAAGATGAGTTGAACTACCTTCACATTGATACTGAAGTTTCTACACCGAGCGTCGATTTACTCCCAGACAATATGGAAGTTTGGAATAAAATTTACGAAGATTATTTCTAAAGAAAATAACCAGCATTTTTTTTTATATTGTGCTTCGTATATTATTTTGTGAATAAATAGCATTCTGAAAGATTTTTGTATTTATTTTCACAAAAGCTCCCAATCTAAGAAATGTTAATTTATTAATTTCTAATTTACAAACAACCGTATACAATTATCGTTCTTCTATCTATTCTAGTATTTAATGAATACAGACTATCGAACTCAAGAAAATATTTTAAATCAATTTGTTTTATTTTTGACATGCAAGTGTACCATAGCCACTACTTTACTCTCTTTCCTATGAAATTGATTGAAACTTATTTGCATAGCTCGTTTATCTCAACTCGCATAGCTCACAATGGTTTATTTTCATGCATGGTCTTAACGCATTTTCTATTTGACAGTTCTGTTTATTCATTTCTATTTGACAGTAGACTTTGGTTTGTGATGGATCAACGAAAAAGAAAAATTTTAATTTATTGTTATCTTTACTGTAAATAGCTGAAGATGCGAAACCATACTAAGATTATTACAAAGAGACAAATTGAGGGTGCATTTCACAATTTAAGTTTAGAAATGCGGCTTTAGGACAAGGAATCATTTTTAATCGTATAGAATGACCAAATGATAAATTAACCGGGTGTTTATTTGATAAATTGTTAAGCTACATTTGCAACGATTTGCCACAGTTTTTGTCTTAAATAACAAGTGTTCATTTGAAAAGTCAATCTAGTAGCATGTGATTTACTGAGAACATTTTGAAGTATGTCGTAAATTAAAATTTACTACTTAACCTACGAAGTCATATATTTTGACAGTTTCATACATACAAATAAATAACAAATAATAGGTATTTATTGAAAACTATAACAAATGTTGAAAATGTTGTCCTTCAAGATCTATGCACTTTAAAATCCTCCGTTCAAAATTTCTGATGATATTCTGCAACATTACTGGATTGTTATTAATTTCCATGCATTTCTGTTCGATTCTCTGTAGCATATCATTCAAATTCAATATAGGTGTTCGAAATATGTTATTTTTTAGATAAGGCCACAAAAAGAAGTCGCAAGGTGTTAAATCGCATGAACGTGCAGGCCAGGCAATTTCAGTATTTCGACTAATTATACGCTCATCAAAAATTCTCATAAATAATCCAAAGATTCTGCAGTACAGTGACAAGGAAATATGTTGAAAATATGTATTTTTAAGTTCATCATCATGCAACTGATTGACAAATGGTTGTAAAATGTCCGTACGGTAACTTTGAGCAGTTAACATTCCCTGAAAAAATATTGGTCCAATGATTCGCCTTTGGCTTATCGCTGCCCAAACACCAATTTTCTTGGATGTAGCGATTCTTCATTAATTACATGTGGATTTTTACTACTCCAAATTCTTGTATTTTGTGAATTTAGGTATCCCGTTTTATAAAACCATGCTTCATCAGTAAAGATGACTCTTTGCGAAAGTTCTCCATTATTGTTCATATTTACAAACCAATTACAAAACTGTAGTCTATGTGGGTAATCAATTTCTAACAATTCTTGTACTGCTGTGACACGGTATGGATAATGTTGCATATCTTTTTTAATAACTTGTGAGTTGTACCAACAGAAAGGTTTATTTGTTGACTCAAATGTCGAACAGATGTTTGTGGTTCATTTTCCATTATTTCTTCAACACGATTGACAACTTGAGGTGTACGTTTCTTAACTGCTCCGCTGCCTGATTTTCTTAAGAGACTATCAGTTTCAGAAAAAAGTTTTAAAGTTCTATCCAAAGTATTCTTAAATTGTATATAATCTATTACAAAATGTGGAAACTCAACTTGAAATTCTACCATGCAATCTTCAACTGAATAAACCCATAAACCATCAATTTTATTACCACTTCGAAAATAAGCCTGGACTAAAAAAATTTTCTGTTCTAAATTTTATGTTCCGGTAGAGTGAAAGCCATTTTAAAACTGAGAAGCAATTTATTTAAACCAGAATCGACGCACGATTATTTTATGCACTAACTGATATTTGTGATTGACATTATCAAATGTCATTTGGAATTACGTTTACGGAACAACAAACACATACAAATATATTTGCGTCTTATTCTATCAAAATTTCAAAGTAACCTTGACTTTTCAAATGAACACTTGTTACAACTACTTTAGCAATATTACTTAAAGATATTGGTTTTAAATACACTGTGTCCATAAAGTATTGACACAAGCCCGTAATAACGTTATTGTGCATTATTTGACAAAATGCAAAGATATATCGATTAATGTTTTTTTTTAGCTATATTTAGATGCTACCATTTTGTTTTTTCCGTCGACCTTGAATAAGTTATGACGTCATTGATTATTTTTTTAAATGTCAACCACATTTTTTTTGTGGATTTTGAAAGCCTTTACAATTCTTTATTCGATGATGTAAAAATTTTGGTGTGTTACATTAGAAAATTTTTGAGTAATCATTTGTGTCCATAAAGTATGGACACAAGCCCGTAGTAACGTTATTGTGCATTATTTGACAAAATGCAAAGATATTTCGATTAATGCTTTTTATTAGCTATATTTAGATACTACCATTTTATTTTTTCCGTCGACCTTGAATAAGTTATGACGTCGTTGATTTTTTTTTTAAAGTCAACCCCACTTTTTCTTTGTGGATTTTGAAAGCTTTTACAATTCTTAATCGATGTTGTAAAAATTTTGGTATGTTACATTAGAAAATTTTTGAGTAAACTGTGTTGTAATTCTAAGTTTTATTTTTGACATTTTCAGTATCAAATTTATAACAAATGCTCAAAATGTTTGCCTTCATTTTGTTGACAAAATCCTAAGCGATGATAAATTCCATTTCGCACATTCTGTAATATTTCGGGAGTGATTAGTCTGGTTTCGTAGATGATGCGTTGTCGTAAAACGTCCAAATTTTCAGGTTGTGTCGCATAGACTTTTCTAATGTAACACTAACACCAAAATGTTTAAATCATGGAATAAAGAATTGTAAAATCTTTCAAAATCCATAAAAAAAAAATGGGGTTGACATTTAAAAAAATTATCAATGACGTCATAACTTATTCAAGGTCGACGGAAAAAAACAAAATGGTAGCATCTAAATATGGCTAATAAAAAACATTAATCGACATATCTTTGCATTTTGTCAAATAATGCACAATAACGTTATTACGTTCTAGTGTCCATACTTTATGGACGCAAATGATTACTCAAAAATTTTCTAATGTAACATACCAAAATTTTTACATCATCGAATAAAGAATTGTAAAAGCTTTCAAAATCCACAAAAAAAAATGGGGTTGACATTTAAAAAAATTATCAATGATGTCATAACTTATTCAAGGTCGACGGAAAAAATAAAATGGTAGCATCTAAATATAGCTAACAAAAAACATTAATCGATATATCTTTGCATTTTGTCAAATAATGCACAATAACGTTATTACGGGCTTGTGTCCATACTTTATGGACACAGTGTATAAGAAAAAGTGTAACAGGGGAGCGCTCACAGAGAAATTAAATATCGTCTGCATGAGAAATGTGTTTTTAAGGAAATATATGAATAACTTAAATTCAACTTTACGTCAGGTCATGTTCCTTGATGAAACTTGGATCTTTTCGAAAGGGAATAGAATGAAATCCTGGCAAAATGATAATATAAAGTGTTAGGAAACCCGAAGACTATGATGGTAAACGGTTTATTATTATACATGCGGGCACAAAAAATAGCTTCATTAAAGGAGTTAGTCTGATTTTTCCATCAAAAACAATCATTGGTGATTACCACGGAGAAATGAATGGTGACTCCTTTAAGCAATGGGTAAATGATCAGCTTATACCAAATCTTGAGGTACCATCACTTATAATAATGGATATTGCTCCTTATCATAGTGCTATTCAAAATAAACAACCAAATATCTCCTCATAAAAACAGATATTATGGAATGGTAGAGAAAAAAAGATACAATCTATTCACCTGTAAGGAGTAAGAATGAATTAATTCAATTAGTAAAATATCATAAAGAAGAGAAGATATTTATTATAGATGAAATAATAAGAGAAACTGGATAGGAAGTTTTAAGATTACCCCCGTACCATTGTGACTTGAACGCAATTGAAATGATTTGGGCTAAGGTTAAAAATTATTATAATTCAAATATTGGAAGAAATAGTTATTTAGATGAGAGTTAAAGAAATGTGGAATGAAGCTTTGCAACAGTGTGATAAAATCACTTGGTATAATTGTGCTAGGCATACGGAAAATTTAATTAAAAAATGGCATAAGCGAGAGCAATTTCTTGATAGGGCAGAGATTGCTCCAATAATAATTAATGTAAATGACTCAAGTTCTGAGTCAGAATCAGAAACTGACTAGTTTTAATTAATTTTTGTAATATATACTCCATTCACATTAAAAATAACATATTGCAAATAATACAAGTAATATTTTTGAGGTTTTATTTGGTTAAAACAGGCAAGTTTACTTCTATAAAAGTTCACTAAACATTAATAACCAGGTAACTATCTTATTTTGACAAAATATTTTTGTATTTATATTTTGTAGAAGTTTAATATGATAACAGGTGCAATTAAAACCATCAATGTGCATCATTTGCGTGCACATAATATGAAGCAATGAAGAAATTACTGCAAACATTACATGAAAAAGATCTCGTGGCAATGTTTTATTTGAATGAAGTTTGTTTTTTTCTTATTGGTGGTGTACAAACTTGCAAAATTACCATATGTAGTTATCAGAAAATTCTCATGTGTTTGTTAAATATTATCTTCATCTAATAAAGGATAATATAGATTTGGATTGTATTATCTGCAAGACGAATTATTATACCATTATTTGCTTAAGAAACAATAAAATATTAAGTATAGACTATATAAATGTTTTCTTTTATGTAAAATTTTAAATGTAATTTGAAAACATATATAGACAACTCTCAAAAGATTTTAATTCTGTTTCAAAGAGTTACGAACATAACTTTTACATTCTTTTCCAATATATTTAAATTTATTTAAAATATGAACAATATATAAATTAAGTAGAAATCTAAATTATTCATCAAATTAATACATTCCCAATCTTCTTAGCCCAGATATAGTGCAAGAAAATGATTTCGGTAGGTATGTCATTCTTAATAATGCAAACATTTTTAACACTAAAGGTCTTTTCAATACCTATGCATTTCACTATTAATATCTGACTTGAAATATTTCTTTGTAAATAAATTTTTGATCGAATATTTTCGGGAGTTTATAATTATAAATAACATTTAAAATAATTTGTTCGAATAATAAAGTAATAATTTCGACATAGTTTTCTTGGATAGAATATATTTATACAGAACTAGAAAAGAAACAATACTTGTGATTTAAAATTAGGCGCGGCTCATGATGACGTATTTGGGCGTGCACTTACAATGATGCGAGTGCTTCGTGTATTTTCCTTTACTAACTGTAGCGTTTTCTTAGTAAACACCGAAAACACACGAGGCACTCGTATCATTGTACGTGCACCTCCAAATACGTCATCACGAGCCGCGCATTAACTGTGAACTATTCATGTTTCCACTTTACTCATTATTATTATTTTGACATGTAGGTTATGTATATGTTTTCTTTGGTTATATTGCAAGTAACATACTAAAATTTTGACAATATTGCAAAACATGACGTTTATATTTTATGATGACAGACGGTTGTTTCCGCGATTGAATACTGACTTCTTTTGACTCTGCAGTACTGATTTGAATGATATGCTTCGAATTTGACCTTGAACTGAAAACTTATACTTTATGAACTATACAAGGTGTGTATAAATTGTCGCAAAAGCTACTCGTAGCGACATTCTTCGTTCGGTTTTGAATAAAAAATCTTAATGTTAAAATGTCGTATCATGCTTCGTAAATTCGTAAATGTCAAAATTTGACAGTAATGATTTTGATTGAACTCACTTTGAAATACAAACTTATTGTTCTACAACGTTGCCAAATGTGTTTTCGTGGAAGTACGTTAATGAATAAATGTTTAAAACAAGCTTTTAAATAAAAAAGAACACGTTTACGAAATAATACTAGTAAAATTTTTTTCTTTAAACTAAATTGCATCTATCTCTATTAACAGCTATCGAAGAGCAAAGGTTAGTTACGCACTAAAAGTCTGAACTTCAAGAACCCCGTGAAAACAAACGAAGCATGATACGACATTTTAACATTAAGATTTTTTATTCAGAACCTAACGAAGAACGTCGCTGCGTGTAGCTTTTGCGACAATTTATACACACGTTATATATGTATGTTGGATATGTATTTATTCTTTGTCCTGCAAATGGTTTCTATTGGATAAATAAACTATTATTGTTATAGTTATTTGAGTTTTGTTTTATATTTAGTAAACCATTCAATAAATAACATGAAAATACACCTAATAAATCAGTAAATAAATCAATCAAATTTCTCCATATCGTGTGAGATTTATATACCCTTCCTTAAATAGTTAAAGTGTATTTTATGCTGGACCTTTCTTTCTTTCCTTTTTTTTTTCTTTCACGTTACTAGTGCTCGTTAATTCTCGTTTTCCTGTGTGAAAGGTGCGTGCTTCTTTCCGGTGCTACGTTACACACATACATATATCAGTCAACGGTACTACTTGCTGTAACTTCGTTGGCATTTTCTGTCTGTAAATTGATATAAAGCGACGTGGTGCGACCGTAAGTATATTTACTTTCGGCGTAGGTACACATAAAGAAGGAAAAATATCCCGGATGAAATGGGGTGCAACAAGTGATTGACGAAGATGTAGCGACAATAAAATTACAGACAAGAAGACTACTCGATCAATGTTTTATTAATGCCTTACCCTCATTATTCGAAGCACGTAATGTCTCGAAGTAAGTTATTATACCAGAAAGGGATATAACTAAGTTTAAAACTTTTAGATCTAATTTAGGGAGCATAAGTAATCTATTAAGATATGCAAGTTTTATAAAAGTGAAACGAAATTAGTATCTCTAACAAACTAATTTATGAAAACAAAGGCATTATTTTGGTACAATGTTGAGACTGAACACTCAGACGTTATATAATAATAATGTCTTTATTGTGCTGTCTTTACAGTAAAATTGTAGCTTCGGTGAATTAAATAAAACATAAAACTAATATAGGAAAAAGAAAATAAATGAAGGAAAAATAAAACAAAGTTTGAGAAGTACCCGTGTTTGGAGGCAGATGACACTTTGGTCCAAAATCTGCATTACAGACTGTGAGTACTATTCTTTAATTGAAGAGTGGAAGTACCAAAGGCACTAAGTGCCAAAATCTGAGTTTTGTAGATATTTACTTAAAAAGGTTGTAAGTCCCATCGCCAATGTACAAGCAAGGGTTATAAGTGTAATTTTATTTCTAATTTTCTAATTCTATTTTAGTAAAGTAAAACTAGATGGCGCTCAGCACTATGTCCTGGAAGTTTTTATTTTGAAAGGGTATAAGTTCCCAAGTCGGGTTGAATGTGTAAGCGTGCTTCTTTGTTTTTAAACGTTTATTGGACAAGAAATTGCAGTGTAAACATGGAAGTTGTGCAAGAAAAGGCTAAAGGAAGGTTTATAGAATAGCAGAGAATGAAAAAGAATGCTGGGAAGGCATATGTTAATAGGAAGAAGAGAGAAATTCGTCCGAAAAATCCACCTAATCAAGAGGTAAGAAATTTTAGGTTATGGCGATTATTATGCAAATAGATAGTGACTCCTCGTCCGTTGAACGGGCGGCGTATTTAGGTTTGCTGTAAAGTTAAACGGACGGTGAGTGATAAACGTAAATGTAAAAATATTTTATTGACCTGCACCTAAATATTTGCGTATCTCTTTCATAAGTCGCAAAAAAATAACGTACGAACGAAAGCTTCAACTATTTGAGAGATTTTATGCTGAAAACTACAAAACGCAAGGGACGTATCTGATGGGCCTAATAAATTTAGTGAGAATAAAAAGACGTCGCCATGGAAATTATGAAACTTCCGCAGATAGCGAAAGGCAAATTTCCATATCCTACACACTTCCAGATCAAGATGGAAATTTTGTGCATGTATGCAGAAAGACATTTATGAATGTTTTTGATTGTACTCAGAAGCGTTTGGTTGGTTTAATAATAAGAAAAAAATGGGAGATACCACATTTACTGATAGGCGTTCTAACAATAAGCCAAGCAAGTTCACGGAAAACGACCGCCAACTGATCCATCAACATATAAACTCCATCCCTAGAGATGTTTCACTATATTCACGTGCAAAATCAGAAAAGCAATATCTCAGTCCTGATTTAAAATACTCATCGACTTTATAAAGCATTTTTGGCGAAAAACAAAGAATCTTCTGTAAGTTATAAGTTTTATAGAGGTGTGTTTAAGAAGGATTTCCCGAATGTAAGCTTTCATCGTCCTAGAGTCGATACATGTCATACCTGCGATAGGTTAAATTGTGAGGCAAAGCAAACTTCTAGTGCTGGCTGCAGTACGAAACAACAACTCAACCTTCACCACCGAAAAGTACAACAAAGTCTGGAATATATGAAGAACCAAACCGCAAATTCACAACTTCCTGGTAGTGACAAATGCTGCATTTCGTTTGATCTCCAACAAGTTTTATTTGTTCCTACGTTGACACATTCAGATATGTTTTATCTGTCTCAACTATCTTGTTACAACCTGGGAATACATTTGTCGGACTCTAACCATGCTTTTATGTGTATGTGGCATGAAGGTGTTAATGGACGTGGAGGCAATGAGGTAGCATCTACCCTCCTCAAACTTTTAAATTCCGGTGTCACACCAAAAAAACATTTGCTGCTATGGAGTGACAACTGTGCGGGGCAGAACAAGAACAGAATGGTAATATTTGTTTTAGTGTTCCTTGCTCTTCATAAAGTTTTTGAGACAATTGAGTATAACTTTCTAATAAGTGGTCACAGTTTTATGGCTTGTGACCGAGACTTCGCTCTCATCGAAAAAAGAAAGCGTGTTATGAAGGCAATGGTACCAAATGATTTGCAGAATGTAATAACTTCCGCAAAATATGATCCGCCATTCGAAGTTATTGACATGTCCGTAAACGGATTTTGGGATATAAAAGAAGCTGCTGACACATTTCTCAACACTAAATCCTTAAATATCAGTAATAAAGTAAGAATAAAGATTGATTATAAAAATCCAACACTACTTCATATAAAAGAAGCTTTCTCCGAGTTAGAAGCCTGGAAAAAATCAATGTATTGAAGAAAAGAAAAACCACGGAAGATCTAAGATCAGCAGAAATAAAACCTTTACCACCTGAGAATAAGATTACCGCGAATAAAAAAAAATCTCTATCGTCCATGATTCCTTACCTGGAAAATCCTGAACACAAAATATTTTATAGAGAACTTCTTAATTTAGACGAAGAAAGCTTGGGGCCAAGCAGCAGCTCAACTCATCTTTAATTAGTACTTATAACCTTTAGGTTGTGAGGTACTTAAGACAAAATTTTGGTTTTTGCTTATAACCTTTGTAGGAATCATAGTTTGGCACTTATGCTCTTTCAGTTTTAGTTCTAAACAAACTTTAATATTTTATTTTTTTGATAGAAACATTAAGTTTGTGTTCTACCAGTTACTATTTCTAGATGGTAGGAATCGTTTTAAAATGTTTATAACAGAAAAAATAAAAAAATTTTGCTTTCTAAAGTTGTTCTCTTAATTATCTCTGAATTATGAATTTGGCACTTAGTGCCTTTGGTACTTCCACTCTTCAATTGACGTCTGTCAAAATTTCGGAGAGATTCATTGAGTAGTACTATTTTGAGAGCTGTTGAAAATGAGCAAGTTTATGTATTTGTTAAATCATGGAAGAAGAACAATAGCGGTTAGTGATTCTTTTTTTTTTGGATTGAAAAACGTGTGCAGAAAGCAAAGAGAAGTTCGATGCAGTTTATAAGGATCACGCACCTACGATGACTACCATCAAATACAGGCTTAATATATTTAGCGTGGCCGAACATCTGTCTTTGATGAGGAACGGCCAGGTCGTCCCACTGAGGTGACTATGGATGATATGGTCAATAAAGTTCATGATATGATGTTTGCAGACCGCCGGGTGAAGATTATAGATTGCTAATATGGTCAACATCTCAATTTAACGTGTGCAAAATAGCCTTAACGAAGAATTGAGTAAGAGATAGAGGTGAGGTGGTTGCCGCATCTACTAACGATTGGTCAAAAACGGAATCGCGTAATAACTTCGAAGCAATGTTTGAACATGTTTAAGTACAATACGAGTTTCTGCAGCGTTATGTGGCTGTAGATGAGACATAGATACATAACTACACCCCAGAAACTCAGTCCACAGATCAGTAATAATATAGGTGTGTAACTTAATAGTAAAATAGATCCCTATGTACACCTTGTGGACTGGGCACCGTGCGTGGAAAAGGTAACGAGCCATCGAAAAAATTCATAATTTGAGTAGACTGTGAAATTTGGTTGGTACTTTAACCACTTCCACATAATGACACATTACTTGATGCTTGACAGTTTCATTGTAAAAAAGGTTATGGCATTTAAATGATACTACAACAAAAAAGAAAACAAATACCTAATTTTTTTAATATCGAAATCATAATCAAAATTTACATATAGCTACAGAAGTTGTTGAAAATGTTGTCCATTTACATCTAAACACAAACAATTTTCTTAATAAGAGTTTTGAAAAATTTTACACAAACTTATAGTTTCAATGTCAAATAATAAATGTCATTATGTGGAAGTGGTTAAAGTATCAACCCAATTTCACAGTCTACTCCAATTATGAATTTTTTCGATGGCTCGTTATAATTGTACATGCAACCAACATAGCTGAAGTTAAAGTACTATTAAGGTTATTCAAATTTTATGTATGAAGGAAAAATAATATTTCCTTCGATTAACTTCTGCATTGAAATCAGTATATGTAATTTAGAACCCATAAAATAAACTTCTTACACATATTAAATGCAGAATTTAATCGAACGAAACATTATTTTTCTCCATACTATATTTAATTCCTCTCCACCTTCTTGAATATCTTCAAAATACATCATAAAATGAAAATTACAAAAAAATGTAATTCGTACATTTAGGATCTATACCATCTCTTATTCCAGATGAATTTAAAGAAATACAATATTATTTTGAAAATTTGTATAGTTTGACGTTTCGGAATATGACACTATCCAGTTAATATATAATTGTTTCAGCCTTTACTTGATGAAATTCCATTATAACTATTATCAGGATAAAATAAAACTAATTTTAATGAATTTCACTTTTTAATTGACACTGCGACGATCGTTATATGTCTGATGAAGCTCAGCTTGGAGCGAAACGATCGTTGCAGTGTCAATAAAAAAAAGTGAAATTCATTAAAATTTGTTTTATTTTATCCTGATAATAGCTATCCAGTTAATATTAATCTAAAAAATCTACAACTAATAATAACAAAAACATGGTAAAGCTATACACGATTATTCTTAGTCCTTGATACTACTTACACAAACAAATAATAAATCCAACGAAAGTTTATAACTTTATAACATATAGCACGCGATTACAAAATTTAAATGCAGCGAATACTAATCGCTGCACCGTGTTGGAAAAACAATACAATTGCACACCATATGGGGTCCTCCAAGGTGACAATACACTGTGTCATTCATGAACAACTTCTGTACCCTTACCAGTTACAACGCGTACAAGCTTTAAATCCTGAAGATTATCGGCATCGATTGGGTTTTTGCCAGCGGCGGCTCGTGCATCAAAAATGTGGGGGTTGCAAATTTAGTGAATACTAATACTTTTTACAGTAGGTAAACAAGGTAGGTCACTAAGTATGTTTTATTAAAAGTAATTTTGCTAAGGTACATATAAAGAAGAAAAAAGGCTTTTAAAACTCACTGATTCTGATCCTGATTTTATTGAAGCAAAAAATCCATGCGACGATCTTTCGCAGTCGCAAATTTATCTTTCTTGAGAAAGCAAGTTCAAAAGCTCCACAAATACTTACACAATTAATTATAATGTTCACTACATATCGATTGTACTTAACTTTCTCGTTGTGCAATGCTATATTTCTTCGATATGCACTATCCATCTGAGCAGCAATATCCACATTCCCAAAAAGCGATAATTGGACTACATTTTTCATATGCCTTTGTGATATACTGTGTTTTTTAATTCGATCGCTTGAATGATTTAAATCAGTTAAACCCATTTTCGTCCATAATTCTTCACCTTCAAATAGTAAGCAAGGAAAGCAGAATAATGCATTTTTTATACTACAACCGCAAATCCACAAATGTTTATTATAAATATCCTTATTAAATAGTCTATTAAAAGTTCGCGTCTTACTGGAAATCGTTTGTTTCAGATTTAAATTCGGAACAGGTCTGCCCAACCGCTTTATTTCAATTTTTTCGGCGTACGTTCTTTTATAGAACGGATCCACTATTAAACTCTGCACTGAATTCATTATTATTTAAAAATAAAGAGCATAAACACTTTTAAACACACAAATACAACTTTTTTATTCGCTTTTATACCGTTGCACCGTAAGCAAGAAATATGTCTAATGTTTTGGTTGCACTGCTGCTGCAACACTATTGTCATTTATGGAGATATACCCGAAAGACGTTCGACAAAGTTCGTCAGCCGTATAGGGATATATACGTTCGTGGATTGCAATGAGTCTGCAAACCAAGTGTGTTATTCTCTCATTTATTTAACGTATTCATATCCAATTAGATATACCTATTATAAGTAATTTATAATAGTTCATTTATTCTGTGAGGTAGTACAAATTTTTAATTTAAAAAATGTAGAATTACGCTTTTTTTCATTAAATTAAATCTATTAGTTTTGGTGGTTGCGCAAACTTGCAAACCATAGCAGAAACCGCCACTGGTTTTTGCCAATGGTTTTTGAGTCACGACCAACCTGATTTCGAAAGAGAAGTAGGTATTGTTTTCTGATGAGGCATGTTTCACGCGTGATGTTTTTTAATAGTAGAAACTCATGAAAATTCTCACCCTGTGGTCTCTAGAAGACACAAGCAGACAATTTAGTGTTAACATGTGGGCTGGTATTATTGGAAAGAATCTAATAGTTTACTTGATGCTTGCTCGTTTGAACGCAGACATTTATGTGAATTTTCTGCAAAATGTTTTGCCTCTATTACTGGAAAATGTTCCTTTAAATATTAGAAATAACACGTGGTTTTTGGGAGTAGTTGTACACAAAGTAGTTGTAAGCAGTGTGCGTATAATTTCCCCATCGACTGAGTTTAAACAAATTTGGTTATAAGTTAGGTTAAAAAAATACACAGTATTTCATTAATATACATATCCAAAAAGAACCTATTAGAGTTCCATTAATCATTTTTTAAAAAGACCAAAAATTAGTGATTTTACCTTTTTATTTTCTACACATAAAATATTACTTGCCGTACAGAAATTTCGGTTTCTCAACGACTACAATTTTAAACGTGGAAGAAAACAAAAATTTGTAATTACACGTTTCACGTTATAAGTAGCAACGCTAGATATCCTTTAATATAAACGAAAGTCATGTTTACTTTACATTGGTATATATTCAAAACGGTTATTAATTACCTACAAGAATTTGATTAATAATGTGTGTTAGGCGTATAGATGACCCATAAAACGTATTTTATTTAATTTTAGTTTAATAAATAGTCCCTTACCTTAATAATTTTATAAGAATAAATTGCAAAAGTTTCAATAATTATTTTTCGAAAATATTCAGTAGCCATATTCTTTACATTGCGCCATCTTTTTACAATATACTTAAACTTAATTTTTTCAACGGGTCGGATTATATTTTTATATTGCATTTGAATTATCTTTTACTTTTGTCAATAAACTTTTGCTAGTACTTTGCAATAATATTTATAAACAAGAAGATATATTGTTGCAATAAATACCTTATTCACCTATCTTCTTTTTTGCACACACTGCACCGCACTAAAAAACTAACTGCCACAGAAAAAATTCAAACTCGGATGAAGATTCACGAAAGACTTCAACAGTCTACACCAGCAAAACTCACGACAAGCGATACCCGTTAAAATGTTTTTCAACGACTTTTTAGATATCACTATTAGAATTATTAAAATGATTGTTATCATTGTTAAAACGACGTTGATTATCAAAACATACTTAAGTTAGACGCCGCTTAACTTCATTTATTTAATATCGCCAGGCCGCCCTCTAGCGGATTTACGCCGAACGGCCTTTTAAAAATTAAGGCCGGTAATAACAGTTTACGGTTTGAAATAAATAATAATAATAATAATTAGTTATATATTTAGGACAAAAGTGGTTTAAGTTTTAAATTGACTTGTAAGCTTAATTAATTAATAGATAAATAAGTTTAGAGTTAGGCAGTATATTATCCAGTTTTAATAATTGTCTGTGACCAAATTAATTTTTCTTTTGGAGAAAGCGGACTGTAGATGAATATTGTATGTAAAATTTTCTAGTTATTTCTTTTTTAATTTTGCAATATGCTTACGACTTCATTTTATTAGCCTAATTTGATTACATTTTCATGTTTATTTTAAACACATTTAAATGATTTTTTACTTTGTAAAAAAAAATTATTAATAATAATACTTTGTAATAATATTTATAAGAATATAATATTTATTGCAACAATTTATTTGTTGCAATAAATACCTTATTCATCTATCTTCTTCTTTGCACGAACACCTGCACCGCATTAAAAAAAAAACAGACAGAAAAAATTCAAACTTGGAATAAAGCACGAAGAAAATTCACAGAAGACTTCAACATTCTACACTAGCAAAACACTGAACCCGGGCTCACGACCAGATATACCCGTTAAAAGGTTTCTCAATGTCTTTTTAGAAAGAGGTATTATTATCATTGTTAAAACGACATTGATTATCAAAACATACTTAAGTTAGACACCGCTTAAATTCCAAGTTTGGTGCAGCCAGACCGCCCTCCGGCGGTTTTGCGCAGAACGGTCTTTTGAAAATTGAGGCCGGTAATAACAGTTTTCTGTTTAGAATAAATAACGGGTGTTCAGAAACATTCGAAGTCAAGTGGGCTCTGAACAAAAAATCGTATATCTTTACTTAAGTATTAATATACTAATTTGATAACCTATAAAATTGTATTAAGTAAATGTATCAATCTATCTCAGGCATGACTTCATATTTTCAAGGCCTACTTTGACTTCGAATGTTTCTAAAGCAAAAGTAGTTCAAGTTTTAAATTGAATTGCAAGCTTGTTTAGTTCCAAAATATGCAAGTTTAAAATTAAGCAGAATGTTTCCCAATTTTCATAGTTGCTTGTGACCGAATTTGCGTTTCTTTCGGAAAAAGCCGATTATATAGACCGTAAGTATAGACTTTCTTCTTAATTTCTTAAACCTGTTTTACATCTGTCAAGATATTGATGAATTTCTAGATCTTGAAATAACATGATCAAAAAGTCTTTGGATCGCGATAGCCATGAAGTGTAAAAACCATCTATAGAATCACTTACTTATGTAGTTTGAAGTACACATAAGTCACAAATAAAATAGATTTTAGGTTATGGTAATTAGTTGCATTTTATGTATATTTTATAGCCAGCTGACTTAAAAGTTGTCAAGTCAATGTCAAAACTAATTGAAATAAATAATTTCATAGATATCTCGTAAATTCCACAGCAATAGCGATCCAAAGACTTTTTGATCATACGCTAGATCAAGTTCTAGTTCTTAACTTGAAACTTGTCGTATTACACTTGTCAATAAATTTGTCTTACATTTCAAGATCTAGTTATTGGACAAGTTCTAGTTCTAAAATAAGAAATTCTTCCTGCTTTACATCTGACAATAAATTGCTGGGGAAAGTTGAAATGAAAGTGAATTTATTTTTGTAACTTTTTCGTACTAGAGAAATTTGGTGACATATATGTAAATGAAAAGAAACATTCATTTCATTCATTTTGCCGCAAGCATTTATCGACTCTACATTGCATATTGCATATATACTCTACATATTTCTTGAATTTTGATATTTATTTTT
This sequence comes from Melolontha melolontha, assembly GCA_935421215.2. Classification (NCBI taxonomy): domain Eukaryota; kingdom Metazoa; phylum Arthropoda; class Insecta; order Coleoptera; family Scarabaeidae; genus Melolontha; species Melolontha melolontha. Next base: position 116,444,156 of record OW285242.1, on the reverse strand, counting down.
CTTACATAGAGTTTAAATTATTTTTTTAACAGAATTAATTTTTAGTTATTTGCACGTAAATATAGTTTATTTCAAATTATAAGAATATAACTTTGAACGGCTCTAATGCTTTTATTGCACCACCTTCTGTGATGATAATTATTATACCTGGTCTCCTTATTGAACGGGTACGGTTTACATATTTGCAACGTACGAATCTAGGGGCCGTATTGACTATAAATTAGGGCCCTATAATATTCTAATAAAATGCTGTTAATTTCAAGTATATAATAAAAAATATCTCTACATTGGGTTTATATACAAAGAAAAAATTACAAATCGTGTGGCAACATGTGTAGTGGATACATATAGATATATAAAGCTAATTTATTTGTAATACACAATAAAATTTTTATGTGTCACCGCATTTCATATATCATGTGTGATTGAGTCGTCTTGCAAATCGGTGTCTGTGTCTGAATCGTATTGCAAATTTATAATCAAAGGTGCTACTATTTTGTACATACGCATATATTCGTCCTCTTTTGCTATTGCGTGTTTAACAGCATTTTTCCAATTTACAGCAGTTATATCTTCCATAGCATTTTTTTATGTATGTGACACTGCTTTCACTAAATTTCGGTGTTTGATTTGTTCGTCTTGTGGTATTTTTCAGTTAGGCCCATATCAATTCAATGGGATTGAAAATGCAATGGTATGGTGGTAAACGCAAAATTGTATATCCTGCTTCTTTGGCTCTATTATCCACATAATAATCCTTTACATATTCTTTTGTCTTCATCACCTCTATTAATTGTTTTTTTGTATAATGATCCTCAAAATATAAATCATTTCCTTCTAAAAATGTTTTAATATCTTTCTTATTATTACATTTAGTAGGAACTTTGGTTTGCTGTCGAGAATGATACGGAGCGTTGTACATCACTATCACACTATCTTTTGGTAAATTAGGCAGCAAAGTGTCACAAAACCATTCTTCAAATAGAGATGAGGTCATATCTCCATGGCAATCTAAACTTGAGGATTTAATATTTTTAGCAGATAATAGCGGCTGTCCAATCCATCCTTTTTCTGACCCAGCATGAAGAATGATTATTCTCTTCCCTCTCGAAACCGGCGCGTCCAACTGACACATACTTGAACTATCCACCCAACCTTTGCAAATTGTGTCATGGGTATCATACCACGACTTGTCTAAATAACATATTAATCGTCCTTCCTGTCTATACCTTCTAATTGGCGTTAAGTATTCATATCGAAGTTCCTCGGGCTTTCCATAATTGTGCGACGTTTGTCTATAGTGCCAAATTTAAAACCAGCTTTCTTTAGCGTCCGCCACAAAGTTGCTTTAGAACACTGAATATTTATAGGCTCATCACTGATTCTTTTATGTAAGCAGTCAAGTGTAGACACAACCTCTGTAGAAGGAGTATACTTGCTGGCTAATAGTATCAATTTCATACTCTTCAATTTTTCTCGGTGCTCTTTTGTCACTTCTTTGCTTTCGAGGCCCTGCGTTATTCTTAATTATTTTATATATTGTTCCAAAAGACACCTTGGTTAATTGCGACGTTCGTTCAATGTTCTGGGTTTGTAGTTCGTTATTTTCTTCCATCAGGGTATGATAGACATTGAAAATTATCTGTTTTGCATCTTCGGATATATGCTTTCTCTGTCGTGCTCCAACAGTATTATCACTATCCACATCATAATCACTAATACTTTCAGCAAAAGGTCGCCACTTGTTCGTTAAGTAAAGAGAGAAAAATCAAATATGTATACAGCAGTAAAGATTAACAATAAATGATAAATAGACTCAATATTAGATGTAATATATCTTCTTTCTTGACTATATTTACTTACATTTTGTTTAATAAATATAAGCACTTATTTCATCTAAATTGTAATGTAATGACTATTTAACTATATATAATAACCATATATTCAAATTAACAACTGTTGGTACTTATATTATTATTAAATTTTATTTCATCTAAATTGCAGTAATTACAATTTACTTAAATTTTGTCATTACGGACCTCAGCAGTTTGTTTGCGTAAAAGATAATCGTATTGAGCGGCCAGGTAGTTATTGCCGCAGGTGTGAAATAAAAGCATTAGAGCCGTTCAAAGTTATATTCTTATAATTTGAAGTAAAATATACGTATCTGTGATTTCTATATTTATAGATATATCGCACTGATGAGATCAAAAAAGGTCGAAGCATGTATTTAGAGCATATTTAGAACAAAAAGAAAACATTATAGTAATTTAAAAATACCACCATCGCAGTGGTTTACGAATTTAGTACTACCATATGAACATCAGAGGCGCTAGCGTAAGGGTCTAATTTTTAACACGGAATCTAGCACTCTTATATGACATGCTCTTTGATCATACGTCATCAAGAACCGCCACTGGTTGTATTATCAATGTAGGACAGTCCATAGAAATATTCTTGCATTAATTGATCTTTCAGTTTTTATAGCGTAGGTACTTTTAATTATTAAATGGCTATTTTATAATTCATCTTATCATTTTTTTATCTAGCTTGTAGCCATTTCTTTTAGAGTTTTCGTTTTTCAGCTACTTTTGCCCTTATTATTAACCCCAGGATGCATATCTGGTACAAAATCTACTTTTTCATAAACCAGATCTCACAAGCCCGCCTAGTAAAAGTCATAAAATCCGACAGCACAAATTGACTGAAATAAAACTACATTCAAGAGACACAAGCTCTGATATTTACACAATTGTAAACATAAAAAGTAAAAGTAATTGTCAGTAAATACGCATATAAGTCGACTTTTAAGCGAGACAGTAGTACTAAATTTAGAAATTTTTGTTAAAAACTCAATTAGAAGTCGGCATAATTGCAAGTGAGACAATGATAGCCTGCATATAATAGCAGGATTACATCGTAAATTATCCGTGATAGTGTAATGTACATTAGTTAAAGGGACAGAATTAATAGAACAGGGTATTAATTATAATATTATTGAATTACTAACAATACCAGAGGATATAATAGTCTATTATGCGGAGGAGTAATCTATATCATATAAATCATTTTCAAAAAACTTTCTACAGAGTTTTTTTTATTTAAGAATACTAATAATAAGAATATATAAGAACGATTGTCAGAAACATTAATAAGGTATTGTCGGGCAATAAGGCCTACCTAAACATTAAAAAAATGAAAATATTTTCTAATAATACTGTTTTCAAATAACTTGATTTTGGGCTCTATCCTCTGCACCGCATATAGGCTATAGGCTATAGGTTCGAAAATACGGGTGCACACGAACTGCGCAACAAATTTAATCCGTACGTAATCCCTTACACGAACTGCACAACAAAATTTTTGGGTAATACATCGGTTCTTAATCCCTAACACGAACTGCACAACAAATTTAATCCGTATGTAATCCTTAACACAAACTGCACAAGGTTGGGAGATATACAAAGA